>CM038792.1:24225636-24825636 GCA_021764765.1 Vicia sativa
TGGGTAAAGTTTCGAATTAAATGGTACTCAAATATTTGATTAAAAAATTGTAATATTTGTTTCTAATATTGTATAAAAATATATTAATTAGTCGTACTTTAAAAAAATAAATCGATAAATTAGAATTTTGAAGGCACAAGAACACCAAGGTTTATTATCTCCTCTTCAGGAGAAGAGAAATTCTATTTAAAAAAGGTTGTAAATATGTTATAGAGCGAAACTTAAAGTAGTGTGTTTGCTAGAGGCAATGTTACATTCAAAAGAACTTAGAATTTAGGCCAACATAATTTGCAGTAGAAAAATAATTTATGCCTAAACTATTGATATGACATACAAAATATGAAATCATTAATAATATAACATTGAATCAAATCTCATTGAATCAAATCTTGTTAAAAACATTCTTCTATAGAACCAGAAAATGATCACATATCAACGCTGGTTTTGTCATAGCATCTTAGACATCTTAGATAATTATTGTCTTGCGTATGGTTCTTCTGATGATATTGGTATAGAACTTTAGCAACACCCGCTACTCTTGAACCCTTCAAAACATATTACTTTAAAACTTCCGGTGAATAAGAGTCTCATCCCTTGACTATCCTCATGTTCATCAAAATCTCGTTCCTCTTCCAAAAACAGTTCCTCCAAACATTGCAATGAGACATTTACATTTGCTACCTGTCAGAAAATATAATTAGTATATAATCAGTACTGCCAATGAAAGCCATTGATATTTCTTGTGGAATCAGAATATACGACGGACAGATCTTTCTTGAATACCATAGTAACACCAGTAGGCCAGAGAGCATTCCCGATAGCCAATCTGATATAATGGACCACTGCATCCAGATAATCTCACCACATACAACATTCAACCAACAATAATAGATCCTGTTGAATGTCTGGTAAAGAACCTGAAAATAGCATGCACCACATCCATTTTATTAGTTAATCCATAAATGCTTCAGAAAATATGCAACCTGACACAATTCACATCAACATGATTTTATACTTAAATGAGAGTCATTCCAGAAGCAAATTAGTAATGTATGCACCCTGAAACAAAATATAGACTTCTAAGACAAAAAGGTATGTTAAATATTCAATGTCTATGAACAGCACAATATAGACTTCTGAAATATTTTTTATATATCTGTATGCTTGTTCATAATTATGTGGAAATTATGTGCTGGAAATGGTTAGAAGAGAAGTCAGATATATTTTTCAAAATTGAAATTGAAGAATCTTTGAATCCACCATTCCTGAATCAATTTATAGCATATTGAATCATTGCTTCACTAATTAATTGTGTATGTCATAATTCAAAGATTAATTATTTCATATTGTTGATATATTGTTGATTTTTAAGGAGCAATGATTGAAAGATTAATTGCTTCATATCAACTGAAAAAGTTAATATTAGTTGCATTTCAAGCAAGTAAACTAACCCTTAAACTTTCCTTCCCATGTGCATTTCTAAATCTCTGTTTCTTGGCAGAAAATACATCAACCTGCAACAGGCCGTCAACAACACATACATTTCATCAAACAATATAAATTTGATGTTCATAAATTTTACTTATATATATATATATATATATATATATATTTCTATATTGTACTCAATTTGAAAATATAATCATCATAAATGGAAAAAAGTTAATAGGAAGTGGCATGCCTGTGTATCAGTGATACGCCGAAGTGGAGAATCGCCGTCAATTGAAGCATATCCTCTCTGCTCTTTGGAGACCTTAGAGTATTACTTTGCATCAGAAACAACTTCCCAAAGTTTCTTGTTGGACTTCCTTGCATAACTCTGGTTCCCCAAAAACTTTGGATCCATCTACAGTTATCAACAAAAATAAACCATTAGTTTATAATCGAACATTTCAAATCTAATGAAAATTGAAAACTAAGAATTAAAGATAAGAATGAATACCCTTTGATTTTTGGGGTGATGTCTATTTGACTTCTTGATGCCATTCTTGTGAGCATTGTAAGTTGTGAGCGGTGTGATCCTTCGACTTAGCCATTTCTATAATTCAACAAACATGGAGTTAATCAATTATCAAAGGTTTAAAAAAAATGAAAATTAGAGAAGTTGAACAAAAACGAACCTTAAATCGGCGATTCAGGAGATCGATTTGCGCTAGGGTTTTCATATGAAAATGACCCATTTACACTCTTTAGTGATTGTTGCCTTCCATCAATAGTTATTGTTGACAGTTCATATTGATTCCATGAAGACTGAAAGATTCAATGAAATAAACAAATTCAGAAATTGCGAAGAAGAGATGAAGAGAGAAATCAGACAGGGATATATGTATGACGTTAGGATTAGGTTTGATGTAAGACATGAGATTATAGGGAAATATAAAGTGGGGAAGCATTGAAGGAAGAGAGAAGAACGTTTGGCTTCCCATTGCAATTTCAAACTGGATTCAGAGAAAGATAGTGTTAAGGCATGGGGAAGACAATTGGTTGCAAATGAAAAGCGACGTGTATAACGTTTCAGTTTCCCCAGAAAGTTCCAATTGCTTACTGCATGGTAATTAACCTAACAATAGGTTATGATTTGTGTTGAAATTTTTTAAAATAAAATAGAGAAAAAATATGAGAGTGACACATCAGCTTCAAATGAATGTGGTGCAAATATTTTTCAAAGTTACATAAATATCCTTGAAATTAGACTAAACAGTAGTTTATCAAAAAGGGTGTTATGGTAAATTAATGATACTTTGATTTTTATAGATTTATAATAGATTACTATTAATATTTAATTCAAGTATTTTGTTAAAAAAATGAATTTTAAAGGAAAAGTTATTCAAATACAACGTATGTTTAATTTTTAAATTGTTTGACATCGTTAAATTTATTTTTAAATTTATCATAAGGAATATTTTTGAATAATAATAATTACATAAGTTTTCTTAGTACAAAAATTCATAATCAATGATTATGGTGAATTGTTTTAGTTACTTATTGTAATGAATCAATAAAATAAAATAATAATTCTCATGCGTATAGATTATTTTTATCTTAAGGATTTTTATGTAAAATACCTCTTTAAATCTGCAGAGATTTTACATTCCGATAACTTGAACATACAAATTATTTAGAAAAATAGTTAAAAGAGCACGTCAACAATTTGAAGATTTGATTTTATTAAATCAATAATAATTTTATGATATTCACCATGGTCAGATTTGATTTTATTAAATCAATAATAATTTTATGATATTCACCATGGTCATTAATTACCAGACAAGAGTTTATTTCAATTTATATGTAAGAAACAATTATGAGATAATTATGAGATATTTAATTGAATTTATATGTTTATGTACATATTTGTATGTTAATGTTTCATATTGCTTGTATCTATTATTGGTAATAATTTTTTTGTAAAGATGCGATAAAATATCTATTTGTTTTTCAACTTATAGTTCAAATAATACTTATTAACTGATTATTAACTGATCATCATTGATCAAAAATGCTTATTGGAGGACTATCATTATATTATGATTTGAAGTAGAATTATATTTAAGGAATGATTTTATAAAACGTAATTCTTATATTTAAGCTGAAAGACTTTATTACTTTATCATCTTAAATTCACATTCTCAAATAAAAGTTAATTTGATAGGCTTACAAATTTTTTTGTCAACTATTATGCATTTGGTTTCAAATTCTATATGAAATATCGACACCATGTTGATGGGATTTCCTTTCTTTATTACATGCATTTTAACCCATTTTAGTAGAAGGATGTGTTATTTGTTTACATCTATTAGTGTATAAGAGATTCAATGCAGACTTTGATGGGGATCAAATGGCTGTTCATGTGCCTTTATCTTTGGAGGCTCAAGCAGAAATTTTTTTACTTATGTTTTTTATATGAATATGTTGTCTTCGGTTATTGGAGATCTCATTTTTGTACCAACTCAAAATATGTTTATTGGACTTTACATATTAACTAGTAAAAATCGTTGAGATATTTGTGCAAACATGTATAATTCATTCGTTTAATTGCCATCTTCATTTTCCAAAATATATCTGAATTATAATGGGTGTCTTCCATTCCTATAATGATGTTATTAAGGTCTACCGTTGGATCGACAAAATCATTCAAAGCTTTGATGAGTTCATTGAACTTTTTATATGAAATATTTTTCAATTAATTTTAAATAATAAATTACACCTTTTCTTTGGTCAACACATTGTTTAATACTTCTCGTGCCTTTATTTTCCTTAATAAAACCCAGGGCCATAACTTTCATTAGAATTCCCCGTCATTTGTTGTCTATTGAAGTTTAGTTTCATGTGTAACTTTTTCTCTAGGCTCAAATATCTCTGTGTAATCTTCTCCTTTGACCTACACAATATTGTTGATAATTATGTTTTTCAACATGTTCCTTTGTGTCAATGACTTAGATTTATTTCTATTATCTTTGATGTTGTTAGACTTCACCCAGATCATATAGTTAAATCTTTTGAAATTACCTTACACGTCATTGCTTAAGCTTTTGGCTCTTTCTCAATCCAACCTGTTTGAACGAGTCAATATTAAACATAACACATGTTGCATCATTTTATCTTGATTTCTCTCATTCAATACTGTTTTTTTGGGTAATTTTTCCTTAGAGTTGCAGATGGTTTAGTATGTTGAGTTATTTTCGTGGAACTGTTGAAGTTAAACTTCCATTGATGGATAATAATTGAGAAGATGAAGATGAATGAGAGAGAGAAACAAACTTTCTAACTAACTTTCTCAAACTCAAAAATAATTACAAATTGAAAATTGATTTTCAATATTTATACAACCAAAATACTAAATATTGAATCGCAAATGAAAAATAATATAAAACTGAATGTGAATTACAACTAACAAGATCCCTTCATTCATATTAAGCTAATTAAAATCAACAACATCAATTTCATCCCTCAATTGATGAAGTGTTCAGTTTTGATAGCCTTTGTTAGCACATATGCAAGTTGCTTCTGAGTACTACAATGAACAACTTCTAATACTCTATTCTGAACTTGATTGCGAAGAAAATGAAACTTTGTTTCTATATGCTTGCTTCTCCCATGAATCACTGGGTTCTTTGCAAGGCTTATGGAAAATATATTTTCTATCATCAGCTTGACTGATTTTCTTATCTTGAACTTCAATTCTTGTAGAAAATTTATCAACCAAACATATTGAAAATGCAACCCAACAATATATTCAATCACAGTGCAGTAACATGTAGTGCTTGTTTTTTCAACTCTGTCTCTACATTAGCCAAAGTCTAACTGACCTATCAGTTCAACATCATCTGACTTCCCATATGGAAACAAAATGTCATGCTTTAGAGTCTCGTTCACACACACCTAAGAATCCTAACCGTGGCTTGGTAATGTGACCACTTTGGTTTACTCATAAACCTACTAGACATTCAAACTGCCTAACAAATGCATGTCTGATATTACACATATATCTCAGACAACTAACAAACTATTTAACAGACGTAGCATTTACATCATCACCATCAGAATCAGAATCCAGCTTATGGTTTGTTTCTGAAGGTGTAACTACAAATTTACAATTCATAGGCTCAAATCTCTTCAGTAGTTCAAGTTCATACTTTAGTTGATGCATAATGATTCCTTTTTCAGAGTGAAAAATATCCAGATCTGGAGAAAATTCAGGCAACACATACATGGCTATACATTCAAGTTTGAGCTTAGCTCTAATCTCTGCATACGCAGAGCATCCAAATGCAACGAATGTATCTTATTCATGGAAAAGCTAGCACATTAAGAGAAGGTTTTATGACTTACCTGTTTGAAGCTTGTGATATGGAATTTCTTTAGAAAACTCTACTTGCTTTCTCCTGAGATCTTGATGAAAATGATAGAATCCTCAAGAATCTTGAACCTAATGAGAAATAAATCAGCAATTATGCTTGAATCTTGGAATGGAAGGTGACTGAGGTAATGCATGGTTCACTTGATAATGAAGTCAATGGTGAACTTCTCCTTGCTATGGAGAAGAAGGAGAAGCAAAAATTTCTGAATATGGCTTCAATTTGGGAGAATCTCGAGAGAATGAGAAAGGTGATGAGTCAATTGAGAGAGAGAGAGAGAGATAATGAAATAGTTTGTTAGGAGCTTATAAGTGAAAATGTAACTTTCCTCTAATTGAATGATGATGGTTTGATTTATAGTCAAAAAATACTACGCATAAATGAGACCCGCTAGGTTGACTGGCCTAGGCAAAAATAAGGGCATCCTGGCGAACCAAAAGGTTCGTGCAAAAATTAAGGATATATATACAAAAATGTACACCCGGCAAGTTAAAAACCTGTTGTCATACCTAAAAATTTGCCCACCTACTTCTCAAAACAATTCCTATCTCCATACTTAAGGATTTCACAAGGGTTAACCAAACAAACCCTCTCCTAAGCAATCAATCCAAACTAGGGTTTTGCTCCTCTCAAGTCAAAATGGATTTCCAGTGATCTAAATGGTCATCATACCTCATCATATGCTTCAAGGGATCACCATGTCAAGTTTCAAGCCTTACAATTCAAATTTGCTCATTCAATTGCTCAGATGGTTGAAAATCAACTATATTGGACAAAAAGTCAATTGTGGTCAACATAAAGTCAAACTTCATAATTTTTTGTCAACATCAATATTTTGAAGTAATATTCATCATTTAATCTAGGGTTGATCATAATTCCTCAAGGAAAGTCAAGATTTGATCAAAAGTCAAAGTTTCTAAATTAGGGATTTTCAAATAAAAGTCAACAGAACTTTGACCAGACATAACTTTCTTATACTTTATCAGAAATTTTTCCACCAAAGCTCATTTTGAATAGAATTCAATTCTCTACAACTTCATGTCTCACAAGCTTATACTAGAAATGCTTCATTTGAAAGTTATGAATCAAAACATTACAGGTCCTTTTAAAAGTCAACAAACAATCATCTTTTTGTAAAGAAATGTTCATGAGCATGGAAACCTCAATGAAGATGATACCAAAAGGGTTGTTTATAGGACATCTTGAGCTTTCTAAAAAGTCCAAGAACACCAAAAATTGTTGAAAATTGAGCAAGATACAAGTTGTGCAAGTTAGGCATTTTTGAGGAGGTGCATGAAGAGAAATACTTGAGAAAATCAAATTATTTCTAAATGGGCTTAATGTTTCTTGGTTCAAAATTATTTCTTATCTGAATTAGAACCTCCAAGCCCAAGGCCACGCCTTTTATCTTTTATTTTTATTTATTTTGGATTTTTATTCATTTAAAACCAATTTAATTAAAATAAAAGATATAAAATCAGAACATTAAGTGCAAAGCTGATTTTCTCTCATTCTTGAGGTCTAAGCAAGCCATACAAGCTGTCAAATTTGAAATTATTGAGATTGGCAAGAGATTTGATTGAAATTGGCTCAAAAAAGGAAAAATAAAGTTTGATTCCAATCAAATATTGTCACATTGATGAGGATATATTTTCTCATCAATTCTTAACCTAATGTCATCCAGTATATATACACACTAATCCCAAATACATACAGGACAGATCCTTGCCTCCACAAAAGAACCCTAGCTCTCCAAAAATTCTTACAAGCTTGAAAATTCGAGTCCACTTTTGCAGCCATTTTCAAGCCATTCCAACCATCCATTCATTCTCCTGAAGCTTCCAGGAGTCGATCCAAGCACTCACACGAGTTCAAAGCACCCCGAACCACCCTCACGAGGTTACACCGGTTTTGGTAAAGTTTGAAGTTGTTAACCTTCGATTTACATGATATAAACTGTTGTCATACATTCATTCATGATCCTTAGGTTGTTTTAAAATGTTTTGATGCATTGTTTATGAGTTTACACGCAGGAATAAGGATTTGTCATTGTTAGGGAAAAACTGTTTGAGAGCTTCGAAGCTCATGATATAGGGATTTTCAGGACAAAAGAACGCCACCAACATGTTCATAGGACCCCAAATATATGATTTGGGTTTTTATTTTGCTTTGAATGATGCGTTTTTGTAGATTTTAACATGATTGCAAGTCGGAGAAGACGACCAGAGCCCTAGCTCCGGTGATGTCTCAGGCGAAGAAAGACCAGAAGATCTGGAACATAGACTCACTTATATATTTATGAGTGTACTATAATACATGGATGTATCACTGCCCCAGCGGTTCACCATGCCTGCCTTTTGCAAAGATTTTCTAACATTTTTTTCTGATTAACACAGGTTCCAGAATTTCTGAAAGAAATTGTCACACAAGATTCCCAGAAGCTATGGAAGGAACAAGTTCCAGAAGCTCTGGAAGGAATAATAACGCAGGTTTTCAGAAGCTCTGGAAGGAACAATTTCCAGAAGCTCTGGAAGGAACAAGTTTCCAGAAACTCTAGAAGGAACAATTCCCAGAAGCTCTGGAAGGAACAAGTCTCTAGAAGCTTTGGAAGGAACAATTCCCGGAAGCTCTAGAAGGAATAATAACGCAGGTTTCCAGAAGCTCTGGAAGGAACAATTTCCAGAAGCTCTAGAAGGAACAAGTTCCAGAAGCTCTGGAAGGAACAATAACGCAGGTTTCCAGAAGCTCTGGAAGGAACAATTTCCAGAAGTTCTGGAAGGAAAAGTGACACGGAAGTTCTGGCAAGGCGATTTCCAGAAGTTCTGGAAAGGTAAGTTAGCGCGGTCCCTAGAAGTTCTGGCAAGGAACGATGACCCAGTTTCTAGAAGTTCTGGAAAAGACTGAGCCAGAAGTTCTAGGTCAAAATCCATCAGAAGTTCTGACAAAAAACATAAAATTTCTAATATTTTATATAATTAAAACTAAGTAATTAGAATTACGCTTTTCACTAAAATAACCTCCAAAAAACCAAAAATATATTTTTTCTATTATTTTTCTACATTTAAATTCTAGAAAAGATGTATAGGTTGCAAGGTCTTTTTCCATGTAATAGCATAAATTTACATTTCTACCTTTTATTTTCCGCACTCCTTATAATGTATCTTCCCCAAAGCCATGTAATAGCGTAGGATCTTTACTTTCCGCACTTTACATTTCCACAATTTACTTTCTGTATATATTAACTGCTAGTAATTAGGCGTGTATGGAAAAATTAAAAACAACATAGATCACTTGTAATCATAAGATAAAATATCTGAATACAACACACCCTTCACACATGCACTCACCTTAGAGTATCCTTTCTTGTTTCCTTTCGAATACAATGGTCATGTCCCTCGAACGTGGGGATATCTTAGCTAAGACGCTTATAAACATATCATCATAGTCCCTTCGATATAAAGATCATAGTCCCTCGATGACCCTCGATTGTTGCCTACAAATATATGATCTCGTCCCTCGGTTGTTGCCTACGAAAAGTGATGATTGTCCCTATGAATATGCTAAGGTATCCCTACAAGTTGCCTTCTATGACCATCCGATGTCCCTTCGAATTTCCCTTTACATCCAACAAATAAGATTACCTACCAACTAATGGTATGGATAGCCTTATTCTAAAGGAAAGCAAAATAACATGGAAATGACCATTCTGAGTAGGTAAATAAGTCTCTTTTGCTTGCTCAATCAAAATATTTTTTACACCTTACACTTTTCAAAATCTTTTTCAAAACACTTTGTATACAGTCCGGTGTGAATCATTACAAAGTCTTTTCCAAAACAAAATATTTCCGAACACTTCGTATACATTCCAGCGAGAATCATTACGAAGTCAAAGTGAAATGCCTTTTCAAACATCTTTTCAGACAAACACACAAAAAGAAATTTGTAAAGTGAGCTAAGCAATTAAGAGCCCTTAGATAACTACGGATGAAAAGGGTGCTAACACCTTCCCTTTTCATAACTGCCTCCCGTACTCAGAATCTAACGAAGGTCTTTTCCTGTTCTTTTCGCCTTCCCTTAATTGGATAAAAGAAAAGTCGGTGGCGACTCTTGCTATCCGCAACATTTGCGATAAAACGCAAAACAAACAAGTCAGTTCTCCCACCGTATTACACCTGGAAAGGCGGCTTAGGCAAAAAAGGGTATCCCGGTAGACTGAAAACCCGAAAGGGCAGTCTAGGAAAAAGTTAGGGATTTAAGCATATGACTATGTCTCATCCAAATCACCTACTTACAGACTACACTACTATCAGCTTCAAGATTCGAATGGCGCAAATCAGTTCAATCACTTTCTTCTGACAACAAGGAGATGAGATAGTCGAAAATATATGAGCAATAACATAGTTGAAACTCGACAAAATTGTTTCCACATAGCTTTTTACTATTCTGACAATTTCCTCTTACTAGGATATTTGTCTCTTTTATACAAACTGCCTGACTATAGGCCACTTTTCAAATTTAATGCAAATTCCTATTTTCCAGTTCCAATTTTCATTATTTTGTTTGCATAAAGTCCAATGATTGCTTTGAATGATTATATGCATCTGACAATAAACATCTATTCACAAACATATGAAAAGCAAACAGAAACAGTAATTACTACAACTCTAGGAATTGAGATGACGACTAAAGTCACCAATACATCCGCACAGAGTCACTTTCACAAGAAATACTTCCACAAAATCATCTATACAATCCCCACAGAGTCATCGCTCTCCCTACAAAGACAAATCTTCTCCAACGAAGTATTACATTATTATCTCCTCCCAACAGTGTTCAAACATTTCAACATCATCACGTGAGTCCCCGAGCAGTGATCCTACCTGCATCATCACATTAGTCCCCGAGCGGTGATCCTATCATTTTCACCACGTTAGTCCTTGAACAGTGATCCTATTAACTTCAACTTCATCACATTAGTCCCCGAGTAGTGATCCTCTACATTCATCACATTAGTCCCCGAGCAGTGATCCTATCATTTTCATCATGTTAGTCCCCGAGCAATGGTCCTGTCAACTTCAACTTCATCACGTTAGTCCTCGAGCTGTGATCTTCTATATTCATCACGTCAGTCCCCGAGCAGTGATCCTATCAGACTTATCTACATTCTCAACACATCAACCAATTACATCCGTCTTCAAGTAGTAGCAAGTTATTTCATACCACATCGTCCCCCAGCAAGGTCTATACCCAAGATATTCATCCTTAGCCGAGTATCTCTCAATGATTATCATTCCCCCAACAACAGCAATGTCCAGACTCGAGACTTGGTCAGATAGTGCATCGGAGGAATCTGAATCTTCTTTATCCCCAGTTAGGGTTTTCAACAACTTCATCCCCAAGCAGAAATCAAAGATCTTCAGCAGAACGTTCCTATCTTCTTCAAGATGGATATGTTTTGAAATACAACATCTACCTTCATTACCCATAAAAATCATATCATTTACGACCATTGTCATATACTCACATGCATCATAATCTGCATAGAACTAACCATATCCTATCAAGATTTATTTCCTCAGCAGGTAAAAGATATTTTCCAAACGGAAGGTCAAAGATTAATACCCGAAACAAGACGGGAGAACTATCTGAACGATAATGCAAATTATTTCCAAACAACAGGTCAAAGATTAATACCCGAAACAAGATGGGAAAACTATCCATATTCCGACAACTACTCATCTCAGAAATGGCCAAGACAAAGTTTTATTATTACTCTCTCTTATTATCAACTGCCCCGGATGGCATCTTTAAGCCCATCTCCAACTGCACATCTTCATCTCTCCGGATGGCATCTTTAAGCCAATCTCTGATATTTCTCTCGTCCAAAAGACGAACGTAGAGTCTAGAGTATGACTCACTCTCCAGCATTAGCTTCCCCAAATGGAATCTATAAGCCCATTCCAGTGCATCGTCAATTGACGATCCCATTCCATACAACAGCGAGTGCAAATTTTCAGGTGTACTCGAGTGTTCAATCATCTTCTACCTTCAGGTCACGAAAGGCAAACATACCAATCTAACCCTTCTGTTACAAGAAGATTGAACAGGGACAACTGTCATACCCCAAAGTTTTCCCTCTTACTTCTCAAGACAATTCACATCTCCATACTCAAGGATTTCACAAGGGTTGACCAGACAAACCCTCTTTTAAGCAATCAATCCAAACTAGGGTTTTGCTCCTCTCAAGCCAAAATGGACTTTCAATGGTTTAAGTGGTCATCATACCTCCTCATATATTTCAAGGGATCACCATGTCAAGTTTCAAGCCTTACAATTCAAATTTGCTCATCCAATTGCATACAGTTCAATTCAATTGCAGTAACATTCATCCAATTGCATCCAATTGCTCATCCAATTCAAACTTCATAATTTTTGCTCAACACCAATATTTTGAAGTAACATTCATCATTTGATCAAGGGTTGATCATGATTCCTCTAGAAAAGTCAAGATTTGATCAAAAGTCAAAGTTTCTAAATTAGGGTTTTTTAGACAAAAGTCAACAGAACTTTGACCAGGCATAATTTTCACATATTTTATCAGAAATTTTTCACCAAAGCTAATTTTTAAGAGAATCCAATTCTCTACAACTTCATGTCTCACAAGCTTTGGCAAAAAATGCATCATTTGGAAGTTATGGATCAAAACATTATAGGTCCTCTTCAAAGTCAACAAAAAGTCATCTTTTTGTAAAGACCTGTTCATGAACATGGAAACCTCAATGAAGATGAAACCAAAATGAGTGTTTAGAGGAAATCTTAAGCTTCCTAAAAAGTCCAAGAACACTAAAAAATGTTGAAAATTGGGCAAGATACAAGTTGTGCAAGTTATGCATTTTTGAGGAGGTGCATGAAGAGAAATACTTGAAAAAACCAATTTTTTTTCTAAATGGGCCTAACTTTTCTTGGTTCAAACTTGTTTCTTATCTGAATTAGAACCTCCAAGCCCAAGGCCACGCCTTTTATCTTTTATTTATTTTGGATTTTTATTCATTTAAAACCAATTTAATTAAAATAAAAGATATAAAATCAAAACATTAAGTGCAAGGTTGATTTTTTATCATTCTTGAGGCCCAAACAAGCCATATAAGCTGATATTTTCGAAATTATTGAGATTGACAAGAGAATTGATTGAAATTGATTCAAAAAAGGCAATATTTGATTTCATTCCAAATCAAATATTTTCTCATTGATTGACATATAATTTCTTCATGATTCTTGACCTAATGCCATTCATTATATATATACACTAATCCTAGATGCCTAGAGGACAAATTTTTATGCCTCAAGAACCCTAACATAGCTTCAAAAAACTGTGTGTTTGAAGCAATTGGTAGACCTATTTTTGCTCCGATCCAAGCCATTCCAAGCATTCCAATTGCTTCCTGGTGATCCCCTGAACCGTTCCAGATCCCTGCAAGCAAGCAACACCTCCAAAATCACTCAATTCGAGTCACGGTTTGCATACTCTTATATAAAATTTGATTTCTATTATTTATGCTTCATAAACATGATTTTCTTATATATTCTTGATCGTGGTGATGTTTGCAAGCGTTCTGGGTTGTTTAATTTGATTATAGGTTCAGAAACGAGCATATGCCATTGTTAGGGTTTCAAAGCTTTAATTTGGGATCTTCCGATTCAGGAAAAATTGGCCAAAACCAGGGACATATTCGTGTTCAGGAGCAAATTTGCAATCGATCCATGCCTTCATTATAAATTTATATTATTTGTGTTAGATTTTTCAAAATTGTAGGTCCTATGGTGACAGACAAGATCCGTAGGTATAAGTTACCCACGGAAAAGCCGTGGGTAAGGCCGTCGCAAAAATTCAAACGAAGAAGATGCAGTTTTCGCGCGCTTTCATTTAAAACATTTTTAGAAAATCATTTTCCCTTATGTTTTATTTGTTTCATTATTTGACAACTAACACACTTGGCTCAGGTGGCAAAGGCAGCGCGCGCATGACCCTTGGTGCAGGGGTTCGATCCCTAGCTACCCCAAATATTTTTTGGCATTTGTTTTACTAACCTATTTTTCTTATTTTCTTCATATTTTCTTTTCCAATTTAATTTCTTTTCAAACATTTGTTTAAATACAATAAAAAATAAAAAAAAATGTTTCTTTTCATAATTAGGTCAGAAAAACTTTAATTTAATTTTTTTTGATCAAGAAATATTATTTTTCACTCATATTTTATTTAATTGTTAATTAATCGAAAATTAACTTAGTCACTTTCTCCATATCAAATTAATCCAGAAAATTCCCAAAAAATATTTTTCTCCTTTTAATTAGGTTTACTAACCTTAAAACGTTTTCCTAACTTAAACATTTTCTTTTTTACTAACATTATTTGCTTAGATTTCCAGTTCGATCCTTCTCGCGAGATTATTTTTAATATTGTAACTGTTCATAAGTTGTAATAGTTAGGACTTTAATTTCTCGCATTTTTCCAATATTATATATCTGCTCATGGGATGTAATAGCTTAATTAGGATTTACTTTCTGCACTCCTATATTATGTATCTTCCCCAAAGCCATGTAATAGCGTAGGATTTACTTTCCGCACTTTACTTTCTGTACTTTAATTTTTGTACATATTTAACTGCTAGTAACTAGGCATGTATGGCAAGACTAATTTAATCAAGATAGATCACATTAATCACAAGATAACATATCTGAATACAAGACACTCTTCACACTTGCACCCCCTTAGAGAATCCTCTCTCGTTGCCTTTCGAAACACGGTCATGTCTCTCGAACGTAGGGATATCTTAGCACAGTTGCCTACGAATAACATCTTCATAGTCCCTTCGATACAAAGATCATAGTCCCTCGATGACCCTCGATGATGCCTACGAATACATGATCTCGACCCTCGATGATGCCTACGAATACATGATCTCGACCCTCGATTATTGCCTACGAAAAGTGATGACCGTCCCTACGAATATGCTAAGGTATCCCTACATGTTGTCTTCTATGACCATACGATGACCCTTTGAATATCCCTTTGCATCCAATAGATAGAGTTATCTACCAACTAATGGTATGGATAGCGCTACCGTAAAAGAAAGCAAAATAACATGGAAATGACCATTATGAGTAGGTAGTTACTCTTAATTGCTTGCTCTATCAAAGTACTTTTCACACCTCACACTACTTTCAAAACTCTTCAACGCTTTGTATACATTCCAGCGTGAATCATTACAAAGTTAAAACACTTTTCCAAAATAAAACATTTTCAAACATTTCGTATACATTCCAGCGAGAATCATTACAAAGTCATAGAGAAATTCCTTTTCAAAATATCTTTTCAAACATACACAGAAAGCAATTTATAAAGTGATCTAAGCAATTAAGAGCCCGTAGATAACTACGGATGGAAAAGGTGCTAATACCTTCCCTTTTCATAACTGCCTCCCGTACTCAGAATCTAACGAAGGTCTTTTCCTGTTCTTTTCGCCTTCCCTTAATTGGATAAAAGAAAAGTCAGTGGAGACTCTTGCTATCCACAACATTTGCAATAAAACGCAAAACAAACAAGTCAGTTCTCCCATCGTGTTACAAATAGCAAGATGGCAAATAATCTTGAACGAATACGACATTCAGTATACTACTCAGAAAACGATCAAAGGAAGTATAGTAGCCGATCACTTGGCTCATTAAGCGGTGGATGATTATCAGTCTATGCATTTCGAGTTCCCAAATGAGGATATTATGTTAGTCACCGATTATGAAGAGCTTAGACTGGACGAAAGACCTGAGCCAAAATCCCGATGGACCATGGTCTTTGATGGAGCTTTTAACGCACTTGGAAATGGTATTGGTGTTGTGATTGTATCTCCCTACGGCAGCCATACACCTTTTACCGCCAAATTATGTTTCAACTGCACTAACAATATGGCTGAATACGACGCGTGCATTATGGGTATCAAAGATGCTATTGATTTGAGGATAAAATTCTTGCAAATATATGGAGACTCAACTTTGGTGATCAGTCAGATTAAGGGCGAATGAGATACGAAACATCCAAACCTCATTTCGTATTGAGAACATGTGTTGAATCTGATCCCCTACTTCGACGAAATCACTTTCGAGCATATTCCACGATAAGCGAATCAATTGGCAGACGCGTTAGCTACCGTGTCATCTATGTTCACAGTCAGATGGAACAACAAAGCTCCTCAGATTATGATTGAAAGATTAGATAAACCAACATACTGTTGTGAACTTGATACCGAAGGAGTAGAAGAGAAACCTTGGTTCTACGAAGTAAAGAGGTATCTTGAGGCTCAAGAATACCCTGAAGGGGAATGTGTCAACGATAAAAAGTTTCTAAGGAGGTTCGCCGCCAAGTTCTTTCTCAACAACGACGTCTTATACAAATGCAATTATGACTTGGATTTACTCCGTTGTGTAGATCGGAAAACAACCGAACGAATAATGGAAGAGTTACATGAAGGCGCATTTGGTACTCATTCTAGTGGACATTGTAATACGGTGAACTGACTTTGAGAATTTTGTTTTGCTTTTTATCGCAAATGTGCGGATAGCAAGAGTCGCCACCGGCTTTTCTTTTATCCAATTAAGGGAAGGTGAAAAGAACAGGAAAAGACCTTCGTTAGATTCTGAGTAAGGGAGAAGGTTATGAAAAGGGAAGGTATTAACACCCCTTTTCATCCGTAGTTATCTACGGGCTCTTAGTTGCTTTTAGCTCACTTTAAAATTACTTTCTGTGTGTTTGACAAAAATGTTTTGAAAAGGCATTTCGCTTTGACTTTGTAATGATTCATGTAGGAATGTATACAAAGTGTTCGGAAATGTTTCGTGTTTGAAAAGAGTTTGAACTTTGACAAAAGTGTGTGGTGTGAAAAGTATTTTGTTTGAGCAAGCAACTAAAAGTCTTATTACCTACTCAGAATTGGTCATTTTCGTGTTGTTTTACGTTCCTTTAGAATAGTACTATCCGTACCATTAGTTGGTAGGTAACCCAATTCGTTGGATGTAAGAGGGACATTCGATGGGACATCGGATGGTCATAGAAGGCAACTTGTAGGAGTATCCTAGCACATTCGAAGGGACGATCATCATTTTTTGTAGGTAACAATCGAGGGAAGATATCATGTTTTCGTAGGCGACATCGTGGGTCTATGATCTTTATATCGAAGGGACTATGATGATATGTTTGTAGGCAACGGTGCTAGGATACCTCTACGTTCGAGGGACTTGACCATTTATGTCGAAAGGCAACGAGAGAGAATTACCCTAAGGGGTGCATGTGTGAAAGAGTGTGTCAAATTCAGATATTTTATCTTGCATTTAGATGTGATCTATGTTGATTTTATCTTACCATACACGCCTAATTACTAGCAGTTTATAGGGTGCAAAAAATAAATTGCGGAAAATAAAGTGCGGAAAGATAGAGTCCTACGCTATTACATGGCTTTGGGGCAGTTACATAATAGGAGTGCGGAAAGTAAAAGTCCTAATTAAACTATTATATCCCATAGGCAGTTACATAATATTGAAAAGAAAGCGAGAAAAATCGTCCGAAACGTTACAACCTGTAAGCAGATACATAATCGGAAAATACAAGGAAATTGCATAAGAGAAAAAATGTTAGGAAAAACATGATTTTTGAATGAGGAAAAAAGTTTTAGGTTAGTAATGACAATAAGATGATAAGATAACTTTTTGGTAATTTTCTGAATCGATTTCGATAATTAAAAGCAATTAAAAGTCAATATAATGGTTAATTAGCAATTAATTAAAATATGCATGCAAAAATATTAATTTTAATGTCAAAAATTAAATAAACATTTTTCTGATTAAAATGCCAAAGGAAAATATTTTTGGTGATTTTTAAATGTATGAGAAAATTGTTTAAAGATAAATTAAATTAAATGAAAAATATTTAAAAAAATAAGAAATAGAAAAGTTAGTTTGCAAAACTGGTAAAAAGAAAGTGAGGAGGTCTGGATCGAACCCAGGACCTCCTGGAGATACCCTCATACGCGTTACCAACTGAGCCAAGGATGCTTGGTGTTTAAGATCTACAATCAGAACAATATAAGTGAAGCAACATGTCATTATTTTGGATTTCAACACAGTCAACACGCGTGGGACCCAGGTTGTATGAATGGATGAATCAGATGGCAAGAAAGCGCCACACATGCCTCGCCGGTCTCCGTTCCAGTCAATGACGCCGGAGCCCTAGCTCCGATCGTCTTCTCCGATGACTCAAAATCCCAACCTGCAAAAATACTGAGAATCAAAAGCTAGGGTTAAGGCTACCCCCCCTAAATCGGGGTCTGTGAATCTAATGGTCGCCTCCGTTTAACCTGAAACGGCCTATAAGTAGGGTTTCGAAGCTAGCAGTTTTAAAAAACCCTAAACATGGCAAATCACGATTTGGACGTTCAAGCTTAAGAACGACGACCCAGATCCTTCCTATGGCATCTCGTGAACATGTTAGAATGATTAGTTTCGATTAAAACAAGCAGATATTAAAAATTTGAATTCAAGAAAAATATGAATATGTATGTTCATGTATGGCTCGATTCAAGCATGTTTAACCATGGTTTTTGATGTATACTTACTCAAACTTACCTCAGGAACACAATGGGATGCTTGAGAGTGGCTGGAAGTGGCTGAAAACTCAAACTCGAATTTTGCCAACTTTGTGAAATTTTTGGAATTTTAGGGTTGCTTCAAGAGGCTAGGGTTTCGTCCTTTGGTGTTGTGGATGTGTTGTGTATTTATAGAGTGAAAGATTGAAGCAAAAAGAAAGAAAAAAGATATGCTCTTGAATGCAAAATAATTTCTCTTTCAAATCAAATCAAATCTTTTCAAAACTTGATTTTTCCTTCCTTGCATGAAAAACCAACCCAACTTAAATTATACCTTGTTTTCATATTTTATTTAATTTAAATTTGAATTAAATGCTTTTATATTCAAAAATAAATCAAAAAATAGAAGGTGGTCGTGGAAAGGCATCAAGAGATCACAAATAATATTATGATCAAGTTTGAATCATAAAATTATAGGCCCATTTGGAAAAAATTGGATTTTGTCAGATATCTCTCTTTGTGCAATTCTTCAAAAATGCCCAACTTGTGCAAGGTGTATTTCGCTCAATTTTTAACATTTTTGAGTGTTCTTGGACCTTTTAGAAAGCTCTAGATGTACTATAAACAACCTCTTTGGTTTCATCTCAATTGGAGTTTCCATGCTCAATAACACTTCTTTACAAAAAGTTGACTTTTTGTTGACTTTGAAAAGGACCTGTAATGTTTTGATCCATACCTTTAAAATGAAGCATTTTCTGACCATGCTTGTGAGACATGAAGTTGTATAGAATTGAATTCTCTTCAAAATGAGAGGTGGTGGAAAAATTTCTGATAAAGTATGAGAAAGTTATGCTCAGTCAAAGTTCAGTTGACTGTTCCTCACGAAACCCTAATTTGGAAAGTTTGACTTTTGATCAAATCTTGAGTTTTCTTGATGGATCATGATCAACCCTTGATCAAATGATGAATTTCACTTTAAATTTTGGATGTTGACCAAAAACCATGAAGTTTGACTGTATGTTGACCACAGTTGACTTTTTGTCCAATACAATTGATTTTCAACCATCTAAGCAATTGTCTGAGGAAACTTGACTTGTAAGGCTTGAAACTTGATATGGAGATTCTTTGAAGCATATGAGGAGGCATTATGACCATTGGAGATGTTGGAAATCCATCTTGATCTGAGAATTGCCAAACCTTAGTTTGGGTTGATTGCCTAGGAGAGGGTTTGTCTGATCAACCCTTGAAGAATCCTTGAGTATGGATGTATGAAATGTCTTGAGGAAAAGGAGGGCAAATTTTGGGGTATGACAGACATACAATAGCTAAGAAGATTCTGAGAGCAGGTTACTATTGGTCCATTATAGAAGCTGATTGTTATCGCTATTCTTGATCTTGTCCACTAAATGTTATGACCGCCCCGTGGCCTTTCACGATGTGGGGTATTGATATGATTGGAGAAATAAAACCAACCGCTTCTAACGAACACTGTTTCATCCTCGTCGCTATCGATTACTTTACCAAGTGGATAAAAGCAACCTCGTTCACATATGTTACCAAGAATGTTGTGGCTCGATTCATCAAACATAATCTCATCTACTGATACGGAGTCTCCGAAAGGATTATCACAGACAATGGTACCAACCTCAATAACAAAATGATCACCGAACTCTGCACGTAATTCAAGATAAAGCATCACAACTCTTCTCCATATCAGCCAAAGATGAATGGTGCAGTGGAAGTCGTCAATGTAACACCCCATCTAAATACCCCGAATATATTAAATAAATTAATATCAAATCAACTTTAATCAGAGTTAACACGACAATTGAGGGATGTCACAATTAATAGATAAAATAAAACTTCATTCAAATAGTAGCCATGCTACACTGAGGATCAACATTTTCAATAATTTAGTCAAATTAAGACCATGTCTTACACAGCGGAAAATATCATCACCAAAAACGGAATAATTCAATCATTGTATTCCCAACAAAATTTTAATTAAACAATAAACCAATGTCTAATTCCTCATCTAATGTTCCCCAGTGTTACAATCTAATCAGAGCATGACACTGACACGCGGACTAAACGATAAGCTCTAGAGCCATCATCACCGACTCTTCAGCTGCTAACCTTAATATGAAATGGTAAAGTAAGGGTGAGACTTCTCATAATTAAAGCATATTATAAGTCTTTCGATCAATAATATATCACCAGCATATTATTTCACCCACTTAACATAAATTCAGATTCACACACACAACCACATTCATCATGCATTAATCATAACAATCAAAGAAGAGTGACACTGGAAGACATCCTAACATGTTACCACTTCATACAAATACAATGCAGACTCAATGCATGCGGTACCGACACGTGACCAAGTCACCCAACACTGATCCATCATCAACCGGATACAGTTCCATCGATTCGTCCATAAGCACCCGGACACGAATCCAGTCTAACCACCCATCCTCACTCGGGTATCGGTTATCGGCAATCCAAGTCAAATTCCGCACAATGAGAATTAACTTCACCAAACAATGCAAATGCACGCACATCACTAGCATGCAACATCAATCAGTCTATGTATACATTCATTTAACATAACTGAATCACAACAATCAACATGATATATCAACCAATCGTGCATACATCTAACATCAGCATAAACATGCAAACCAATCAACATGATATATCAACCAATCATGCATACATCTAACATCAGCATAAACATGCTATTACATCTACACATTATCGGTATCCCCATCACCAAAGGTCCTCTAATACACATACATCATTATGTGTCAGTAATAATCATTTATTTCAAAATTCGACCCCTTTCCAAAATAATTTCAAATTTTCTAAAATATTTTCATTTCTTAAGGTAGAGCATTAAATTTAGGAAATAACGTCCAAAACGGCGCTCAAAACGGACTTACGGTTTGAAAGTTATGAATTTTTGAAGTTTTAAAATTAAAAAAAAAAAAATAAGCAGAACCCGGTTCCTACATATACAGGAACCGGTTCCTGCAGAAGTTCAAAAACACGCTTCTGGAAAAATGTATGGGAACCCGGTTCCTACCCATACAGGAACCGGTTCCTGAGTGTATTTTTCAAGTTTTTATAAATTTTTCAAAGTGGAACCCGGTTCCTCCCCACTGGGAACCGGTTCCCACGTACCAAAAAGTCATTTTCTGCATTTTTGACAGCAGCATTCTTCCATTCTAAACCCAATCCACACATACCCATACGAATTCCAACATGGGAGACACTAAAACACATCCAATTTGCATCATTATCACATCAAACAACATATTTCCATCATTTCTATTCAATAACTGACACCTTAATTGATTCCAACCTATATTCTGACACAATCCGACACAAATAGGTATACATCCATGGAAACCTAGGAATTCCTAAACCGGAATTTCCTAACATGCTATGATCTATAATATTAAAATCAACCCTATAATAAGCAATAATCAATCGAAATCACCCCTTACCTTGTGGGTTCTTCGACTTCTGACACTTCTAGGTTTTCTTCCTCCTTTCTTCTCTTCTCAACTTCACGTATTCTTGTTTCTCCAAAAATAACTCCTTTTTCTTTCTTTCTTTATTTTATTTCTTTTTATTCCTTTTAATCATAAATAAAATAATTATTACTTCTCTTCCCCAATTAATTCCATCATTTAATCTTAATAATTCAAAATAATTAATAAATTATGTTCTAAATTAATTTAATAATTTAAAAATCATAATTATTTAATTACCGAATCATTTTGGGGTGTCACAACTCCCCCCAACTTAAAAGAGTTTTCGTCCTCGAAAACATACCTCAGACGAATAGTTCGGGATACGAGTCCTTCATCTGACTCTCCAGTTCCCAAGTGACATTTCCATCAGCTGGTCCTCCCCAAGCCACTCTCACCAATGCAATCTCTTTGCCTCGCAACTGTTTCAACTTCCGATCCTCAATTCTCACAGGTATCGCTTCCATAGTCAAATTTTCTCGTACCTGTATATCATCTACCCGAATCTCATGAGACGGATCAACAATGTATTTCCTCAGTTGAGATACATGAAAAACATCATGCAGATTCGCAAGTGACGGCGGCAAAGCAATCGATATGCAACCTTCCCTCTCTTGGTAATCTGAAAAGGACCAATAAATCGTGGAGTCAACTTCTTTGACTTCAAAGCTCGACCAATACCAGTCATCGGAGTAACTCGCATAAACACATGTTCTCCTTCACTAAACTCAAGGTCTTTCCTCCTCTTATCATGATAACTTTTCGCGACTCGAGTTCTCATCTTCTCTGAATCATCTTAATCTTTTCCGAAGTCTGCTGCACAATCTCTGGTCCAATCACAGCACTCTCTCCAGTTTCATACCAACACAATGGTGTCCGACACCTCCTACCATACAATGCCTCAAACGATGTCATACCAATGCTCGAGTGAAAGCTATTGTTGTAGGTAAACTCAATCAATGGTAGATAACTATCCCAAGCTCCACCCTTCTCTAACACACAAGCTCTCAGCAAATCTTCCAACGACTGAATCGTTCTTTCCGTCTGACCATCTGTCTGCGGATGATAAGCGGAACTCAACCGCAACTTGGTACCCAAGGCTTCTTGCAATCCCGTCCAGAACTTAGATGTAAATCTCGGATCTCGATCCGACACAATACTAGAAGGTATACCGTGCAAACTCACAATCTTCTCGACATACAATTCTGCCAACCTCTCCATTGGATAATCCATTCTTATCGGAATAAAATGAGCAGATTTCGTCAACCTATCCACAATAACCCAGATAGAATCACAATTCTTTGCTGTTCTTGGCAAACCAGACACAGAATCCATAGAGATTCCATCCCACTTCCATTCTGGAACAAATAACGGCTCCATCAATCCTGACGGTTTCTGATGCTCGATTTTCGACTTCTGACAAACCAAACAAGCATACACAAACTCCGCAATTTCCTTTTTCATTCCCGGCCACCAAAACAACTTTTTCAAATCATGGTACATTTTAGTAGCACCAAGAATGAATACTCAACCCGCTACGATGCCCTTCCTCTAAAATACTCTTCCTAATCTCGGCAACATCCGGAACACACACCCGATCACCAAATCCCATAACACCATTCTCGTCAATTCGGAACTCGCCTCCTTGACCTTGGTTGATCAATGTCAACTTATCAACTAAACCAACATCAGATTTCTGTCCATTTCTAATCTCTTCCAGAATACCACTAGTCAGTTTCAACATGCCCAATTTCACACTATTCTGAGTAGTTTCACAAACCAAACTTAGGTCTCTAAACTGCTCAACCAAATCTAACTCACGGACCATCAACATCGACATATGCAAGGAATTCCTACTCAAGGCATCTGCGACCACGTTTTCTTTACCAGGATGGTAATTCAAACCGAAATCGTAATCCTTTAGGAATTCTAACCATCTTCTCTGCCTCATGTTCATCTCTTTCTGATCAAAGAGATACTTCAGACTCTTATGATCACTTAATACCTCAAACCGAGAACCATATAAATAATGTCTCCACAACTTCAAAACAAATACGACAGCTGCCAACTCCAAATCATGAGTCAGATAATTCCTTTCATGCACTTTCAATTGTCGTGAAGCATAAGCCACAACCTGCTTATCTTGCATCAACACACCACCTAATCCCATTAATGATGCGTCATAATACACAACAAAAGACTTAGTCGGATCTGGCAAAATCAATATCGGAGCACTTGTCAACCTCCTCTTCAGCTCTTGAAATCCTTTCTCACATTCAACATCCCAAACAAATATCTGACCCTTCCTTGTCAACTTAGTCAATGGCAACGCTAGTTTGGAAAATCCTTCGATAAACTTCCGGTAGTAACCTGCAAGACCCAGAAAACTACGGATCTCAGAAGCATTCTTCGGCGCTTCCCACTGAGACACCGTCTCTACCTTCGTAGGATCAACAACAATTCCATTCTTGGAAATTACATGCCCAAGAAAACTCACCTCCTCTAACCAGAATTCACACTTGGACAACTTCGCATAAAGCTTCTTTTCTTTCAACAATTCCAACACAACTCTGAGATGTTCTGCATGCTCCTCATCGCATTTCGAATAAATCAGAATATCATCAATGAACACTACTACGAACTTGTCAAGATACGGATGAAATATCCTGTTCATATACTCCATGAAAACACCAGGTGCATTAGTAACTCCAAACGGCATAACGGAATATTCATAATGTCCACACTCGTTCTAAATGCGGTCGAATATCCTCGACTTCACACGAATCGATGATATCCGATCTCGATCAATCTTACTAAACACACACGCTCCAGTGATCCATCAAATCATCAATCCTCGACAAAGGATACCGATTCTTGATTGTAACTTTATTCAACTGTCGGTAGTCAACACATAACCTCATTGAACCTTCCTTCTTCTTAACCAATAACACCGGAGCACCCACGGCGAAACACTCGGACGAATAAACTTCTTCTCCAGCAATTCTTCTAACTGCTTCTTCAGTTCAGCTAATTCGGATGCCGACATGCGATAAGGCGCCATCGACACCGGACTAGTTCCAGGAATCAAATTTATAGTAAATTCTACCTCTCTCTCAGGTGGCAATTCACCAACGTCTTCCGGAAACACCTCTGGAAATTCATTCACCACTGGAAATCCATCACTCTTTGCCCTTCCCTTTGCTTCTATCGCGGAATACAACATAAACACCACCGCACCATCTTTCACATCTAGGTTCATCTGCTTTACTGATATAATCTCACTTTCGACCTTAACCTCTTCAGGGAAAATGACCGTCTTCTCAAAATAGTTGATATGAACCTGGTTGAATTCCAACCAGTTCATTCTAAGGATGATATCAAGTTGTTCTAGCGGTTGGCACACTAAATCCATACCGAAACCCCTATCAAAAATCACAACAGGACAATTCCTACAAACATACGAAGTAGTCACTGAACCCGACGCAGGAGTATCAACAACCATACTTCCATCCATATTAGAAATTTCCAAATTCAATCTCTTAGCACAATCTAACGCAATAAAATAATGCGTAGCTCCAGTATCAATAATCGCAATCAAAGGTATGCCATTAATAAAACATGTACCTTTAATCATCGATCATCGGTTTAGTTTCGATCCGACAATGCAAACACTTTACCACCACTTGCTCTTTCTTGGGTTTTGTGCACTGAGGGCGAGTATGACCCTCTTCACCACAGTTGTAGCAAGTCACCACTTTCACTCTGCAGTCATTGGCCACATGGCCGAACTTTCCACACTTGAAACACTTCTTATCATTGCTCTTACAGTCCACCATGCGATGTCCTGTCTCACCACACTTGTAGCACTTAACGGAAGAACTAGAATCTCCTCCACCCGACTTCTTCCAACCACTGGATCTCTGATTATTCCTATCATAAGGCTTACCACGATCCATCTGTTGCTTACCTTTCCTATCAACATACCCTCGAGCATTCGACTTAGTGTTAGCAAGATCCTCCTCTAGAATCCTACTACAATCAACCAGATCAGAAAATCTTCGGATACGCTGATATCGAATACCCTGATTAATTTCATCACGAAGACCATTTTCAAACTTGATACATTTGGAAAATTCTCCATTTGCATCGTTAGGGTAATGAGCATAATACTTCGCTAACTCAGTAAACTTCGAAGCATACTCACGCCTTGTTACCTGAGAGCTCCGAAACTCAATCTCCTTCTTACCTCGATATCCTCGGAAAATACCTCCTCGAAAAGCTCTCCGAACACGCCCAGTCGATGCGCCATCTTCTTCTAGTTCGATTACGGTAGCAACCCACCACCATCGACTTCCTCAGCTAACATGTGAGTTCCATATCTCACCTTCAGCCCCTCTGCACAGTCAATCACTCTGAAGATCCTCTCGATCTCCTTCAACCACTTCTGAGCACCTTCGGGATCATGCGTGCCCTTGAACAATGGAGGATTATTCCTCTGAAAATTCCCCAATTGTCGGTCAGCATCAATCACAGCTCCCTGCTGGTTCCCTCCGAGCACTCCAGCCAACATTCCCAAAGCCTCAACAATAGCATCATCATTCCTTCCGTTACCTCTTCCGGCCATTGTTCTGTAACATAACAAAACAATCTACATCAGCACACAAGTATCGACAGTGTCACTTCACACTAGTCGCATACTAAAGGGATAACGACACAGGACAAGACCGACTATGCTCTGATACCACTATTGTAACACCCCATCTAAATACCCCGAATATATTAAATAAATTAATATCAAATCAACTTTAATCAGAGTTAACACGGCAATTGAGGGATGTCACAATTAATAGATAAAATAAAACTTCATTCAAATAGTAGCCATGCTACACTGAGGATCAACATTTTCAATAATTTAGTCAAATTAAGACCATGTCTTACACAGCGGAAAATATCATCACCAAAAACGGAATAATTCAATCATTGTATTCCCAACAAAATTTTAATTAAACAATAAACCAATGTCTAATTCCTCATCTAACGTTCCCCAGTGTTACAATCTAATCAGAGCATGACACTGACACGCGGACTAAACGATAAGCTCTAGAGCCATCCTCACCGACTCTTCAGCTGCTAACCTTAATCTGAAATGGTAAAGTAAGGGTGAGACTTCTCATAATTAAAGCATATTATAAGTCTTTCAATCAATAATATATCCCCAGCATATTATTTCACCCACTTAACATAAATTCAGATTCACACACACAACCACATTCATCATGCATTAATCATAACAATCAAAGAAGAGTAACACTGGAAGACATCCTAACATGTTACCACTTCATACAAATACAATGCAGTGATCCTATTAACATCATCACGTTAGTCCCCGAGCAGTGATCCTATCAACATCATCACGTTAGTCCCCGAGCAGTGATCCTATCAACATCATCACGTTAGTCCCAAAGCAGTGATCCTATCAACATCATCATGTTAGTCCCCAAGCAGTGATCCTATCAACATCATCACGTTAGTCCCCGAGCAGTGATCCTATCAACATCATCACGTTAGTCCCAAAGTAGTGATCCTATCAACTCATCACGTTAGTCCCCGAGCAGTGATCCTATCAACATCATCACATTAGTCCCCAAGCAGTGATCCTATCAACATCATCACATTAGTTCCCGAGAAGTGATCCTATAAACTCATCACGTTAGTCCCCAAGCAATGATCATCAACATCATCACGTTAGTCCCCAAGCAGTGATCGTCTCAACTCATCATCAACATCATCACGTTATTCCCCAAACAGTGATCCTATCAACATCATCACATTAGTCCTTGAGCCGTAATTCTATCAACTCATCACGTTAGTCCCCGAGCAGTGATCACCTACAATGTCACGTCAGTCCCCGCACAGTGAACGTCAACCTTGTTACATTGGTCCCCGAGCAGTAACCAATCATCAGTCAACTTATTATGTCAGTCTCCAAGCAGTAATAGGCTATACAATATCACATCATTCCCTAGCAAGATTCGTACATAAGATGTTCATCCCCAACTGAGTATCTCTCAAGGATTATCATTCCCCAACAATATCAATATCCAGACCTGAAACTTGGTCAGATAGTGTATCAGAGGAATCTACATCTTCTTTATCCCTAGTCAAGGTCTCTAACAACTATATCCTCAAGCAGAAATCAAAGATCCCAGGCAGAACATTCCCATCTTCTTCAAGATGGATATGTTTTGAAATACCACGACATTTACATTCATACATTATCATAACATGTGCATATATCATTCACGAGCATTATCATATACTCGCATGCATCATAACATGCATAAGACTAACCTCATCCTTTCAGGGTAAATTCTCAAACAGGTGAAAATTATACACAAATTTCCAAACAAACGGTCAAAGATTAATGCCCGAAACAACATGGGAAAATTATCTGAACGACCAGACAGGTTCATCAACAGACAGCAGGATACAAATTAATACCCGAAACAAGACAGGAAAGCTATCTACATCCTTAAGAATAATCATTTCAGATATAGCCGATAGGAAGGTTTATTCTGACTCTCTCTTACTCTAGATGGCATCTTTAAGCCCATCTTTAACTACACATCGATATCTCTCCACCAACAGAATGCTGCATATTTGGTTAAAAATCAATACATATCAGTAGAATCATTCAAAGACGAGCATTGAGTCTAACGTACGACTCACTCCCTAACATCAGCTTCTCCAAATGGCATCTATAAGCCTATTCTAGTACATCGTTAACTAAATATCTCGTCCCATACACCAACGAGTGCTAATTTTCAGGTGTACTCGAGTGTTCAATCATCTTCTACCTTCAGGTCACGAAAGGCAAGCATACCAATCTAATCCTTATGGTACAAGAATATTGAACAGGGGAAACTATTATACCCCAAAATTTGCCCTCCTATTTTTTCAAGACACTCCATGTATCCATACTCAAGAATTTCTCAACGGTTGACCAGACAAACCCTCTCCTAAGCAATCAACCCACAACTAGGGTTTTGATTCTCTCAAGTCAAAGATGGTTTCCATTGCCTCGAGTTATCATCATACATCCTTATATGTCCCAAGGTATCACCATGTCAAGTTTCAAGCCTCACAACTCAAGTTTGCTCAGTCAATTGCTCAGATGGTTGAAAATGATTTGTATTGGACAAAAAGTCAATTATGGTCAACATATAGTCAAACTTCATAATATTTGGTCAACATCAATATTTTGAAGTCACATTCATCATTTGATCAAGGGTTGATCATGATTCATCAAGAAAAATCAAGATTTGATCAAAAGTCAAAGTTTCCTAAATTAGGGTTTCTTGACAAAAGTCAACAGAACTTTGACCAGGCATAAGTTTCACATACTTTATCATAAATTTTTCCACCAAAGCTTATTTTGAAGAGAACTCAATTCTCTACAAATTTGTGTCTCACAAGCTTTGGTCAAAAATGCTTTATTTGATAGTTATGGATCAAGATATTATAGGTCCTTCTAAAAGTCAACAAAAAGTCATCTTTTTCAAAAGAAGTGTACATGAACATGGAAGCTTCAATGAAGATGAAACCAAAATTAGTGTTTATAGGACATCTTGAGATTTCTAAAAAGTCCAAGAACACTTCAAAATCTTAAAAATTGAGCAAAATACAACTTGTGCAAGTTTGAGAAATTTGAAGAAGTGCGTGAAGAGAAATACTAGACAAATTCAAGTTTTTTCCAAATGGGCTTAAGTTTTTGTGATCCAAAATTATTTGTAACATTATCAAGAGCCCATAAGCTCAGCTACACACCCTCCTTCCATTTATTTTATTTATTTTTGAATTTAATCAATAAAATTCAATTTTAATTAAAATAAAATATTAAGACAAGGTACAAGGCGTGTGGGCTTGATGTCCAAGTTTCTTGAGGTCCAAGATTGTCATAGCAAGCTGGAAAATTCGTGCAAATAGAGTTTAAACATATGATTGATGCAAAAAAGGAAGTTTTTCATACAAATTCTTCAATCAAATATTCTCCATTGAAAGAATATATTTTCTCTTAAAGTCTTAACATATTTCTCTTACAAACATTCAGAAGCCAAAGACACGGATTGCATGCTCTTACACATTCAGAAGCCAAAGACACGGATTGCATGCTCTTACAAACCCTACAAATTTCTCAAAAAAATTCAAGTTTCTAGGGAAAACTCAAACTCTATTCTCCATCCATTCTCAAGGTGATTCAAGCATTCTATCACCTTCCTGAGCCTTTCAACAATCGATCCAAGTCCCTAAGCAAGCAAGATTGTGCCCAGAACTCACTCCTTTGAGTTGCACCGGTTTATTAACTTCATGAACTTCAAACTTTTATTTTAGCCATATAAACTATTTCGATTCATATATTCATGTTGATACTGATGTTTGTGAATGTTTAGATCCATCGTTTGTGAGATTTAATGCAGGAACAAGGATTTGCCATTGTTAGGGAAAAACTGTTTGAGAGTTTCGAAACTCATGATGTAGGAACTTTCAGGGAAAACCTATACCACAAATCGATTCGCAGGGGTCGAATTAGGGGGTAGGGTCCCCCTCTTTGGTTTTAGATTATGTTATTTTACAGGTTTGGAGCATCGACCGGTCGGAGAAGACGGCCGAAATTCATCTCCGACGTCTTTGACTTATTTGACTCTGACAAGGACTCAGGGGGGCAGGCATGACACTCTCTGATTCGTTTCATGCAAACCCTATGGGCCCCAACGCGTTTGGCTTTGGTTTGTTTGATTTTCAGAAAATAATATCCAATATATATTTATGAATGTAACATAATTCATGGATGTATCACCACCCCAGTGGTTAACCATGTGATAAGTTCCAAAATCTCATTATTTTGTGTATATAATTCATGACACTTATTCGTTCTTTTGTTGATATTTAGTTGAATAATCCCTACTTTGTTTATAAATACGTCTTATTGTGTTTTTAATTCATCAATGTATAGTTTGATTAGTTTTAATGTATTTTTGTAGGTATTTGTTGCACAGTTGGAGCATCGAGGAATAAAGTGTCGAAGACACGACTCTCGATGCGCTTTTCTGCAATAAAAGACCATTTTTGGGAAGTTTTGCTCAGTGGAGGCCGTTGAGCGCGGTTTTAAGCGTGTTGCTTGCTTTGGTACTGTTGCGGCAGAGATAAATTTTGGATTTAGAGGCCGTTCAGCGCGCCCTCACTGCTGAGTGGGATTAAGGCGGTTTAACGAGTAAATAGTTGAGCGCGCTCACGCCGCTAAGCGCGGACATTTAAGATTTACTTTATAACTTCATTTTTACACATTTTTAGGTTACAGTTTTGGGGTGGATTTTGGTCCCCATTTCCATCAACCTTCATTTTTGATAGATTAGCTTAGAAAACAACACTTAGGTCTTGCAATGGATGATTGGAGGTGGATTGCTCTTCGATAGACGTTGACAAACCGGTGTAAATGAGTAGTGTATCTCTTCTCTTCTATTTGTATTTCTCTATTTTGTTGGTTATGTATGTATTTCTACTCTTACTCATGTATATTTGTCGCCCTTGGCGAAGTATAAAGTTTGCTTTATGAATATGTGTTGGTGATTGTCTTAGGTTTTTACTCTATGTTAGGGATTTGAGCTTTGCTAGATATAGATCGCTTAGATTCTTACCTAGGATGATTATATGTTAGTTTCCGAATCCTAGGAATGGGTTTAGAGCTGACATTCACTTAGGGTATCTGATCTTAATGCCTCTGTGTTGGTGAAGTATGCCAGAGATGGGTATGGAGGTGATGCAGTTGAATTCTCAATTTGGGTTATAAATAGCTTATGTTGTGTGAGGTATGTGATGACACGAACGAGTATCGTAGGCTGAGTATAATTGGATGGTAGATTTAAGTCTGTGATGGGTAGTGTGCATTCGTTCCGAACAAGCTGTCTATCCTTTATACTTTTTGTTCATTTACTTTTTGTCTTTTATTTTCAACTCATTTAATCCCAAACTCATTAACGATAGAATCATCGAACGACGAATCAATAACCAATCTCTGTGGACACGATACGATATAACCTAACTTGTATGTATCACCCGGTAAAAATAAATACTTTACTTTTTACTTTCCTGCTATACCTGCATTTCAACACCATGTGCGCGCTAAGTCCCTTTCTCTCTCAAGGCACGGGTTCGATCCCTTCCTTTTGCAACTTTTCACAATTTTTTGATTATAACACAGGTTACACATACATACAATTGGAGTTATGTTATTGAAAACACATGGTGTGTGGCTGAGTGGTATAATTTTGAACCTATGACCTAAGGGTCACGAGTTCAAACCTTGCAGGGACCATTCATATTTTTTAACCACTTATTTCTTTCACATTTTCTTTTTTATTTTTTTTACTTTCTAAAACTTACTTAATTTCTTTTCAAAATTAATTTAAACATTTTCAAAAATCAAAAAATAATTTAATTTCAGAATTAGGTTAATCAAACATTTAATTAATTTTTGACATAAAAATAATTTGTTTTTCTCATAATTTAAATTATTTTTCTTAATTAATTGTTAATTAACTTAGAATTAAGTTTTTTATTAACTAAATCGATTTCAAAAAATATCAAAAAATATTTTTCTTTTACAATTAGGGTTTAGATGTTCTTCCCTATCATTAAACATTTATCTTTCAATTTATTTATTTTTCTTCGCATTTTAAATTTTAGAAATCGATGTATAGGTCGCAAGGATATTTTTGTAATAACGTAGATTTATTTTTCTACCTTTACTTTCTGCACGTCTATTATGTAACTGCCTCAAAGCCCTGTAATACCGTAGGACTTTATCTTTCCACACTTTTAATTTCTACACTCTCTTATAAACTGCTTAGATGCATGATAGCTAGGGTTTGTATGACAAGATTAAAATCAATCTGAGATAACCTTAATCAAGACTAAATATCTGAATCAAACACACTACTTTCACATTTGCACCCTCTAGGGTATTCTCTCTTGTTGACTTTCGGATAAACAATGGTCATGTACCTCAAACATAGGGGTAGCATTAGCAAAGCACCTCAGCTAAATCATCACACAAATCATACTCCCTCGATGACCCTCGATGTTGCCTATGAATATATGATCTCGTCCCTCGATTGTTGCCTACGAAAAGTGATGATCGTCCCTTCAAATTTCTAAGGTATCCCTACATGTTGCCTTCATTGACCATACGATGACCCTACGAATATCCCTTCACATCCAATGAGTAAAGTTACATACCAACTAATGGTATGGGTAGCCTTATTCTAAAGGAGAAGGAACAATAACAAGAAATGACCAATCTGAGTAGGTAAATAAGACTCTATTGCTTGCTTCAATCAAACAAATCATTTTCACACCTCACACTTTTCAAAACTATTTTCCAAACAAACACTTTGTATACATTCCAACGAGAATCATTACAAAGTTAAAACATTTTCGAACACTTCGTATACATTCCAATGAGAATCATTACGAACTTAAAGTGAAATATCTTTCAAAATACTTTTCAAAATCACACACAAAACAAATTAAAGTGAGCTAAGCAATTAAGAGCCCGTAGATAACTACGGATGAAAAGGGTGATAATACCTTTCCTTTTTATAATTACCTCCCTTACTCAGAATCTAACGAAGCTATTTTCCAGTTCTTTTCACCTTCCCTTTATTGGATAAAAGAAAAGTCGGTGGCGACTCTTGCTATCCGCAACATTTACGATAAAATGCAAAACAAGCTAGTCAGTTCTCCCACCGTGTTGCAAGGAGGTAAACTAGAACACAATAATTATTCATCTTGGTGATATGTGATCGCCTTGGATCGTCAAACTCAAATGACGTTAAACAAAGCGCTTGTTGGAAGGCACCCTAAGATTGTAAGTATTTTTGTTTCTATGTCATTTTTGAATTTGATTGATGCAGAAAAGTCTTCTGAAACAAATTCTATAGTAGAAATTTTTTCTGCAACTGTCAAGGATTGCCAGGCGATCGTGTGATGTCATCGAGAAACGCTGTTATAACAGCTTAAGTCTGCTGCAATTTTGTGTTTTGAATTTAGTGGATTTTTATTTGGGCCCACAAACAGCCCTTATACTTATGTTGTTTTGACCTATTTGGGGTCATTTTCAACTTTTTTCTTCCAAGTGCAAACCCTAGTCGTTCTTTTTGTTTTCTCTCTTAATTTCATTGCCTTTACTAGCTACTTCATCTCTCATTGCCTTTGTTTTCTTCTTCATGAAATTTATAGAAATTTAGGTTTTTAAGTTTAGGATAGAATGCATGTGGTTAGGATGACTTGTAAAACTGAAAATTTGTAATCAAGATGGTTGAATCGTGCTCTTTGCAAACTGATTTGAAGAAGAATTTATGGATTTTGGGATGATAAGTGCCACGTTTCTGCATTTCTGCAAAATTTCTGTTCACGCTCAATCGCCTGACGACTTGAGAGGCAGGTCGTCGCTTTGCGTCGCTCGTTGATGCAACTTGCAACGATGGGCAGTTTGCAATTTTGACTTGTTTCTGCATTTTGTTGTTTGTATTTCTAATTGTGTTGCTTCTGTTATGGTGTTTTATATTGTTTTCTTATTTTTGAAGATGGCTCCAAAGAAATTCATAGCATTGAAAAAGCAAAAGACTACTGGTGGTAGTGGTTCGGGCCAACAAAGAGAGATCGATAGTACCCGTTTTGTTAGTGCTGAAGCGGAAACAAGGTGCACCCTTCTTGAGGGAAGGAAGTTTGTTTCAGAAAAGAGGTTTGACAATGATACAAACGGCCAGTATAGGAAAGTATGCAAAGTTTTTTGAGGAAGAAGTGAGACATTTTGATCAATCTCGTGGATAGAGTCAGCTACGACTTGGTCAGAAAATTCTATGTTAATGCTCTTCCGGCTGAGGGGGAGCAATTTATTTTTAGGGCCAATGTTGGCGGAAGGGAGTTGCATTTTAGTCGTAATGAATTGAATGATTTGTTAAGTAAACCCCTTTGTATAGATGCGTGTTCAACGGATGCATATAACAATGAGCTGAAATTTGACTGAAACCATGATGTGATATTGTAACACGGTGAACTGACTTTGTAGGATTTTTGCATCCAAATGTGCGGATAGCAAGAGTCGCCACCGACTTTTATTTTTATCCAATTAAGGGAAGGTAAAAGTAACAGAAAAAGACCTTCGTTAGATTCTGAGTACGGGAGAATGGTTATGAAAAGGGAAGGTATTAGCACCCCTTTCCATCCGCAGTTTATTCTACGGGCTCTTAGTTGCTCTAGATCACTTTTTTAAAATTTGCTTTCGGTGTGTTTGACAAAGATGTTTTGAAAAAAAAGGCATTTCACTTTGACTTTGTAATGACTCATGTAGGAGTGTATACAAAGTGTTCGGAAATGTTTTTGTTTTGAAAAGAATTTGAACTTCGAAAAAGAGTGTGTGGTGTGAAAAGCATTTGGTAGAGCGAGCAACTAAAAGACTTATTTACCCACTCAGAATTGGTCGTTTTTGTACTTCTACGTTCCTTTAGAATAGCGCTAGCCGTACCATTAGTTAGTAGGTAGCTCCATTCGTTGGATGTAAGCGGGACATTCGAAGGGACATCGGATGGTCATAGAAAGCAACTTGTAGAAAGTATCCTAGCACATTCAAAGGGACTATCATCATTTTTCGTAGGCGACAATCGAGGGTCAAGATCATGCATTCGGAGGCGACATCGTGGGTCTTATGATCTTTGTATCGAAGGGACTATGATGATTTGTTTGGAAGGCAACGGTGCTAGAATACCTCTACGTTCGAGGGACATGACCATTTTTGAATTCATAAGGCAACGAGCGAATTACCTAAGGGTGCATGTGTGAAGAAGTGTGTTGATTTGAAATATGTTATCTTGAAATTAATGGGCTATATTCGTTATTAGTCTTGCCATACACGCCTAATTACTAGCAATTGATAAGGTGCGGAAAGTAAAATGCGGAATGTAAAGGCGGAAATGTAAATGTCCTATTACAAGGCTTTAGGCGGATACATAATTTAAAATGCGGAAAATAAAGTCCTAAATTAAACTATTACATCCCATGAGCAATTACATTATTGGAAAAATAGAATGATAAAATGATAAAGAGAAAATCGTCGAATCGGATCAACACATACAAAAAGAAATCGGAAAATGCAATATGAATCGAACAAGAGAAAAAATGTTAGAAAAATGCAAGTTTTAATATGGGAAAATTACTACATGCTGGAAATAAGATAAATAAGCTAAAATAATTTTTTGGGATTTTTTGGAAAAGATTTAATAATTAAAATGCAATTAAAAGTGAATTAAATGCAAAAATATAAATAAAAATAAATATGCATGCAAAAATATGTTTTTTAATTTATTAAATTAAATAAAGATTTTCAGAATATAAATGTAAAAAGAAAATATTTTTTGTAATTTTTTAATGCATAAATAAAAATATGAAAAGAAATTAAAATAAAATGCAAAGTATTGAAATAATTAGAAAATAGGAAAATAATGAGTTTTGCAAACTTGTAAAAGAAATGTCATGGCCAGGGATCGAACTGGAGACATGTGAGAGCATCCAACAACAGTACACGCCTTTACCACTACGCCATGTGTGTTTCACTGTTTGAGATCCGGAGTGAGTGGGTTAAACACGCGTCGCTCTCTGCCTTCATCCCGCTCGCGCCAATTCATCGTCTTCTTCGTTTCAAATATTCAAAAGCCTGCGTCGGCCTTCTTTCGACGCTACAAGCCCTGGCAAAAATCAAAATGCAGCATACATAATATAAATGAATTCTAAAGGCATGGTTCGATTCCTTGAAGCATTCCGAACACACTGGTATGAGTCTTATGGTCCAATTTTTCCTAATAAGAGAAACCCTAAAACGGCATAGGAACCCTAATCATGGCATATCGCGTTTTCAGTCATGGAAACTCAATCAAAGTGCCCAGAAAGCTTGTAAACTCATCACTAATCACAAAAACAAACACAAAACATGTTAATAATGCATGAATCAAAGAATACGATTTTTGAAATTTCAAGAACAAACCAAATTCGATTTTCACGATTCTGGATGTTTTCTGTCAATGTGAAGGTCTGGAATCACTCCTGGGGTATCAAGGAACGTGTTTGGATCCTCAAAACCAATTGAAAACGGCTGGAAGTATGATCTCCAATAGCTTGCAGGTCACGATTTTTTTGAGTTTGGGAATAGGGTTTCTGAGCAATTTTTTCGTCCCTTTGCAATTGGTATGCATCAAGTATATATGCTGGATGGATTTGGGATTGATTTGGGAAAGAATTGATCAATATTCAATGGAAATCAATTTTGATTTTTGTCCAAAATCAAATTTTCAAAATTTGATTAATTCTCAATCCAATCTTGCCAAATTTGATTTAATTTCGAAAATTGCTGGCATTGGTGAGTTACTTGAGTCTCAAGAAAAGAATAAAATCAATCTTTCAATTAATTTTGATTTTATGATTTATTTTAAAATTTAATTTGTATTTAAATGAATAAATTCAAAATTAAATAGAAAAATAAATCAAAAATTCATGGCATTGGGCTTGGATATTCCTAATTGTATGAGGAATAAGTTAGGATGAAGAAAAAGTAGGCCCATTTGCAAAAGATTTGATTTTTTGAAGTATCTCTCTTTGTGCATTCTTTCAAAATTGCCCAACTTGTGAATGGTGTAACTTGCTCAATTTTCCACATTTTTGAGTGTTCTTGGACTTTTTGGAAAGCTCTAAGAGTCCTCTAAACAATGTCTTTGGTCTCATCTCAATTGGAGTTACCATGCTCAATATATCTTCAAAACAAAAGTTGACTTTTGTTGACTTTGAAAATGACTTTAATGTTTTGAGCTATACCTCTCAAATGAAGCATTTTTGGACATTCTTGTGAGACATGAAGTTGTAGAGAATTGAATTTCCTTAAAAATGAGCTTTGGTGGGAAAATTTCGAGAAAGTATGAGAAAGTTATGATCATCAAAGTTCATTGACTTTTCACCTAGAAACCCTAATTTAGAAAGTTTGACTTTTGAGCAAATCTTGAGTTTTCTTGATGAATCATGATCAACCCTTGATCAAATGATGAATGTAACTTCAAAATGAGGATGTTGACCAAAAATTATGAAGTTTGACTGTATGTTGACCACAGTTGACTTTTTGTCCAATACACCCGATTTTCAACCATCTGAGCAATTGCCTGAGGAAACTTGACTTGTGAGGCTTGAAACTTGACATGGAGAATATTTGAAGCATATGAGGAGGCATGAAGACCATTGGAGATGTTGGAAATTCATCTTGACTTGAGAGATACCAAACCCTAGTTTGGGTTGATTGTCTAGGAGAGAGTTTGTCTGATCAACTCTTGAGGAATCCTTGAGTAGGGGTGTATGAAATCTCTTGAATAGATGGAGGGCAAATTTTGGGGTATGACAGATATAAAATCAATTTTTTTGGAGGGAAGAAGTGTCGAGTTAAATGTTGTTGGGCCCCCTTTGAGATATATGAGGGAAGATATGACTACTGAAGCACAAGTTGTACTTCTATTGATTCTAAACAACATCAAACCTAAGCTGCATAGATCAACAATTCCTATTAATGTTGCTTTGCTTGGGCAATTCATCCTGTAGGACAAAGAGGTTGATGTTGCAAACACTATTTCTAAAGAGATGAAGTTGTTTTTTGAAGGTACCAAAACTCCTGAGGTAAACTCCCATAATCCTCTTATTTTTCCTTGTCTCATTACTGAAATGTTCCTTAAAAAAGGAATTTTGATGCTTGAAGAAATTAATGAGAAGGTTAGAGTGGTTATTAATGACGGCTATCTAGGCCGTTATTGCTTGGGTAAGTTAGCTTTGAAAAAGAAAATGAAGAATGTTGGTGAATCTTTGGGTTCGGGTGAGGCTTCAGAGCCTCTTGATTTTTCTAACTATGATCCTAGGGATTAATCTATTTGCAATTACAATTGGGACATGATGGAAGCAACGCAGGGGTCAAATTAGTTTTTACATGAATCGATGGTCAGAGTGTACCTTCATCAGATATTATTTTGTGCTTAGTTGTTTAAACAATTTCTTTTGGTATTGTATTAACTTATTTTGGTTGTATTTTGGGGATGTATGTCCGTATGTTGATTATCAGTACTTTTTGATGGTGTTGCACACCATAGACCTTATATTATTTATGTTTAATTAAGTTTTTAATTTCAAAATTAGTAGTATTATGTTTTATTATTGTTTGTACATAGAAAATTTGGTTTTGTTTGTCTTTGTAAATAGTTTGGAATTAAGTGCTCAAGGAGCAAGTTTGATTTTCATGAGACATTGTCAATCTCTTGATTTGGTTGGTGATGATAAAAGTCTCAATGTCATGCGCAAATAAGGTATTATTTTACCGTTTTAAAATGTTAGCATAATATTGAAAATAGTGCTTTATACAACAATCTAGTTATGCATTGTTGTGTAAATATTTGTTCATGTTTGAATCATTAGGAGATAACCACAAATATGAGTGACTTTCCATTGTTTACCAAATCGATATTGTTTTAGTAATCGTTGTTTTTGCTCGTGTAATTCATGTTAAATCTTGTTTTTGAAGTGAAATTTTGGAAACTTAGAAGTGATCAAGACATTGTTTTTGTACTACGAGAGTAACCGCCAATTCCAATCGAGCCTCATTTAACCTTGTTAGTATGCAAATCTTTGTGAACCCTTTTGAGCTTTAAATTTTAAGTTATTGGAATGAATCTATCAAAAAGTCAACAAATTATTAAGTATACCACTTAGTAATTTTGTTGATGATCAAAAATAAATTCAATGATGATTCATTATAAGAAAATTTTATTGTTTGTGAACATTTTACCCAATTGTTGTTTAGCCTTGTTTGAAGAAGCATTGTCTTGAATAAAAAATAAAGAAATGTTGAAAGTTGAGGAGGTTTCTTGAAAAAGAAAGAAAGAATTGATGGCACAATGTATCCTTTGAGAAAAATTCAAAAAGGGAGAAAAAAGAAAAGAAATTCAAAGAAAAAAGAAAAGAAAAGATTGTATAAAATCTTGAGTGAAAAAAATAAAGGAGCATTGTGAGAATATAAATCAAAGGTTGTGATAAAAATAAGGATGAAGCAAGAATAAATGTTGTGAATAATTTGAAATACTCTTCATGATCTTTACCCAATTTTGTTTCAATGACCTGATTTATATAATCATTTGTTTATAACCCTAGCCAAGTTACAACTAATAAAAGTCCTTTTGTGATCTATGTTTCCTTGATCTTCTTTTTAACTTTCGAGATGAATGCATGAATTATTTTGTATGTTATCACAATTACTAATGAATGTGTTTTGTCCCTTGTCACGTGTATATAGTTCACATTTTGTTGATTGAGAGTAGGTGATTCAAATATGAACATGTTGTTACTAATGTAACCAGTGCTTGATGTTTGTGTTTAGAATTTATTGGGTTATTACCACTTTTGTCCCCTTCCATTTATGTCACTTTTGGTTTACCTCCTTGATAACACGATTTTATATAACATATTTGATGTATTTTTCATAAATAATGTTAATGTTTTTATTCAATTATTTCACTTTATTTCTATATTACGTTGGTATTTTCTATGTTTCAGGTATTTGCATTAAATAAAGAGAAATCGAGCAAAGAAGTAAAATCGAGGAAAAATCGGATTAAAAAGCAAAGAAATGAAGCAAAAGGTGTGACATAGTAAAAGGGAGGTGGTATATAAGGAGAAAGCAATTACACCAAGCAAGCAGGCCCAGCCCAAACACGCGTGGCCCAACAGGACCAGCACGCACATGCCCTTGCCACGTGGGCTGAGACGGTCGTCTCACCCTTCCACATAGCACGGAGGCGCCCGCCTCCCACGCAAGTGGGGTCCACCACTTTCCAACTTCTTGAGACGCACGTCTCGCTCCTCTCTCTCCACGTGGAGGCGCCCGCCTCCTCCTTTTTAGGCTGCATCTTCTCCACGATCACATGGTGCGTACGAAATTTATGGAATGGGAAGTTACCAAGTGGATCTATAAATACAAGTTCCAGTTTCAGAATTGTGGTCGGCATTTTTACCGAACAACCGCTATTTTAATATTTCGCAATTTTATTCCAGTTTGGTACTTTGAATTTATTTTATTTAACCTAACCTTACGTTAGATCCATTCTTTTAATTTTATTTTCCTTTCAATTCAAGAAGTCAATTATATTTTATTTTGTTTTATTTATTTATTTTATTGTTGCTGTTTATTTATTTAATTGTGGAAATAATTATATATTTATATATATTGGTATGTAAATTAATCGAACCAAAGGAATCCGAAAATAAACTGGCATAATGTTACGTTGTTAAAAATATTTTTTCTGACTTAGATATCTATTTTAATTTATTAAAAAGTTTAGAAACCAACAGAGCGAAAGTTTGAGGTTAATAAACTGGATTAAGGTTAGAAACCAACAGAGCGACAGTTTGAGGTTTAGAACCAGATAGTGGATACTAGGTATTAATTTTAAAGACTGCGACAGCGTTTTAAAAGAGATTAAACTTTATTTATTTTCAAAAAGTGTTTTTTAAATTTGGCGGGATAGCGAGAGCATACATTAGGATTTAACTACATGATCCGATTCAATAGAGCGACAGTTTGAGATAGGATTTTTAGATGAATATTGTTTGCTGGAAGATATTCTATCAACTTCAGTAATTAGTCAGTGGAAATTCAGATCCCCTTAGGTTAGACGAATTACATACTGATATCTATTTATTTATTATATTTTCCTTAACCAAAAACCTTAAAGAATTATTCGCCTTAGTCGTATCGTAACTTAGGATAACAATAGTTCGATTTATAGTCTCTGTGGGTTCGATATCTTTTAAAACTACGCGATAGGACTGTGCACTTGCAGTCTGCTGATTAATAGACGATAAAGTCGCGATCACCCCTTGTGATTTTCTTTTGGTAAAAGTAACCTTTGCCATTTTAAAATATTAGTATTTTAGTCCCTAAAGTCAAAATCCGGAGGTTTCCTGCAGATTTTCTTTCGGATTTACCTGCGAATTTCGACTTTAAAGACTAAATTGTTAGGTTTTTTAAATTGCAAGGTAATCCGCAGGTAAATTCGGAAAAAAACTCCGCAGGAAAACAACGAAATTACCTACGGATTTTGATTTTAGGGACTAAAAATGTCAGTATTTTGAAATTGCAAGGTTACTTCTACAAAAAAAAATTACAAGGAGGTAAACCAAAAATAACATATGTGGCAGGGGCAAAAGTGGTAATAAACCAAACTTATTTCATCGTCATGTTTTGATTCTGGAAGCAGTTGATATGTATTTGTGAGCGCATCACTTGAGTTGGAACCATAAAAAAATTTCTTGTTGATTTTGTTCTTGTACGCTTCTTCTTGTTGTTCTTGGATTTTTACCTTTGATTTAGGGGCAAACAAAGACTTTAGTTTGAGAGAGTTGATAAGTGTCAACATTTGGGCATTTTCCATATCAGACATTGACATTTATAATCCCTTTTATATGCTTTTAATTAGGATAAGTACTTATTTTAAGTCATTTTGCTTAATTGTAAATAACCTTGGTAGATTTAATGTGTTTGTTAGCTTTTTTCAGTATTTTATGATCAGATGATGCGGCTTAATGCGAGATCAAAGTGAAGAAAAAAAGAAAGTTAAGCTTAAGAAATTTTGGAAGCGTCGCCCATCGAGGTTGCTGGCGAGGAAGCGAAGTGTCGTGCAACGACATCGGGGAGAGAAACCTGGCGAGAAAGCTACAAAATTTGGGGTTGGGGCAGTGATGTGTCGCCCGACGATGCATCCTTGTCACCCAACGATCCTTGATATTTTCTTATGGTTGCGTGCACTGTTTGCCATCACGTGACCATATTTTGATGTGTCACCCGAAGATGCTTTATGAGCTTCCGACGATGGTAGGCGGACATGCCATGCTTATATGCTACTTTTTAGATATTTTGGGAATCATCTTCATTTCTTACCAATATTGTAACCTAGAAACCTCATTTTGTGAGATAAAAACCCATTTTTCTCATTTATATCAAAATTAAAGCTTTTCAACATCAATCTTTGAGACTTCAAATTTGATGTTTTGTAAGCTTTGTTGTTTACTTGTTCATCAAGCTACCATGATAATGAGTAGCTAAATATCTCATTGTGTCAAGATTATAGGTAGATAATCTAAACTTTAGTATGTATTTTTCTTAATCTTTTGTATGTGAACAAGTTGATGATGAATATAGATGAAAAATCTTGTTTTATGGTGTATATTTGATTTGATCATTATTGAGAAATATGTTCAACTCTAGACCTATATTTTATCTATCAACAAATAATTTCTAGACATAGTTTTGTGAGTTGATATTCACTTATATTGAGATTTTAAAGTTATCATATTAATAGTTAGGTTAAGAGATCATCTAAAGATTAATATGATAAAACTCACAATGTGTTTTAGATATGAAACTTATTGAGAGGATATGTGATTATACTGATGGTTAATAAGTTCACATGCTTGATAGAGAAAATACATATGAAATAGATTATTGAACCCTAATCTTGACATGCTTTTACTAATCGATTTTAAATCCAAAACTCTCATTTAAATCCAAAACAACTTTTTTTTCAGCTCCAAATTAGAACCACAAATTAGTTATAGAGTGAAAGAGAGGAATCTCAAATTGGTGGTGCTGATCTCTAGTACGACAGAGCATGGTTGATCTGTAAGGTTAACACTCTCACATCTGAGTCAGTTCAAGATTCAAGATGAGTACAATGAAAAGTGGAGATCAGAAAGCTGTTGTACCCCAAAATTTACCCTCTTCTTTCCCGTATTTCTGGCTTATAATCCGATTGCATAAACAAACATGTAGTTGCATACATAGCATTGATCACGGGATTACCAGGGTCAAGGTATCCCAAGTATGAAAAAATTGGCGCATTTCAGTTATCTCAAATCGCTTTGAATCCGGTATCGATATTCCTCGATTCGTATGCTCAATACAAGATTTTCTGGTCAGGAAGCTACTTTGATGTGGTTCCATAAGCTCTGGGATCATTTTAATTTGTTCTCCAGTTTATCTGTTCATATCGGAGGCCGTTTCGTCAAAAGAAAAGAATTTATTCGCTTATTTCTCAATAAAGTCAATTTTGGGTTTTCAGTGCATTTTGGGCACTCCAGAAGGCACATCTCTCATCTCGTCCGGTATTTTCTGATGATTTTCGACCGTAAAGTCCCTCTTATTATTATCTACAACTTCCATTTGAAAGCCGGAAGCAGATAAGGTGAGGAAGGTCCCCAAAGAAATTGGTTTCTCCAGCGAATTAAACTGAATTTTAGTGTTGAACCGTGCGTTCTTCCCACTAAATAGTTCATATCTCCTAGTTGGAAACTCGAAACTGAGAGGGGAAAATTTCTAAAATTCCGTATCAAATACCTCTACAACTTTCATTTACAACTTGGGAGTTGGTTCCTCACCGTTTAAGACCAGAATTTTATTCTTCGGACGCAAGTTTGAGCTGAACCGAGTAATTTTCGTTAGCTTCAATTGTCTCAAAAATATTCATTAACAAATTTTGATCAGAAGACCCTCGTTCGAGGAATTTTCTCTGAAGAGCGCAAATCAAATTCTGCATGTGTCAGTCATCTAAGAACTGTGCTGAAATTTCAAAAATTAGTATTTCCTTGACCGTTCATTCGATCAAGTCGAAATTTTGATTCACTCAAGTAGAATCGTGTTCCGACACTTTTCGTTTAAATTCCAACTTCAAGTTCTCGACGGATCGGTCTGTTTTGAATTAATAACGAAAATTATCTAGATAATGCGATTTGGACTTGATTATGGATCTAAGGCACTCTTAGGCCCAATTCCCAATATATATATATATATATATATATATATATATATATATATATATATATATATATATATATATATTTACTTTCATAAATAACAACAACACATTCATTTTCTCAAATTACACTCAAAAACTCAATTTTCTTCTCCTAATTCTCTCTCAACTCATAAAAAGAAAATTCAAACAAACTTGAGGAACAAGTTTCCCTCCACCCTAGCCTTGGCCTAACTACTCCCTCTCTCCTCCGAGCACCACCGCCCGGACCGCTGTCTCTTCCGGCCAGCCTCCGGTCACCACCGACCAGACCAGCTGCTCGATCGACCGACCTTCATTTCTCCGGCCAGCTTCCCTTTGTTTCCGGTCTCCCTCTGACGCGATCTCTTCGCCTTGATTCGCCTAGCTCCGATCGGAGAATTGTCCTTCCGGCCTCTCTCCCTTGAACGAAATCCATTATGATCCAATCCTCCTCCATTTCCAGCCGGGTTTTTCTCGGATCTCCTCCTCATCTCTTCCTCTACTCGCTTGGATTATGTAGGAGCAAGGCATCCTTCATTGTTTTTTTATCAATTCTTGATTTCAAGAGATTTTGACACCGATTCGAGGCTCAATTCCGATTATTATCATCCTATTGAAGATTGATTTGGTATTTTTTTTGGAGAATTACAAGATTTTCCTCATCAATTTCATCAAGACTTCAAGTGCAAGTAAGTGATTATCTCAAATAAGCACTTATTTTAATCAATTTTCCGATTATTGTTTTTTTATGAAATTGAATAGTCGATTTGCTTGTATTTTCCATTTGGATTCCGATTATAACATTTGTTTTGTCGAATTGATTGATTTGCTTATGATTATTGTGCCTAAAAGGTGTCGATGTGAAACTTTTTGCACATTATGCATGCATACACTTGTGGTGTTGATTACACTTGCACATAGGTACATAATTGGAGCATTTTGCATTACTAATCACATGTTCATACATTAGGCAATGTATAGGATTATCAACATGCATTTAATTGCTTGATTTAGTAGCTTGTTTGGTGCATTAAAGTAGTGTCGAAATGTAGGAAATTAGTGTTTAATTTACACTACACCAACACTTTGCACACAATATTTTCACATACACTTGTAATGCTAAATTTTGCTACATGTAAATACTTTTTTCTAAGCATTTGTGCATTGATTTTTGTATGCTCATACATTAGAAAGTACACAAACCATTAGGACATGGCATTACATGATTAGAGGCTTCATTTTCACACACTTTTGCACATTCCTACACTTCACATACACACACTTTAATACACATTTTCACTTCAAATAGCATCTTTGTATATCCATGTACATGCACATAGGGTAATTACATTGATTTGACACATTTTGATTAATCTTTATGACATGAAAACATGCACAAAAGTCCACTTTTCACACACAAATGCACATGCATGATAACACAACACCGACACTTTATACTCTTTAATTCTTAAGCAATTGTAAATTGTTTACATCATATACACACACTACAACACATACACTAGCACATGTATGCACTTAAACACTACACAACATCACATAAACCCCAAACAACTTGCATTTTCATATGCATTTTCATTCTTTTTCTTACTTGAAAATGAAGTAAACTTGTATATAGCTTGCACATGATTTGTTTTCCTCTTGATTTGGGTTTTGATTTCATGTTATGTATTAAATTCCAACACTTATAACATTTCAAAACCGAATAGAAACTTGTGTCGAAATTTAATTCAAAACATTGAATTTTGCATTTCCATAAACGATTTTTGGCATTTTCACACTTCGAAACTCATATTTTCACAAAAGTCCAAAGTAACGATACTTACTCCCCATATTTTGACACGTTCTGGAACCGATTTTGGAACAAAATTTCAAGTGCATCATGCTCAAACACTCTTGCTGCACCGACACTTTTTCGCTCAAAAAGTGCGACTTCCACTCGGAATTAATTAAAAGCGCATACGTTTTTGAAATCGTTGACGATTTTGCAAGCAACTATGCGATTCTTAATCGATTATGAGAAGTTGAATTTTTCGCCTCGATTTTAGAAAACCGACTTTCCATTACGATTTTTCCGATTTTATTTCGCTTCTTGCATGCTTATACCATTTTGTAATCATATTTGCAATCAGTTTTGCATTCCGATCATTATTTCTACCACTTGCTTTGTTAATTTTGACACTTTATTTTGTGTGCGAGGTAGTTGGACTCCTTTCTCATGAAATTTAGGCTTCTATTGCTCTTGCTTTGCACTTGTATGCCCACACATACATTCTATTTTCTTGCTTCTCCGGTTTTACTCCGTTTTATGTAGGTGTTTTGCATTCGTACACATGCGTGTACGTCTTATTATCTATTATTGGGTCTAACTCCCTTCTTGCAGGTGCTTTTGCGTTTGTATACCCACTTATACATTCTTATTATCTATTTGTTGGGTCTAACTCCCTTCTTGCAGGCGTTTTGCATTTGTACACATGCGTGTACATCTTGTTACTTGCTTTTCAGTTTTACTCCGTTCTTGCAAGTACATTTGTTCAGAATGTGTATACACATGTTTCATTTCTTGTGCGCATACGCGTACATTCCATTGTCTGCCTGCGTGGTTTCTCTTGCAGGTGTTATTACTTAGGATACGCATAAATGCGTATTCCGCTTATTTTGATACCTTGAGCTATTCTCACCGGTTTACTCTTATTGCGTGGTTGTAGTACTTGAAGTTATCCGGAGTATTCTTTAGCTCACAGTGCTCGTCGGATTTTGGTATCCGTTTGGTAGTTTCCACACCATTTACTGCATTCTCTTATAACTTTCATAGATATCATGAGAAGTAGGGCTTTACAGCTTTCTTTTGCCATGATAAGTAGGAATAGAGATATATGATGGGGCTTCCGTAGTTGGAGCATGTTTAGGAACCCCTATGGTTTATTTAAAGACCTGTTTAGGACGTTTTTGTTTGCTAATTGTGTTTGGTTTGTTTAAAGTCATCATCCATGCATAGGGAGGCGCTTTTCATTGTGTTTACAATTGTGCTTGCATAGGTCAAAAGTGGTTAGGACACCCGACGTGGCACCACCAAGCAAAGTCCCGCTTTTTATATTTCCTGCTATCGAGTCATTGATATATGGACAAGCGGAAAGGGTCGGCAGTCTTCCCCCGCAGTTCTATTATGTGTCTTGTATGGTGCACGCGAATCGTGTTACTATTCCTATCGAGTCGATTACGAAAGTGGCCAGAGTTCCCTATTCTGACTCTCTACTCATTCTTGGGGTTCACATTTACTGCAGAACTCGCATCATTCGCTGTGGGTTACGCCCGTAATTGTTTGACATTTGTTTGCGCATTGCATTGCTTGTGTGCTTCTGCCAAAGCACTTGATTGCTTCATCCCCTTGCATCCCTTGGTTCTATAACCAAGACAGATATAGGATAACTTTCCCTTAGGACCGCTCGGTTAGGATAATTCTCGAGCCTAGACATTAGGATTCACATCCTTTGCATGTTGACATAGGTAGAGATTCCTTACATCCTCAATCATAGGTCCAATATTTGCATGACAACATTAGGGCTAGTACTAGTTAGTATCCCTTTTGTTTTTCTTGTTTCTTTTTGCATTCTTGCATGTAATTAAAACTAAAACTTGTTTTTTTTTCTTTTGAAAACAAAACACTTAATAATGGTTTGAACTCCTTTCTCAAGGTAAAATCAACCAACCAAGACAAACTCTTTCCGCCTACGGGCGCATTTTCTTTTGTGCTTAAAATCTTTTTCACAAGTAAAAAACACAAAATCCACCAAAATAAGTGAGCCGAACTACGACGCTCTGACTTTCTCATTGCACGCGGGAATACGTAGGCATCTTGTCACGGGGTACAACTGAGCACAGCTTGTAAATACTTCTTTCTTTTTCCCGTGGTTTCTTTATTTTCTCTTTTCTTTTGCATGCATTGTAGCGTTTGAGCATAGATAGATATAACATACCCTTTAACTAGAAAGTAGAAGTGGATACCGTAGAGTACTACGGGCGTGTGGGGTGCTAATCCCTTCCACTCGCGTAACTAACTCCCTTATCTAGATTCTCTCAATCTCTCGGTCGAAGGACCGCGATTTCTCCCCTCAGGTTTACTCGATGTTTTTTCCTTTCTCCGTCGTGAGATAAAAGACATTCGATGGCGACTCCATTGATACACCCCTATCAGTCGGAAGTTCAGTCGGGTGGTTTCAAAAGCGTATCATGCATTTCACGTGAGATGAATTTACACCTTAAGTCATGTGGAGTAGACTGACATAAATTTGGGGCTTATCCATTTAGACTTTTGGCCGACTCATAATATATATATATATATATATATATATATATATATATATATATATATATATATATATATATATATATATATATATATATATATATATATATATATATATATATATATCATTTTTATGAAGGTGTGTTTTAGCAACATACACCTTAGGGTGCATTTAATATATTTTTAGTCATAATTTATTAATATACTCTTTCCAAAAATGAAATAGGTGTATTTTAGAAAATATTCATAGGAGATGCTAATTTACACCAACCTAATTTATAAAAGGGGTATTTTAGTAGTATACACCTTTGAATGCATTTAATCATTTTTAAGTTAATGTTTGTTAAAACTCACCTTCATAAATACAAGTGAGTGTATCCTAGCAAAATCCTATATATATATAATACTGATTTCTTTGCGGGATAAATGTTAGACACAATGTGTGAGACAATGTGTATAAATTGCTTATGACATATTGAAAAATAATAGAAAATAAATTGTAAGACAATAAAAAACATATGTGGGCTATACACATAGTATTAGTACGAATAGTTTTAGATGAACAACTCTTATTTAATATCTCTCGTTCTAATACTACCAATGATTTTTTATTTAATATTCAATGTAAATATGAAAACTCCTCTCACTTTCTCTCAATCATCAACCCTAGTAATCAATAGATAAAATACTTCAACAATTGAACTCAATCATCTAAATGCAACATAAATTGATCTAAACTCTGATAATATAACTTTAATATATCTGAACGGCTTTATATGTACTACATATAATCTCATAATTATACAAGTAAATTAACCAAAACAGATTTATTATTATACATTACTTATATAGTATCTCATAATTTATGATTATTTTACTAATCAAACCCAAAGTGCTCCTGCTCTTCTAAGCATTGGAATCAAAGTCCTATTAAGATGAAGACTCATAACTTCATTAGCTCCACCAACAAGTTCACCACCAATGAACACAGCAGGAACAGAAGGATTACATCCAAGTCTTAAAAGTGCTTGTTCAATTTCTCTCCCTCCATTTATCTCATCAAGCTCATGAACTTCTGGATTCACTCCAAAATCACTTAGAAGAGTTTTGATTGTGTGACACATGCAACAACTACTCTTGCTGAATATCACCACTGATCTCTCTGATGCCAACCTTGTCACCCTCTCCATTATATGAATATTGATAAATAATGTGTTACCTAATAATGTATGACTGTGTACTTTGGTGATTTGTTGTGATTGAGCTAGAGATGAATGTTTGTTTATATAAGGATCTTGAGGAAGTGCTTTGTTGAATAATTGCTTTTTTGTGGCTGAGGTGAAAAGATTGAGAATGTTCTATTAGATATTTGGGTCGGTTTCTACTTTGAACATATAGCATTTGTGTGAAAGTGAATTATGTGAGTAAAGTTTTTATGGAATCGATTTCTATCCATAATGCAAGAAATTGGAACAAAGATTTGTCCTTGGTACGGCTTCCCAATAACTGAAGAGTTTTGTGCACTATTTTGGTACGAAAAATTAATGAACAATTTTCATTTTTGTTTTTTTCCCTTTGATTGAATATATATGCAATCTCCAAGTGGAGAATAATGAATATAGATTGAATGAAGGACACTTTGTTGCAGTTTTAAAAAAAAAATTGAATATTTTTATTTTAAAAATTATTAATTTTTTTAAAAAAAATTTGAAATAAAAAATTGATTTAAATAGTTATTCATAAAATATTATTTAGATATTTTATTATAACATTTTTTAATATTAAAATTTTAAAAAATCAATAAGTTTAAAACTATTCTAAAATATATTTTTTTGAAAATGATGTGATTTTGACTAAATTTTAATCTTGAATGAATATATTAGTTTTAATTTATAAAATAATAATTATAAAACTTTTTATAAAAATAATGAATTGTTTTTTCTAAACCTAAAACAAACTATCCCTAATTACATAACTTTTTTCTTTAGAAAAATGAGTCTGATTTTTATGCACAGACTATACAATCAATCATAGATGTGATTTTAAAACTGCTTTTAAGAAAATTTAAATATTTGTAACGATTTTGATAGTTATGATTTAATGATGAATATAAATTATATCCTTAAAAGTTAACTACACATTAGAATGTATTTAGTTTTAATTAATTTGCTAGCATCTAAGAAAACTAAAGGACATGTGTTAAGTAGTTGTTGTTTTTGTCCCATTATTGTTAATTATTTTTTCTTAAATATATTTACCTGATTTTCCCAAATATGACATATTGGGGTTTCTGTCTTATCTATGTTAGAGGTATATGATGCTTTTGGAGAAAAGTTGAATTTATCCTATTGGGACCTTTTTTTTCTTTCTCTGCGCATCCAATTCTGAAAAGGATATATGATATAAAAATTTGAAAAAAAAATCTTAATAGTTCCATTGGATTAATGAATTCAATCATACAAAAGTCACAAAAAATTTGAGATGTTTTTCACTTTGTTTACACATAAAAACAAATAGGTAGAAAATTGCCCACCTATAAATAAGTTTTAAGGTTTATAGAACTTAAGGTGGATTTGGTCCTTATCTTCTATCTATAAATAAGAATTTAATCCATTATAACCAAATTGATTACAAAATAATCCACAATAAATTCATTTAATTTTATTGACACCCTCCAATAAGTCTGTTGATCCTTATTGTTTAATCACTCAAACTGCAACAGGAGTCTTCTTGAGATCAGACTTTCATTTAGTCTCTCAAGGTATCATTCAACAACAATTGAGTATTTTTAGTGTATTACAAATGTGCTTTTTGAAAGCAGATTATACAAACTTTTTAGTACAATAAAAAACACCTAAATATTCTACTGCAAGATACGAGCAACAACTCCTTGCTTATTTACAAAACTATACATAGATGATTTCTCTATAGAGTTTGCACAACGCTTTGGTGTAGTTTTGTTGAGCTTTATTTGATCCTATAGATTTGTCGTTGTAGTGTTGATTCTTACATTTCTCCAGCTTCCACGTCTTCCTTTTAGAGCTTATAAAAGAGATCCGTTAAAAGTGTAGAAAGGTAAATCGAAAATCTAGTTGTTGGTTCTCAATGGTTATAATGAGAGTAGTCACAGTCAAATGCAAAAAAAAATTTATCCTTGCGCCACCCTAGAAGAGTAGAGGCCACAAACACTTTATGTACCTTTGGTATATTATCACACATTAACCATTTTGAACTTTCTTCCTATCTTTAGAGGCTTCAGATATTTGAATATTTGAGCGTTGCAGCTTGTTGTAGAAGAATCTTTCTTAAGCCTTAGAACCTAAGTCTTGGAGTCTTCAGAACTTGTCAACAGAACTTTTCCTTTAGAGTCTTGAGCACTTGGTTGTAAGAACTTGCTTTTCTTCAGATCATCAGAACTTGTTCAGCAAAACCTTGTCTTCATAATCTTCAGAACTTGTAACACACATAAGTAAAGCTTTAGAAGACCTCCAAAGCTAAACCACAAAGTCACAATCAGAACCTCTTATACTAACGTTCCTTAGACACGTTGTAGAAGACAGATTCAGAACATTGACTTTAACAAAACACATAACCACATGTTTTCTTCCAGAGTGTATGTTTAAAATCCGTTGACGTCACACGCCTTGCAATCAAAGCCAAAACATTATAGCAGCAGCTACACACTAGAACGAAATCATTAGTGCATACAATTATTCTCTAAGATAACATGTAAAGTTATCATCAAAATCTCAAGGCCAGATGTAGAAACACATTCTCTTGTACATTCTCCTCAATTTTTCCCTACATCAAATCATATATTTTGATGAAATACATTCTCCTGTAGCTTGACTAGAAGCCACAAGAGTGTTTCTACCTTTCTTGTGCATTATGTTATCATTAAATCTCCCCAAAGGATGTAAATAATGCATTCTTAAAATTTTACATCAATAAATAAGTGTATGTTGGTCATTATACAAATTTTATTAATGTTTTCATACTCAGGCATTCAAAAGGAAGAATAATGCACCATTTTTTAAACCTAGCATTTACTTCTTCTGCGTGTTCCTTTTTGTGGATTCATAGTACTAATGAATCTTTGTACGAGAATGGTTTTGATATGATCAAAAAATAGGAACATTTTTTGTAATATCCTAGTTGTAAAAGAAGACGTGGTTAGATAATGGAATGTGTATCTCCCAAGACTCTTGATGTTGATGATATTTTCAACGGATGTGATCAAAGTGCCAATGTTGATGCTGTTAGTCAACAACCATGATCGTGGAACTTGTTAGAAGGTTATGATGATAAGTTTGTTATGGGTTAAATATTCATATAATTGGACTAACTCTCGTATCAAATAATTCTTAGAGAAGAGAAGTAAATTGTGGTTTGTTGTTCCCTAAAAAAGGAAGCTTATAAGTTACCTTGAGATTTTGAGGTAGAGCACTTAATAGAGATTGAAAAATCAGAAAACTATGATTAAGTATCTAGTAAGTGATTTATTAATTCATTATTAAATTAAATTTATTTTCTACAAACTTGTGGTTGAGTTTTAAGTACTTTTGGAGAAAAGAGGTGCTAAATGCAGTACGCCTAGAGCTTAATATTAGTCTAATGCCCAAGGACTAGGAGGATGAAAATAGGTTATCCAAAATATTTCCTAAGGAAAATGATTATGTCTTGGAAGGAATATGAGGCTTCAAAGACCCTTGAGAAAGAATTAAGGGGCAGTTCTCTAAAGCTTACCTACCAATTGATCTTAAAGTTGGATACTATCATCCATGGGGAGAAGCATAATCTCATGTTCATTTTGGAATATAATTGCTCATGTTTTCAGGTAATTCGATCCTTTTACCCAATCAAACATGTGATCCATGTGCTATATTTTTTCACCTTTTTTATTATGCAAAAGGGGGGAGAAGTATACTCTCAAGGAGAGTGGAGTATAATCTCTACTCATGTGGGGGAGTTTAACCACTCCAAATATATCTATCTATTTTCTTTTACCACTTACCTGAGTGGTGCAATGTCATCATTAAAAAGAGGTAGAATATGGATCTATGTGCTTGTAGGTATGAAGCTGATGATCTTGCTGATAACCTTCTTAAAGTTTTGATGACGCAGACACCTGAAATCAATAAACTCTGTGGGAATGTGTTTGATGATTGTAAAAAAAACTTAATGACATATTAAGCCTCATCTAGTAGGAGACTCAAGACTTTATTGAAGTACTTATATGATCGATGTATCTGGAAAAGAATATTTAAGGCCTCAAAGTTCAGAAAGAGAAGAATTTTTTGGTCGTGTTTGTATGAGTGACTGGAGTTTTACAAAAAAAGGAAGTAACTCCTAAGATACTAAGACAACTCTAACACAAAATCACATACACATACACACATACATGCACACACACTCAAACTCTCTCTCTCTCTCTCTCTCTCTCTCTCTCTCTCACACACACACACACACACACACACACACTTAAAACCTATTTTTTAACTATCAAAGATCTTAAAATATTTTCAAGGCCGATCGAAGTGATTAAAAATTATCCACTATCTTTTAAAAGGATTTTTGAACTCTTTTGACCCATTCAATCGATTCAAGCATTAAGCCAATGGATCGGAGAAGGGATAAACGTTTAACTAAATGATTAAGACAACATCTTAATGACTTATAATGGCATTGTATCCATTATTTCACTTTAAACCATCATAATCGATTATTTTTAGGTATTACAATTGATTGGGGCAAGATGCCAACTAATTGGTACATAAGTAAATTCAGCCCATGGATCATTTTCTTTTTGGATTTTCCTTATCCTAAATAAAAGGGGTCACCTCCTCTTTATTTCACAACATTTCTCCAAAGTTTTCATTTTCTTTAGATATCTCTCTCTCTCTCTCTCTCTCTCTCTATATATATATATATATATATATATATATATATATATATATATATATATATATATATATATATATATATATATATATATATATATATATATATATATATATATATATATATATATATATATATATATCTCTCTCACCCTCGAAAATAATATTTTCTTTCTTTTAAGTTACCTTGGTACTCTTTAGTGAAACACTAATTGCGAGGAAGAAATTGCTTGAGTCAAGTGTCTTTGTGGTTACTTTCTAGAGGGTGATACTCTTGAAGAATTGAATTTGGTTCTTGAGACTAACCAGTCTTAAAATCTTTGTTTGGTTCTTGAAATTAGTCTAAAAAATCTCTATTTGGTTTGTTAGCTTAGATGGGCTAAACACTTCCTATTTCGTTGGGGATTAATCATTGTAAATATTATATTGTATCCAAGATTCGTGGACATAACATGTAAAAGCCCAAAGTTTTAGTAAAAATATCAAGAAGATCTCTTGGGGACAAGAGTAGGCCAACGTTCGTCCGAAATTGGATAAATCTTTGATACAATCTCTCTAACCCTTATCCTTTTTAATTTCCGCTATTTATTTTAATATCTTTATTGATGCTGTTATTTACTCTATCCTTATATGAAATTACTAATAAAATTTCAAGTGTAATTGGGAAAACCACTAAAATTATTGTGAATTTTAAATACCACACTTTTCCTTCCTTTTGGGCTTGAAGTCACTTTTCCAACAAGTGAGGCTTGAACTTGAAAAAAAAAAATTGTTAAATAAATGTTAAATTGGCAGAAAGCAACAAGATAAAAGTGGTTAGGAGCAAGTGGCAAGATAAAGGTTCTATTGAGGCTTGAACTTTATAAAAATTGTTCAATAAATGTTTAATTGATAGAGTGTAACAACATGGTTGCTGAATGAATTAACATCGTCATGGTTTTAAGTTAATGTGAAGATTGTTGAAGTATGTCTTAAAATCTTAAATAATAAAGAGAAAGAAGACATATTTCTAGATTGCAGAAATCTAAAAATTATCCTAGTGGTAATCTTAGAGAGACAAAGGTAAATATTTAAGAGTGATTTCATGAAATTTAGGACATCCTTGAAGATATCTAATGGTATTGAGAAATACTTCTAAATACCCTCGACTTGTGTGATTCATATATAGAGAGAGTTTGAGATATTGAGAAACACTTAGGTAAAAAATAAAGTTTGTTCTTTGTAACTTGGGTGTATATTTTCTTGTAACTAATTTGTAATTATTTGTAACAACTTTTGGAAATGTAGTGAATTAAAGAGTTTATCTCTCTCCGAGAGTAGCTAATTTGATCGAATAGAATATCTTCTTTTTCTAGTTAAGTTGTTATCTTATTATACGTAGTTATTTTTTCTTTCATTTATTTTGTTTGTCGTTGTTTTTTTGTCCCTAATCATCAAATTTTTTGGTGTGATTTAACTATAAATAATTCTTATGAAATATTTTTAATTATTCTATCAATTTCAGAATAAAAATCCTTTTATATTTGATAAACAAATATTTAATCATGTTTAGTGGCCAAATCGGCTCCTTAGCGACGTCAATATGTCAACATCAAACTCCAAAGGTAATAAGAAATCTCCTACACTACAAGAACTTGAATATTAACATAGCATACAAACTTTAATATTAGCATATCATATAATTATAAGTTGTTGAATGTTAGCATAACAATCGAGGAAGGGTCGAGGGAGAAGTATTCTAACTTTTTTTTTGGGATTTTTGATTTGAGCAACACATTTTTGTGGGAGATACACCACTTGTCCACCTAAAACCTTAAGGTGATAGGTGAGTGAGTTCTCCAACTTATAAATGCTCAAATCACCACATTCATATCCAATATGAGACTATTTCTTCACTCACACTTGCTATATTTTCAAAACTCCCCCCTTAAATATGAGTACACAATACCCCCTCAAGTGTAAGCTCTTTCTTCCACATACACTTATACCGCCGTAGAAACTGTTTCAACGGGGCACTCTTTACCCATATGCGGGACGATATTCTCAACACCCCCTTCAAGTGCGAGTCGACATTTCTCCCCCTTAAGTGGAAGCTCTTTCTTCCAGATACACTTGTACCACCGTTGAAACTCTTTCAACAAGATACTCTTTACTCACATGCGAGACGCTTACCCTTGCTTGTGTGGGGTAATTTTTGATACAAGTAAGTCGGGGAGAATCATTCTTATTTCGTGGGACTTTTCATTTGAGCAACACACATTTATAGGACATACACTACTTGTCTACCTAAAATTTAAAGATGATAGGTGAGTGGATTCTTGTTGTTTCATGATTTTGAAAAATTTGCCACCAAAGAAATTATTGGGTCGGGTCACAAACTAGGTTTCTCTCTTTAAGATGCTTTGTAGCACTAACCAAAATTATGCAAAGCAGTTAAACTACTGTGTCGCCTCCAGGATAAAATAACCAAGTTCTATACTGTATGATTACTACTTGGACCGTAAATAATCGGTCTAGAAATACACCATCTAATGGTACTAAGACCATTCGAATATTGTATAAATATCACTGTAGTATCTGCGATAACCACCAGTCGTAATAATTTCTTAAACAAAGAGAAATTTCAATAATTCTCTAAAAATAATTCAATAATGATCGTTTGACCACTCAAAAGAATTTCTCGAACAAGGAGAAATTTCAATTAATTCTCTAAAGAGAATTCTAAAAAAAATTATACTATATAATTTCTCAACTCAAACGAGGGGATAAATTGACATTATTTTCAAAAGAGAATTCAAGAAAGTACTCGAAAAATTCAGAATTCAAGAAATTACTCGGAAAATTCAACGAGTAGAAAGAAAGGGGAAGAAGTTAGCGATTCGACAATTCAAAAGACGCAGAGTTATGAGAGCTGAGGAAGGAAAAACTCCAAAAAGAGTTTTTGGTGTAGTTTTGGAATGAAACAAGTGATTTTCTTATTCAATGAAGTAAACTAGCCAAGATTTTCAAACTAAACAATGTGGGACTAAAGAGTTTTTTTTAACCACAAAAAAAAATTCTAACAATGTGGGACTTGAGAAATTTTTAAATTCAACATATTGGAACATGAACATGTTCCAACAGTTCTCCCGCTTATAAATACTCAAGTAACCACATTTTTATGTAATGTATGACTATTTCTTCACACTCACACTTGTTATATTCTGAACAAATACCATGAACTTTTATAGTCTATGCTAGATATAAGTGTGACTCAAACTCCTACGAATTTGACTTTTATTAATAAAATTTGAGTGTAAATTATTTTTCTTGTATTGTATACCTGTTCATTTCTATAAATACATAATTCTTAGACAATTTCTTACCCCACCCATGTAGAAAAATTAAACTCTATGCAATTTTTGAATTGCCCCTCTAAAATCAGAAGTATATTTCTGATGTGCACCTTTTTTTGAAAAACTTGACTTAAAATCGGAAGTCTTATTCCGGTTTTAAACCGATAATATATTTTTGGTTCTTATGCTGCCAGTAGGAGAAAAACTAGGTTTACAAGGATATATATTTCTCATTTTTTCGCATCACAAAATTAAAACTTGTAAAATGTAATCCAGTACAAATACGATACAATATATATTTCTGTATTGTGATAGATTCGTACGCATTACACAAATATAATCCAAGTACAAATATAATACAATACAATACCAAAAAATTAAAATCAAAATACAAATGCATGAGCATAAACTACTGAAGATGGCAGATGATGAGTCGTCCTGTCACCCTCGAGGCGTCCCTCCGGCGCCTCCTGTATAACAGAGCACTCTGAGCCTCCGCCATGAGGAATCCAAAACACCTCTAACATCAGAGTCATCACGAAACAACCATTTGTCAATACCATCCCGCACAAGCTCCATGATACGACGACACTTAGTCAACACGCCATGAACATGATCCCTCATAGCATGCTCTTCCTCTAGGATCTCCTGATGAACTAACCTCGGTGAGTTCCCTGGAGCATCATCTACCATATACAGATGAGAAACCTTGAAGAAGCATATCATGTAACTGTACTCGTAACTTCAGTCGTCTGGTTCTACGTACTACTGACCTCATCAAGAACAAGATGATTCTCAAAATCATCAAACAAATCATCCATATCCGTCAGTTTCACAATCGGAGAAGCACATACAACAGGATCTCAGAGAATGGTTTGGGTAAACCCGAACTGACGCATCACCCTCTCAGGCATATAAGCAGCAGTCTTGTGAATCCCGCAAACTAATCAACCTGTAAACGTCACAACCTCGTCAAACGGTATCGTGACATGGTGGTCGACGTATGAACTGAAGGGAATGTCCTCTTACACTAGTCGGTCAATATAACTCTAGAATGACTTTATCATCTGATTTTCTCGGAGCATATCGTATGCGCAGACACGCCACTATATCGGTGTAATTAATGTGAGCACTCATAGATTTTTTTAATCGGAGAACACACAAGAAATAAGTGAAAGTAGAGTAAGAGTGGTGAAAGAATATGTTAATTAGCTTTTATAATATGGAAAATATGAGAATAGATAATAAAGAGAAATGCAATGACGGATCCTAGCATCACAAATTAGGATTTTGTCTTGTGGTTGTTTGTTGAAGTACAGAGCTGTACAAATTGCTGCTCTTTTAAACTATAAATAAATATATTTACATTATTCTTCCTCACAGAAGAAAAGAGAAGGATGGGAAAAGGACAACCATATATAAAGATACTAACTATATCCTTTTCACCTTTTATATATATATATATATATATATATATATATATATATATATATATATATATTTGTTGCTTTTTAAGATACTTACTAGACAGATAGAATAGAATCCCCCTTTTTTTATGCAATATTCACTATCCAATAATAATCAAAAGGTGAAACTGATTTTTAAAAACTACTAATATTGCTTAGCATGCGAACAAAATATTGCTTAAAATCGATCATAAGAACTTTTGCCATTAATTAACTTTACTTTGATCAAGATAACTAGATACTATTAATTAAAATTTATAATTTGTTGTATAAAATTATTAAACAACTAACTAACTCAGTTAACACTTTTTAATTGAGTTTTTAATTGAGTTAAGAGACTGTTATAACAATAGTATTTATTTATATTTCTTTTAAAAATATAAATAAATTGTTAATATTTATAAATAAAAAAATTGTAGTCATACATCAATATTGCATATTAACTGTCGAATATATATATATATATATATATATATATATATATATATATATATATATATATATATATATATATATATATATATATATATATATATATATATATATATATATATATATATATTGTTAAAAATATATATATATGGTTTTAAGGGATTCAGAGGCTCAAGCGAGGTTATTTGACCTCCAAGCTATGAGTCTAGCTTACCCCTCAGTCGGGAGCCCTTAGGTATGATGTTAGGAATCTCTCTTGAGCAAATAGCTGAGAGAGGAAATGAGAGAGCAGTTGAGAAATGATCTTGAATCAGGTCCCCTCTCTATGGCTATTAGGCCTCTATATATAAAATGACCATGATTAATGACCATGATGACATATCTAACCATTGATACTTGTAACGCTTGTAACCGATTACTTAATAACTTGTAACGTTCGTAACGGACCCATAAGTATTATAACGTATATAACCGCTCTCTAATGGACTTCGTAACTGTAACCAACCCGGTCGACATAGTTAGACCGCGGTGATATGGCTAGTGTGTCCGGCTTTAATACTCGGTTTCGATCTTGAAATCTCACTGAGGTGCTGCTCCGTTATCAGCTAGTAAGCTCATCTCAGATTCTTTTATCTCTCCGAGTCCGGACAGTAGATTTTATACACACACACACACACACACACATATATATATATATATATATATATATATATATATATATATATATATATATATATATATATATATATATATATATATATATATATATATATATATATATAATATAAATATTTAAGAAGAAAACTAGTAGTATGCATATTAATATGTTATTTGTTGAATAATAATTAGTATATGCTATTATACTTTGTCATATTTTTCATGTAAAATATATAAGTTTAATCTATAATTTTGTTGAGGGAGTTAATAGTAGGAGCATCGAATAAAGTTGAAGAACAAATATTTTTGTAGGAAACACGCTATTTTTTCACCTAAAACATTAACAAATTTAACGTTAATATATCTTTATTTATTATTATCTTTATTTTTTATTTTATTATATTATACTTTATCCAAAAGATTTATTCATTGCTTATATTTATTTTGATGTTACATTTTAGAATTAGACCTTTCTTGTTGAGAAGAAGGTGTAAAGTGAGATTTGATGGTGAATTCGTTTAAGAGTTTTGGTGAATTCGCCTTTCCTTTTATGTCATATGAAGTTTACTATTTATAGGGGTGATGATCTATGAACATGTGTGTCATAATTGTTATTGTGAATCCATAATTGTTATTGTGGATTGATATTTGCGTTCCTTTTATTCAACTTCATTCTCCTCCACCTAGAAACAAAATTGCATGCTCTATTGTGGTGTGTTTGTTACATGGGGAAGCAACAACATGACTATACTGCTCCACCACCTAAAACCATGGAAAGATTATGGAAAGATTATGAGACTTGTGGTGCATAGAATTAGCTGGTTTATTAAGGAATAATGCAGTGTGTTTTGGAATTATATACCTTCCAGATAAGTATGCTGATATCGTATGAGAAGAAGATTGTAGCAACTGGTTGCTTGATATGCATCACTCTGCAAGATTTATCTAACGGTTTTGAACGTGTTAATGTGTATGATATAATAATCCAACTGCACGGTTGAACTCTACAGTCGGCATAGATGCATCAATGAGCTCGATAATTTTATGAAAGCAATGACAATAGAGCAAGACATTTACCGGTTTTGCTAAAAGAAAATGAGCAGGATTTAATGTGTACTAGGAGGAGGCTTATTATCATGTTGCAGTCATATGATTAGAGGAAGGACAAACTGCATTCTAACTTCAATTAGAAGCACTACATATTACATGGGTACAAGACATTAGACACAGGCAGTAATATTTCAAAGGGAATAGAGTCTAACATTGATTTTTATAACAAAAACATTAGTGTTTAAATATCAAAAACATTAGTCTAACATTAGTGTTTAAATAGAGTCTAACATTGATTTTTATAACAAAAACATTAGTGTTTAAATATCAAACATGGGATCATTACATTGAAAATGGACGGGGAATAAATGTGTCATAAGCCCAATATATTTTCCATTCTTTAAAGAATAAATAAATTTAGAAAAAGAATAATAAATTTAAAAAAAACACATATATATATTTTAAAAAATAAAAAAATATCACGTAGACCGCCATTTCGCTCTATTCTGTTTTATTCTATTCTATTCTACTGCTCTCTTAAAATTCCATGGATATACACTTTCTTTCTTATGCTATTTATGGGCCTCCATTGCAAACATCTAGTACTCCCTTTAATACTTATCGGTTTTTAGTGTCCCGGAGGTTCCAAATGTTAAAGGGTGATGACATATCTTATGCGAATCCTTGTGACTATTATCAACAAGCTCTTTCATCATTTTTGCTATGGTCTTTTTGTCAAATCCTATTTGTCAAATCCTACCACAGGCTTGATCAATTAATCATTTGAGTGACATATTGGACACCAAATGCCTCTTGCCCAAGTCAATGATTAGGCATGTGAAATACAAATTTCCTTCTTTACTTTATAAACAATTTAAGATTTACTAGAAAATGTTAGAATAAAGCAGACGATTCCTTGGATTACATCTCATTGTAAATATTCAGCCTTTATTATTTAATATTTTCTATGTAGTATTTATATCTTTGTATTTTGAGTCTCTATATATATAAAATTCATTTGTATTATATTTTCTAAGGCAGTTAAACATTTCAATATACAAGAAATAAGTTGCAGTCCTCTAAACACCACCTCTAAAAATTTATTCTTTGTTATTGTTTGTTATTATGTTTAGAAAATAACCTTGCCAATGCTAACAGGACCCTGTTTAACAGGTTGAACAATTGTAATGCAGTTAAGCAATACCGGCGTGGCTTTGTTTACCACTTCATTGTGAGCAGTGGCAATAATGAATGTTTTTAGGAAATGATACAATGCCTTATGCATATCTTTAGGTAGACTGCAGGGGAGAGCGATAATTCTTTTAATTCATAGTTAAAATATTTTAATTCATTTAATATATATTTGATAAACTATCGAGATGAATTAGTGATCCATTAATCTCATCAATAATTCAATATTCCAATATTTTGATCCAACTGATTTAGATTTTAAAAGAGTGTTTTTATATAAATTTCTTGTTCAATATTCACGGCATTCATTTCGTAAAATTCGAATCGTTTGCCCATGTGTCAACCTGCTACACATATTCGAGTGTTGTGTATTCTTATCAAAATTGATAGGTATTCAATCTTTTTTTGACGCGAAAGAAATTTCCATTAAACGAAAGGAGAAACAGGGTTACAAACGATGATTCTAAATAGGGAAAGAGTCCCGCCAGGTTCTATAACCATAAAGTTTGTCCAATCCAACTAGAGTGTGAGTAGAGCTATTAAACATTCTACGGATAAAAACAAAAGAAACATACGAAAAACTATTACAGAGAAGTCTACACTCTTCAACAATGTGATCGAAGACCGCCTATAAAAGACTCCATTAATGCTATCAATTACATTCTTGCAGTCAGAATGGATAATTAAATTCAGGATTTTGAAATCTGCCGCACAGATAGGCACCATTTGATTGCTAACAACTCCACCAAAAAGTGTTTATGACGATGGTTTCGCGAGCTTCGGTTGCTTACTCAAAAAGTATGATGATAGGTATTCAATCATTTCTAAAGATATATTGAAATTATTTCTATTGAAAATGTGGATTTTATCATGTATATTGTCTATTTTTTGGCAAGACATTTTGTTAGCTAGTGTAAAATTAATTTTCGTATATGTGAGGATTTACTGACTCATAATTTAATTAATATACGAAATTTAAAATTAGATAATATTTTGGTCTTGCAAATCGAGAGAATTTTTATTTTAATCCTTAAATGTTTTTTGAATGGAGTCTCAAGAGACGTTATTTTCTTATTTGTCTCTAACATTAAAATATGTTTAAAAAAATGTTTATGTAGTTAACGTTGTACCCAAAATTTATCATATTCAATTATTTTTAAAGATATACTATTTTAAAATTATTTCTATTAAAAATGTGTATTTTATTATGTATATTGTCTATTTTTTTGACAAAATATAGGTACAGTGTTTTAAAAATCGGATCGGATCGGCCGGTCGGACCGGTCGAACTGGGAACCGGTCAGGTAAACGGCCTGGTTCAATAGTTGGATCGGGAATGTCGTTGAACCGGTAAGAACCGGCAAGAATCGGTGAAAATCGGAAAAATCAGATTTTTTAATTTTTTTATTCAAAATTTTTTAATTTTTAAAAAAATATGCAATTTAAATTTTTTATTTATTTGAATTATTTTATTAAAATATTATGTTTAAATAAAAAATAAAAAGAAAATGTTGTTGATGCGGTTGATTTTGTAGATAATTTTGATATTGAAGAAGGATATCTTAATATTAAAATAATCTTTATTCCTTGAAACTAAATAATAGATAATAAAATTATTTTGTTATAAATTATTCAATTATACTATGTTGCAATTATACTTTGTAATTTTGTACTATTTTATTATATATATGATACTTATATTTAAAATTTAAATTTAAATTATCAAATTGTAAATTTATTTATGATATGATATTTTTAAAATATTTAAAATTTAAATTTAAATTATCAAATTGTGAATTTATTTATGAAATGATATTTAAAAAAAAAAAATTAGTTCTAATTATATTTTGTAGAGATTGAGTCATCTGGTTCGACAAGTTTTATATCTATATCGTTTTGTTATAAAGGCCGGTTTAATCAACTGAGTTATCCGGTTTAATCTGATTTAGTCATGCGGTTCGACCAGTGACCTAGTGGTTCACACAATAAACCAGTGATCCAATACTTTCAAACACTGTATAGGTATGTTGTTTTTTGGCAAGACATTAAGTTAGCTAGTGTAAAATTAATTTTCCTATATTTGAGGATTTACTTATTCATAATTTAATTAGTATACAAAATTTAAATTTAGATAGTTTTGGTCTCGTAATTATTTGAGTATTAGTCTCTAATATTAAATGTTTTTAATAGAGTCTCGAAAAACGTTAAATATTTTTTTAATGGAGTTAAGAGAGATCATTTTTGCAAATAAAATAAAGTGTTATGGGAAAAGAGAACATGATGTTAGTTGTTAAGTTTTGGGTTAAATATACTTTTGATTTTTATAAATATTTCAAATCTTATTTTTAGTGTCCATTAAAAATAATATTTTTAGTTCTATAAAATTATTATGTACGTCGTTTTAGTTTTTGTTGTTAAACCGATATGTATTTTTGAATGATTATTTAGTAGATATTTTTAAAATTTTATAAAAAATTATTTTAAAAATTCAAAATTTGATTTTTAAGTCGAAATTTTTATTATTTTTATCAATATTTTTTGAAAATTTAAAATTATATATTCAATTCTTCTAAAATTTTAAATAATTCAAAAATTTAGTAAATAAATATTTTATCGTATTTTAAACACTTATGAAAAAATTATTTAAAAATATAAGTATAATTAAACTGCTTTAAAAAATTTAGAAAATAATAAAAATAAAATTGTATGAATAAAACTTTTGTAAGAATCAAAATATGTCATTTTTTAATAGGAAATAATAATAAATTTTAAAATATTTATAAACAATTTTTTAATGATTATTTTTAAGACGAATTTGGTATGAAGAATAAGATTGTAATTAAAAATGGGTTTTTTTTTTATAAATGAAAATGTTGGTCTGATTTTGAATGATGATTTATTATTTATAGATTGTTTGTGAAGAAAATATGAGTTTAGAAGAGAAAGATGATGAAATTGGAGAGGTGATAATTTTATCTAAGTTTCATTTTAAATTTTTGCAATCAAAACTCTCCGTATATGGAGGGGAAGTTATTTAAAGAGAAGAAAAATAATTATGATGTGAATAGAAGTTGTTGAAAATAAGAAAAATGAAAATGGAAAATGATTATGATCTGAATAGAAGTTGTTGAAAAATAAGGGAATGGATAATTGGTGATCGAGTGAATTAGTTGGAGTTTTTCAAATTTTCAATTATTTTTATTTTTGTTTTTTTAGTTAATGTTAGTTGGAATTTTGCAAATCAAAATCTCACTATTTAGTTACACAAATATTTTCAAAAGTTTGGTGGTATGGTAGGGGTGTGAGCGAATTTTTTAAAAATTTGGTAGGTCAAAAGTTTTGTGTGTGTGTTTAGTGAGGAGAATACATTATATGAAATTTAGCATCTCATTATCATAACATGATCATATTTACTTTGGACATAACCTAACCTAACATGTCATAACATTCAAAAGTATCGGTATAATCACAAGCCTTCAAAAATGTCAATACAAACATAGCTATACAATAATATCAATACAAGTCAAATTACATTGACTTCTTCATTGCTTGTTTCAATGCTTTTTATTTCTGTGATTGTGTCACATAATAGCTTGAAATTTTGTGAGTTTCCAATCAATACTTTAGGTCAGGATATTACAAGACACAAAATAACTTTTGTGATTGGACCACTTATTAGAAGGATTTTATCATGGGCTCCATTGATGTGGGAAAGTCTTAGTTTTAAGGAGATGAATATCATATGGAGGTTAGAAATGAATATGCTTGTGGCTAAAGGAGAAATGAGGTTATTCACACTACTACGAAAAAACATATAACAACGATTGCGAAAGACCTATAATAACAGTTGAACAATCACTATTAGGTATGTGTGGTTGTAATTAGGTTATTTACAATCACTGTCGATTGTTTCTGGTAGTAAACCGGATAGCACGCTACATACAATCACGATTGTATTAAACAAATGTTGTTGCATGTCTTTTAATAAAATTAAAAAATGCAGCAGTAGAACAAGAACAACAACAAAAACAAGAAGAATACCAACAACAAGAACAACAAGAACAACAGGAACAACAAGAACAATCAGAACAACAATAACAACAACAATAACGATAGCAACAACGATAACAATAGCAACAACAACAACAATAATAATAATAACAAGAAAAACAATAACAACAATAATAACTCAAAAAAATAACAAGAACAACAACAACTAACATTGCTAACTTGAATCCATACTTTCCTTGTCTCATTCAAGTTGGAGAATATATGATTGAGTTCTGAAATTTGTTAATGAAAGATATGATATTTTTGAGTTTTGTTTATGAAAGAAATGATATTTTCAAGCTTGGTTTAATTGAGAAATAGTGTTTCGTAAATGAAAGATATCGTTCAGAATTGGAGGTAGAAGATGAAGTTTGTCTAAATTAGAAGTTCGTCTGAGTTTTAGGTTTCATGTTGATTACTAATGGTAGTGTCTTAAGTGTTGAAAATCACTAAATGGACGACCAAGATTTGTTTAAGAACGATGAACAATGGATTTTTGGGACGAGGAGCTTTACCAAAAGCAATTCTCTAACCCTGAAAACTCTGATCATGGTCAACTTGACGAGTTGATCCATCAGTATTGGTAGTATTTTGAGTAGTTTTATTTTGAGTAGTAGTATTTTCAGTGGGGTATTTTGAATAGTGTTATCAATTGGAACTGGAAGCTCCAAATCAATCATCTCATCAATCTCTAAGTTACCTTCATTTGTTATCTCCTCTTCCCCAATGTCACCAAGCAACATGATAATATCAACCAGATCATCCATGGTTGGAGTCAATGAGGAATCTTGAAAACACATAGAAGAAAATACCATTAATCAAACAATAATGTAATAGGAAATTAGAACAAAACTCAGCAACAGAAGCCATATTGTATTAAGAACAGAAGACAAACAATTATTCAAAATCCTAGTCGGACTTTTATTATGAGTAAAATTCAACAACAGAATATCCTCACCCTTTATTATTATTAATCAAACGTGAAACACAAAATTCAGACCAAAATTGTAACATGCATTTACAAACTCTCAAACAATCAAAATGTTTAGGTCAAAAAGTAAAAAAAAAAAAACATTTTAGGTCAAAAAAATAGGTCAAAACTGAAACATGGTAATAAACAATTCATCAAATAAAAAATGCAAACATGGTTAAGATAAAGAATAGTATAAGAAAAATAACAAACTGGCTAGGTTGAATACATTACAAGTTTATGGAAGCCTTGAACGATTAACTATAACTCTCTCTAAAACAGATATACTCAACACTCACGAAGAAGAAAAAGAAGAAGAAGAAGAAGAAGAAGAATATGCAAAATCAATAACACTACACTAAAATATTTGGTGTAACACCCCTTCTAAAATACCCCACGAATTAATATTTAAATCAGACTTTAACATATATCAAAGGGCATTACAATTCAAATTCAATTATAAAATACCAAAACAGTAGTCATGTTTCACTGAAGAACTTTATTAAGATAGTCAAAACCAATGATATGTTCTACACAGCGAAAAATAGCAACAAAACCGGAATAACTTCAACTCATAATTATTCCCAAAATAAATCAAAGAACAAATGAGTACAAAAATTCTCAGTCAAACGTTACCCAGTGTTACAACTATCAGAGCATGACACTGACACGTGGATAACTAACTAGCACAACTCTATTAGCCATCATCACCAACTCCTGAGCTGTTAACTTTAATCTAAAATCATCAAAGTAAGGGTGAGATTTCATCGCAGTATAAAATGCATTATACGTTTCTAAAAACAACAGAACAATTCAATACATTATTTCACCCTCATTAGCATAATTAGATTTCAATACACAATTGCAATTCACACAATTCATTATGCACAATAACAACAACAATGAAATTATAACACCGGAACTAAGTCACCAACATCGATTCGTCCATAATCACTCGGACATGAATCCAGCCTCACCATCCATAATCACCCGGGAACGGTTATTGGAAAATCTCACTAATTCCACACAATGAGAATTAGCTGCCACCAAAATGTATATGCATGCACATCAAAAGCATGCAACATTCAAATAACGGAATATGATCACAACACAATTCCATACATAGCCAACACCATCAAACAACACATGATCACAGCATAATCATGCATAATAACAAACACAGCACATAAGTGTATAGTCTTCAATCCAATCAGTCAGAACAACTCTAACCTGCTCGTCACATTTCTAAAATTACATTTGGTTCACAAAATTGGAAAATTGACACTTTTTAAAATAAAATCCATGAAATAGAAATTTCTCAATTTTATAAAATAGTACGTTTAATTTAGAGAACGCTGTCCAAAACGGCACTCGAATTGGAGTTACGGTTCATAAAATACGAGTTTTCAAAGTTTGGAACATTTTTGAAAATATCACAGTGGTAACCGGTTCCTCCCAGGGAGAACCTGGTTCCCACAATTGTTAAAAATCACGCCTCTGGAATTTTGTATAGGGAACCCGGTTCCTCCAGACAGGAAACCGATTCCCACTAAAAATGTGGTTTTTCTGTGTAAAAATTTAACTGGGAACCCGGTTCCTCCCCAGGAGTAACCAGTTCCTGAGTTCAAAAATGCTCAGTTTCACTGACCAACACACTGGGAACCCGATTCCTTCCACAAGGGAACCCGGTTCCCACGACTCACAGTGGCAGAAAACACTAGTTTGACAGCAGTAGGTATCCCAACTTATTCCATAGCATTCCCATACGGATCCAAACATCAATAACGCTAATTTTCATCCAACAAACACCAGTATTATACTACATGGCACAATTCATTTATTCCCAAATATTCCATAACATTACTACAATTTCAAATTCCTATAATTCGACACATTTAGGGATAATCCTACAAACCTAGATTTTCTAATTCGAGTTTCCTAACACATTCAATTGTTCAATTGAATCCCAAAACCCATAAGGCATCATAACTAAATGAAATCACCCCTTACCTCGTGATGATTCTTCGAATTATGACGCTTGGCTCTTTCCTCTTTCTCTTCTCTTCTCCAATGTATGTATGATAGAAACTCCAATATTCTCTTTTCCTTCTTTTCCTTTTATTTTGTTCCTTTTATTATTCCAATAATAATAATAAAATCATAATTAGAATTGGTAAAGTGTTTTACTCCTCATACTCCCACATTACACCTCACACCTCCAACTCTTCCATTCTATTTAATTAATTAATTAAATCCAATAATTCAAAAATACTAATAATTAACTTCTAATTAAATTAATAATTAAAATTATAATTATTTAATAATTGAATTATTTGGGGTGTCACATTTGGCGTGAGCGTGATTAGAAAGAGAGAAGGAAATAGGAGGTCGTCAGAGGAAGGAGAGATATTGGAAGCATAACTGAAAGAGTGAAAAAGTGAGGAAATAAAATTAAAATAAATTTTATATTATTTGTTTCGGTTACTCATTGGATAATTGGTCCGGATCTTCATTCGAAAATCAGTTTAAAATTTTATCCATTACCAATCCATGCCTTGTTTCAATCGGTTCAATAGACCTTATCTACCAGTCTGATTCACAATTTTTGAAGCCCAAAAACAACCCTAGACATTCTTCTTGTTGTGCATTCAGGATGATTGATCCAAGAAAACTTGTTTTGAGTATTTGTATATAGCCATTAAACTATTTAGTGATCGAGAATCAGATTGACAGCTGAATGTAAATATATGTGATTCGTAAAGTATAAAAACAAGGGTGAAGTGATCTAGTGGTTTTTCACATGTAGGGGTGTTTGCGGTGCGATTTGGGCAGAGAGAGAGAGAGAGAGAGAGAGAGAGAGAGAGATTTTTATTCATATTTGTGAAAGTTGTTTATGCAATCTTACAGTTTTATATTACTAAAAAGATGATTTATATTAATTTCACGTCATCTAGAAATTCTCTTTTAGTTTTACATTGCAAAACATTATTTTTTTTGAGAAATTTTGATTCGCACTACTACAAGTAACGTTTTTCATGACTAATCTTTCACGTCATCTAGAAAAAAATTGAGGTTTTGTTCCAAGGTGCGCTATATTTTTTTGTTTGTTAAAAAACAACTTATTCCCTTGGTTATTTAAAGACCGAGGTGTTATACATTTTCCGACATGCTTCGAATCCAAGTTATTTCACTTTATATTTCATTTGTTTACAAGTGTAAAATAAATTATCTAACCCTATGGGTTTTTTGATAACTCGGTGGATAAATTAATCAGATTTAACTATGAAAACATTTGTTGAATAGATTACACTCTAATTTTATCTTATTTGTAGCCTCCCTACCGTCGAATGAATCATTTTTTGGGGATGTATTGCAAATCTGGAAAAAAAATGTGCTTCTATCTTGAACAAAATATTTTTTTCAGCTTTTGCAATCCATCTCAAACAATGGTGTTGATGTTGTTTGTTATTCCTAAAAAGTATTGTTCTTATTCCTAAACGTTTTACTGATGGATTGCAAGTGCAGAAAAAAAATTCAATATTTTTAGGAGAAACACCTTATTAGAAATTGGATGCATTCAACGGATGCACATTGTATACACTAGTGAAAGCGATCATAATGATAACATCAACATGTAACCGTTTTTATTTTTATTATTTATTTTAATAATAATAATAATTAATAATAATATAAACAAATTTTAATACGGTCCATAGTTTGTGGGATTGGTTCAGAAAAAAGTATAATTTTCTTTGGTCTTAATGAAAATTGATGCGACCATTAATTTGAGTGGTAATGGGTTTTAATGGCTTTAAATTCTTGATGGTAGAATCAAGCCTATAAATATTTTTTGGTCCCTAAAGCTTTCTCTCATCGCTTTTAGAAATACACCATCTATATCGAGAGAGCAAGAGCTTGGAAGAATCAAAGGCAGTCAACTCACAACACTGCAACAATGGTCGGAGGTAAACCTTAATTATATTTTTGCATTTAGTTTTATTGATCTTGTTGTTCATTTGTTATCAGGAACATAGGATCAATTTATATATTATGGTCTAACATTTGATATCAGAGCCTCCATTACCTCTGCCTTATTTTCATATAGTTCTTCTAAATTTGGTATTTTTATGATTTAATATTTAATTTTGAATATTTAGAATATTATGTTTCAAAACATTATCAAGATTAAATAATCGCGTCCAGTGCGATTCAATTTCAAATATCAAACGTTGGACTAATATATTTATCATGCAATCTGGTTTTGTTCATAAAGTTTTGACGTTGCTTTTCTACATATAATTATATGATTTATTTATTTTTAATCTTTGAATTAAATTTACGCATAAATTGAAACGGAATTATAATGATATTATAATTATTTTGTTAAGCAATTATACGAGATATCTTATTTATTTATTTATTTATTTTAATTTTGTTATCTCATATAATTGAGTTGTTATGTCGAGTGATTATTATAATTTTGATAAATTTGGATTAGCCACAACATTCTTAAATTAATTGAGATTATTTCTAAAGTTTTTGAGATCACATAAATAATTAGACATAAAAATTGTAATTAATTATATGCGATATAATGAATTTTATCCTACAAAAATCTTCATCATATTTATATAATTAATTAGGATAAAATATCAAATTATTTTCATAACTTGCCCACATGAATTATGAATTGGTATATAATTTGATAGTTTTATTATAAAGTATAAATTTTGGATAGAAAACCAAATACATGTTAAGTATAAATTGTGTATATAGTTTATAAAATCTATCGCAAAATTAAATAAATCTTATCACATTAAAATTTAGCCCACAGGAAATTTTTATGTTGCAAGATTTATTTTATGGTATTTTTGTATTGATAATACGTACAATTTAGATAATATTTATGCCTCAAATTTTGATATAATTTGTTTTTTGTTTTTGTTTGTTTATTTTTTTAGCTTCTCAAGCTGCTAATTTTTATGATATCCGATGTGATATTCCTGAGCTCAGAGGAGATAACTATAAGGTGTGGAAGGAAAGAATTCTCCTCCATCTAGAATGGATGAACATAGATTATGCTATTAGGAAAGACGAACCACCTCCAATTATAGATGACAGCATTCCAGCTGCAATTGCACTATATGAGCGGTGAGAGAGATCCAACCGGCTAAGTGTGATGTTCATTATAACAAAGGTCACATGTGAAATACGTGGTTCTGTCGATCAACATGAGAATGTTCGTGACTTGCTGAAAGCCATTGATGATCATTTCATTACTTCTGAAAAGGCTTTGGTAAGCACCTTGATTATGAAATTTTCTTCCTACCGACTCACCAATGTGAAAGGTGTGCGTGAGTACATAATGAAAATGCGTGACATTTCAGCTCAACTTAAGAAACTTGAGGTTGATATGTATGAGTCCTTCCTAGTGTACTATATTCTTAACTCTCTTCCATCTGAGTATGGGCCAATTAAGATTTCCTACAATACACATAAGGAAAAATGGTCAATCAATGAATTAATGACCATGTGTGTTCAGGAAGAAGAAAGGCTTGTAATGGAACATAGTGAGAGTGCATTGTTGACAAGCACTCGCGGGAAGAACAAAGCTTTCAAAAATGACAAGTCTCAAGTCAATCAGAAAGGGAAATTCAAAATACCATCACAAGGTTATATCAAGAAAGAAGCAAAGTGTAACTTTTGTAAAAAAGGAGGACATATGAAGAAGGAATGCCCTGGATTCAAAGAATGACTTGAGAAGAAAGGTAATTAATTCTCATTTGTTTGTTATCAATAAAATATGACTGATGTTAATATTAACACCTGGTGGACTGATTCTAGATCAACAATCCATATAACAAATTCCTTACAGGGTATGCAAAACCTAAGGAAGCCAGTGGGAAGTGAGCGGACTGTCCTATCAGGAAGCAGGATGGGCTCACATGTGGAAGCTATTGGAACTTGCAATTTAATTTTGAATAATGGTTTTATTTTAAAATTAGAAAGGACCTTTTATGTACCAAGTTTCTCACGAAACTTGATTTCAGTTTCTAGACTTGTACCTTTTGGATATTCCTTTAATTTGAAAGATACCTTGTTTGAATTATTTTATAATTCTGAATGTGTTGGGAAAGGTATATTGTCTGATGGTCTTTATCGTATTAAATTACAAATCGAATCCATTTATAGTTCAATGTATGTTCAAACTGGCACTAAGCGATGTAATATTAATGAGAATTCTTCTATGTTATGGCATTGGAGATTAGGACATATCTCCATAGAGAGAATTAAAAGGTTAGTAAAATATGGGGTACTTAATTCCCTAGATTTTGCTGACTTTGAAACTTGTGTTGACTGCATTAAGGGAAAGCAGACCAACATGTCTAAGAAATGTGCCAATAGAAGTTCAAGTATATTAGAAATAATTCATAGAGACATATGTTGTCCAGACATAGATGCTCATGATCAGAAATATTTCATCACTTTCATAGATGATTACTCGCGATACATGAATATTTATTTTCTTAATAATAAATATGAAGCATTGGATGCCTTCAAAGTCTTTAAGGCTGAAGTTGATAACCAATGTAGAAATCAAATAAAGATAGTGAGATCAGATCAAGGTGGTGAATACTATGGTAGATACATTGAGAGTGGACAAGCACCTGGTCTATTTGCTAAGTTTCTTCAAGAACAAGGGATTGTTGCCAATTACATTATGCTCGATTCTCCGAACCAAAATGGTGTTGCAGAAAGAAGAAATCGAACATTATTGGACATGGTGCGGAGTATGCTTAACAACACTAATATTCCTAAATCATTATGGAAGGAAGCACTAAAGACGGTTGTGTATATTCTAAACTGGGTTCCATCTAAGGTTGTCCCAAAGACGTCATTTGAGTAATTTAAAGGATGGAAGCCGAGTTTACGACATATGCGTGTTTGGGGATGTCCGTCTGAGGTGAGGATTTATAACCCACAAGAAAAGAAACTAGATTCGAGGACGATTAATGGATATTTCATTGGATATGCCGAAAGTTCTAAAGGTTATATATTTTACCGTCCATCTCACACAACTAGAATTGTGGAGTCAAGAAATGAAAAGTTTCTTGAAAATCATTTGATTAGTGGGAGCGATCAAATAAAAGATGTAATTTCTATGCATGATCATATAGATCATGAACCTCCCACTTCAAGTAATAGATTGGTTACTATACAAAACATCCCTCAAGTTCAAATGGATGTTGATCAACCAATCATTGAGATTTCATAAGTTGCTGATAATCTAGTAGATTAAGTTGGTCATCAAAATGATGAACAATTAGTTGAACAACAAGATCCACAAGAAAATGTTGATCAAACATTAAGGAGGTCTACTAGGACAATAAAATCATCTATTTCTAATTATTACATTGTGTATCTACAAGAATCTGACTATAACGTTGTTTTTCATGAATTCCATGAAAAACAACGACGTATGGGATCTTGTAGAGTTACCTGATGGGGTAAAGGTCGTTGGTTGTAAATGGGTATTTTAAACAAATAAATATTCATTAGGTAACATTGAGAGCTACAAGGCCATGCTCATTGCTAAGGGATTTACTCAAAAGGAGGGAATCAATTAGTTGCACATTTTGACCTTGAGTTGCATCAAATGGATGTGACGGCCTTTTTTAACGGTGATTTAGAGGAGGAGGTTTATATGGAACAACCTAAAGATTTGTACTCTAATAATGGTGAGCATTTAGTTTGCAAGCTTAAGAAATCCATATATGGTTTAAAACAAGTCTCTCGTCAATGGTATCTTAAATTCCATGGAACAATATCTTCATTTGGTTTTATTGAAAATCCCATGGATCAATGCATATACCAGAAGGTTAGTGGGAGTAAAATTTGTTTTCTCATTTTGTATGTGGATGAGATACTACTTGCAACCAATGATAAGTGTTTCCTAGATGAGGTGAAACAATTCCTCTCTAAAAACTTTGATATGAATAATATGGGTGAGGAATCTTATGTCATTGACATTAAGATCCCCAGATATAGACTTCGAGGAATTTTGGGTCTATCACAAGAAACCTACATCAATAAAGTTTTAGAGAGATTTAGAATGAAAGATTGTTCACCAAGTGTTGCACCCATTATCAAGGGCGATAAATTTAATTTGAATTAATGCCCTAAGAATGATTTTGAGCGGGAAAAAATGAAGAACATTCCATATGCTTCTATTGTTGGAAGTCTTATATATGCACAAGGCCCGACATTGCTTTTGTTGTTGGAATCTTAGGAAGATATCAGAGTAATCCAGGTATGGATCACTGGAAAGCTTAAAATAAGGTGTTGAGATACCTTAAAGGAACAAAAGATTACATGCTTATGTATAGGCAGACGGACAATCTAGAAGTGAGCGGCTATTCAGATTTTGACTTTGTTGGTTGTGTTGATTCTCACAAATCAACATCAGGATACATTTCTATGATGGCCGATGGAGCTATCTCATGAAGAAGTACTAAACAAACTTTGATTGCTACTTCTACTATGGAAGTCGAGTTTGTCTCCTGTTTTAAGGCTACTTCTCATGGTGTATGGCTTAAGAGTTTTATTTTTGGGCTTAAAATCATGGATTCTATCTCTAGACCTCAGAAGATGTTTTGCGATAATTCAGCTTCTGCCTTTATGGTTAAGAAAAATAAAAGTGGAAGTCGAAGCAAACACATCGACATAAAGTATTTAGCCATTAGAGAAAGAGTTAAAGATAAAATAGTAGTTATTAATCACATTAGTATTGATTTAATGATCGCAGATCCTTTGACTAAGGGCATGCCACCAATAAAATTCAAGTATCAAGCAGAGAACATGGGACTTGGGTCCACCTTATGATTGTATACATACAATTTATTAATAAAACTCTTATATTATGATGTTTTCTCATTTTCATGCGCACAATTGTTTGAGAAAATATGTTACATATGGAACAAGAGTAAACATTGGTTTATTCATCAAGTTTAGTTACCACATTACATATATATACTTGAAAATAGACATGTTGTAATACAAAGATGATATTACTCACTTTAAGAGGAACTATCTCTATGATTCACATATTTATTTTATTTTGAGGAGATTTTCATGACTCAGTTACACTAATAATCAATTCTATGGACCAAGTGGGAAAATGTAACGGTTTTTCTTTTTATAATTTATTTTAGTAATAATAATTATTAATAATAAAAACCAATTTTAATGTGGTGCATAGTTTGTGGGATTTGGTTCTGAAAAGAGTATGATTTTCTTTGGTCTTGATGAAAATTGATACGGCCATTAATTTGGGTGGTAATGGATTTTAATGGCTTTAAATTCTTGATGGTAGAGTCAAGCCTATAAATAGCCTTTGGTCCCCAAATTTTTCTCTCATAGCTTTTAGAAATACACCATCTATATCGAGAGAGCAAGAGCTTGAAAGAGTCAAAGGCAGTTAACTCACAACACTGCAACAATGACCGAAGGTAAACCTTAATTCTATTTCTGCATTTAGTTTTATTGATCTTGTTATTCATTTGTTATAAGGAACATAGGATCAATTTATATATTATGGTCTAACACAACAATCAATCTTGGATGTAAAGTTCTGACATTCAAGCACCAGTAATCAATCTTGAATGCAAAGTTATGATGGATTGTAATTGTAGAAAAAACATTGAAGAGATTTTTTGTAAATTATTTATTTTAATATTAACTGTAAATAATGTAATACTTGAAAAAAAATAATTATCACATCGGTTTTTAAAAATAACCGAGGTGATGGTTTTAAAATAATAAATAATAATAAACACCATGTCAGTTTTAAACTTTAAACTGGGGGGTATAGTAGTCAAATTTTACTATAAAAGCAATCGTTAGATTTTACCCTAATTCGTGTTCATATAAAGCTGCCCCTACTCGCATCATTATTCACAAAACATTTTTCTGCCCTATACTTACAAAATGGTGTTGTATTTTTTTTAGAAATGTTGTTGTATTTGATAGATTGCAAGCGCAAAACAAATCATTCTTTCTTCAACTTACACAAAGAATGGAGCTCAACCTTTGAAAGAAGGGAGTTTATCTTTTTAGAAGATGAATATCAGCAAAACAAATCTCTAACATCTTGTGTGGGAGCTGGACATGCTTAATTTTTTATATTCTACGATGATTTATTGCATAAAATGGATTTTTAATATTCTGGGTAAACAATGTACTATTATTGGGGAATTAATCTAACCCCCTCGATTTTATTCCAAAATCGAAAGGATAGTTAAGTGTTATTTTTCATTTTTCAACGGCCTTAAACAAATATTTGTCGTTCATTTAAAAGGTTATCAACACTCAAAAATATGTCATTACTGATCCACATGAAACCTAAGAGACATCTATTATATAAGTTCACTTACGATATTGGAAATCTAACCTAACTGAAACATATGAAGCGCTTGAAACCTAAGAACGCTTAAAAAATTTCTCTATGATGGATTGCAAGAGCAGAAAATCATTTGGGTTCAAGATTTGTTTATTAAATTTTTATTAGTACCAAAAATATTTTTGATTATTAATATTAATTATCTTAACCTTTTTTTCACCAGAAACAAATGCATGCAAGATCCGTAGAGAATATTCTTGCACCAAATATTTGATCTTCACCTATATTCAATAATTCAAAGTCTAAAGTCTACATCTTGATGGAATTTGTTTTTTATTTTAATTTTAATATTTTTGGTAAACAATGTAATATTATGGATAAACAATGTAATATTATGGGTAAACAATATAATAATTTAAAAAAAATCATACCCCTCGGTTATTTAATAACATGCGATAAAAGAAATGCTAGTTTTGAAAATAATATTATTGTTGTTGTTGGGGTTCAAACTCATGTGCCAATAAACTTGTACATCGGTGTTTTAAAGACCGAGATGATAAGTGTTTACTTATTATGATGACCTTATTTACGTCACATCTATCTCCTAGGTAAAATACATTTCACGTGCGACGTTAGAAGCGTTATTTGTAGTAGTGTCATCGTCATTGCAGTCATCATAATAATCACCGTCATCTATTAAAATAATGATGATGATAGTGATGATGACGACTTCGAATTAGTCAACATATTGATGCTTTATAAAATAAACTAGAAGAAAATGAATTGTTGCTTTGAAGAGTTTAGGGCGTTGAACCAAGTTCTATGTTTTAAAGAGCGGGAGATGAATTACGAGATGCGTGCAATTTGAAAAAAAGTAGTTTGTTTGAGTTGTTTTACAAGAATAATTTAATTTGTCATATTATTATCTTCTCCATCAATTTTAATGGATGTATATGTTTAGTGAGGTGTAGGAAACACAAACAATCCTCACATTTTATAAGAAACTAATCTATACATACCACAACGCTTATCTTTTGTAAATGTGGTGAAATATTAATTTTATTCTTAATAAATTATTGTTGTTGGGTTTCGAACCCATAACCTAAATATATATTACAATAGTTGTTTAAGATAACCTCTATAATATGTAACACGTTATTTGACTTATAATCACACTCGCATGATTATAGTGGAAAGCATCATATATACAAACTCGATCCCTTATCTCACAACGGTTGGTCAGACGTTGTGGTATCTCTTTTTCAATCGTTGTGAAATAATTTTTACGTAATAGTGAACTCATATTTAAAATTATCAAAAGTTTAACAAGCTCAAGCCCGAAAAGATATTTCTATCAAAATATGTTTTTTTTTTGTTCTCTCACTTGAAATTGTAAGACATATCATAACAATCTCTCTATCTAACTTTAAAATGATACTTAACCACCAAGCACCTTATTGTCGTCTCCTAAGCTTAAAACCTTCTTCAACAATTTTGATCGGTTTATGTAACAATTGAACATTCATCTTGCTACTTGTATCCACTTATTTTCTATCATTTTTTTCTTGTTTATTGTTTATGTAATCTAACAAGCTTAAAAGTACGGTTCTTCAACCATCTTTGACTCTGCATGCTTTCAAATGTCTATACACACATCTGTTGAATTATATTACTTGCATCATCATTTTCCACGACACAAAGCCATTGTCTATAGAAATTTTCTTTCTTGATCTTTCATTTATCTGTAGTGCTCATTTGTAACCAATACTCTTTTCTCCTATGATAAATGCCACTTGTTAGAAAATTCAAGGAGCACCGAAAAAGTCAATAGATTAAACATTCAATATCTATTAAAAAAATTAACACCACAAATCAGCCTAAAAAATTTAGGTGATTTCTCTATGTAATTTTTTTATTATTTGTAATCAACTTAACCACCTCCAATTGAATTTAACTGTATAGATATAATTGTCTTCTCTTCTTATAATTTATATTATATTAAGAATTTTTGTCACTCTTACATTTTACATGACTGATTAATCTTTCATGTGTTTGAATACCGGATCTTTCCAAACCAATTATAATGTAGCAATTTTTTGCAAACAAAAATTATAACATTAATATGACATACAATATAATATAGTAGTATAAACCAAAATTATTATGTCATGCATGATCGACATCTCAATTACTATTATATATAATATATTCAAATAATTTAATTGGAATTTTGCGCAAAGTTGACATTCTTTACGCACCATGCACCCCACGTAATCAATGGAATTTTCATCCACAGAAAAGAACTATTCGTCACATTCCTCCCCCATTTTCTCCCTCTAGTCCCACTTTTTGTCCTTGATTGGCTTATCTTTATGGGCCTATACTAGATTCTTTATCACTTGAACAAGTAGAAGTAGCCATGTGTATATAATGAAGTGAAACACCACACAAGTCCCCATCAAATCACGGAATTAGAACCTTTCACCTTTTAATCCCTGGATCATACCAAATATTATTGCCCTCTCGTGACTAGATATATCTATACATGTCCTCACTCACTCCTTCATCTATATATATACACACATCCTTCAACTTAATTTCAATCAAATCATAAACCACTATCCTTTCATTTCTAATACAATCCCTAGTTCGTATTGAGTTAAGTTGTTTTATCTTCTCTTAAATCACACCGATCTTTAAACTTTTAGGGTTTTGTGCATACTCAAACGAAATCTAAACAAATTGTATATTGTACTATATAATCACATATTTAAACAAGTACTTCAAAAATATATATTTATACATTTAGATGGAACGAGTATCGAAATTGGCATCACAAAAGGCGGTGGTGATTTTTAGCAAGAGTTCATGCGGGATGAGCCATGCAATTAAGAGGCTATTTTATGAGCAAGGGGTTGGTCCAGCCATTTATGAGCTAGATGAAGATAAAAGAGGGAAGGAAATGGAATGGGCTCTCATAAGATTAGGGTGTAACCCTAGTGTTCCAGCAGTGTTCATTGGTGGCAAGTTTGTTGGCTCAGCCAACATAGTCATGACTCTTCATCTCAATGGCTCACTCAAGAAAATGCTTAGAGATGCCGGTGCTCTTTGGCTTTAGGCAATACATATCATGGAAGCTCATTTTCTAGTGCAAATGCAAACATCCAAAAATGGCCTTTATTTATAATATCATAATTAACCAAACCCTCTTTTTTTGTGAGACCTTGAGGCTTTAACAATATGCATTGTATTAGAATAATCTTTGTTACTTCCAATATAATTTTGAGTTCTATAACTTTTCTCTTTGAAGTATTTACAACTACTCTATGTCTATAAGTTTCCATTGTGAAGGTTTATGATTTAAGAGAGAGAAAATAAAATAGGGTTTAAACTAAGATTTGAAGATTCTTAGTTACGTATCCATGCATGCCCATTAATTTGGAATAACATTAGATAAAATTTTATGAGGAGATGCGTTGCAACAATAAGCTAGATGACATGAAGTGTATGTTGCAGTCTCTATCATTATTTCAATTAAGTTGGATATATTCCTTGATTTGATACATGCATGATGCATATATACAGAAGTAGATAAATTTTCCGAATAGAAATATTCTTCATGTATTATATAAAAAATTAGAGATATTCTAATTATAGAGTTGTTCCATCAACATGTAGAGTGGATTTTCAATATGCTATTGGGGTACTATTTAAACACACAATTTGTTCGTACCAAAAAAAAATAATTATTCAAAAATTTATTTTAATTTTATTTCGATGAAGTATACAAATATCGAGTAAAAAAATATATATTTTTAGTTATTGTTCAGGGCAGTATTGAAATTGGTGGAGATTAAATAAAATCGAGTTTTGATGTGGTGAAATGAGTTTCTAGTACGACAGAACGGAGATACATTTGCACTTCAAAGTTAGTATTCTAACGTTCAAGTTAATAAACGAGAAAGTAGTTTAAGTGTGAATGAGAGAAATCTTGAAATGAGACATTTTTTAGTTTAATATAATGTGAGTTGTTAGAACCGTCTCTATCAGATCAAACATCTTGCACAAGTTACTATCTAATGGCCAAAGCATACTTCGTGCGAGTCACCAAATTCATCTTTTTCAAGGTAACACCTCAAAACATTTCTTTCATATATAAGAAAGAAATATATTTTCTAGATCAACTTCCATATTTTTCTAGTTCATATATAAAATAAAATGTCGCCAAACGGTGCTACAAATAAAGAGGGCTCCTAGGATCGTCCCTTCACCTGCATCAGAGTACATGGTCCTCTATTAGTCCATCCACATTCAACCTTCATGTCTTTGTTGAAACAAAAGTATATAATTCTCCCACTTAACTTGTAGCAAGGGATGTTATAAGTTCGTCGGCATGTGTGCTTGGAGAGATTACTTCCACGGGTCTTGTTGTTGAAATATCTCTCGAGCGTGGACCATCTAGAAGAAGGCCTACGATAACTAGGCAAGAACAGGGGCCTAATATCGGGGACGATTCAACGTCGACTCTTATTATCTCTTCTTTTACATATTTGGATCATCATGTTCCACAAGAGACTAGGGAGTTTTGGTTTTTTGTTTCTAAAGAAGATTATGCATACTTCTCAAGAAACACCTAGGTTAATAGTCAAGAAGAGCTTGCAAAAATGGTATAACAAGCATGGAGAACATTGGTTATTTTAGCCTTTGGTGCTACTAGGAGAGGGGGTATCTTTTTGCTCGATCGTCTTTGAAAAAAGGAAAGCTTCGGCAACACACGTTAACGTTCTTACTATTGAACGGGACTAGTATCTGGAGAAGCTCGCAAGAGATAATGGTTTGCTAAGAGTGATATCGATTAATTTGCAGACTTTTGGGTGCCCCCACTTGCTAGCTGAGAGAGTGAAGTCAATTGTGCAAGAGATGAAGAAGAAGGATACGTCCCTAGTATCTATTTCGGGTAGTATCCACAACTGAGGCCTCTCTCGCTAAATCGATTTAGGTATTAGACCCCTCTCGAAATACAGAAATGGAGTTAGAGTATCTCTAAGTGAGGCTCGAAAAGGTTGAAAGAAGGTTGAGAACAATCTTCGAGGGATACGTCTTGAAAAGCTCAAGATATTAAAATATTATGCAAAGTCGTTGAAAGAAAGTGCCTTGTCACAAGTGGAATTTTTCCATCCTACAGTGCACATTTCATGAGAGAATATTTGTCTTGATCAGGATATGATGGGTGTGAAGTCGGTCATTGTTGGATATAAGTTAGACTTGATTTCTCTTGGGTCATTGTTGTAAATTTCCATGATTAGTATTTTATAGCATATTTCTTTTTTTATTACCATTGTTTATACCTATCATGGTGTCACTTTAGTTATTTGAGTTTGCTTCTATGGGAATTGACTAGTGTCTGAGGTTGTCCTTAAATGTTTTTAATGTATTGAACATATAACTTCATACATATTAAAGGGTGAACTGTGTAGCTTTGATAAACTTTGGTTAAAACAAAATTATTTGTAAAATCAGAGTTTGAAAAAGTTTTAAAACCAAACGAGTAAATGGGAAGCAGAAAAAAATAACTAGAGAGAGGGGGAGACCATAGATTTATACAGGTTCGGCCTAAAATTAACCTACGCATGTCCCCAAGATTTGTTCTTAAGAGTATCCAAATCTAATAAATTTGAGAGTTTTTAGAAGTTTTATGGGTAACTTCAAACCAAAGAACGAATAAGGTCTAAAATGGTTATCCTCTAAACCAAATAGAGATTTTTCAAGGGTTGGTCTCGAACTAAGATATAAAGTTTTCAATTGGCTATCATTTGAAGCAAACTGAAGTGATACACGGGTTGACCATGAGTCGAGTTAAGATTGTATATAGGTTAATTTTGATCCAATTGAGCTTTTACCCCATGTTAAACTCAAGAATCAAGTGATACTTTACAAAAGTTAATCTTGAGTTGATAGAGCTTTTAATAGAGCTGAGCTCAAGAATTGTTATTGAGATTTGGATGACCGATCTTCACGAACCAAAAGAGAGTTTTTCTTCTTGGCAAAACTCATGAATCAAATGGAGACTTCCAGACAATACTCCAAAACAAACAAGAAATTTTAATGGTTTAGCTCGTAACCTAACAACTTCTTATGGAAGAAAATGCTACTCGAGAGATAATACAATGTCGGTAAATTACAAGTAAGAACTCATCCAAAACAGGATCCTCACTTAGACTCAAGAATACGCTCGAAGCACTAATAGAAAAATATATGTGAGAAAATGAAATATTTGGTGAAAATGGTGAGAAAGTAAGATAGTGAGATCAAAGCTCATTTCCTGAATGAAATAAAATGATAGATAAGCTCTCTATTTATAGATAAAATTATGGTTTAAATTTGGAAATAATTCATGGGCCAAATGAAGGCCATGATCGATTAGGCTACTCAATTATTAACCCCAAATATCAATTGTTCAAGCCATAAATGGAAGGTTTTTATATCTAGTTGTTACCAAACATTAATAGACTCTTACAATCTATTTTAGACTCATCCAAGAGAAAATATTCTATTAGAAATTTTAATGGAAAAATATTATATAAAATAAAGATAAAATGAGGGAAAACTCAACTATAAATACAAAACCAAGTCAAGCTAGAAAAAGAGAAAATAATTGATTAGCTATTAGGTATAATCAATTATTCAGTTGGAAAAAGTCTTTCGAATAATCAGAGACTCCCCAATCAGTTGGTTAGACTATAAAAATATTTTTCAGGTGGTTTAAGTAAAATATGAAAGGTTCCTCAAAGATTTTGTGTGTGAGTGTGTGTAATTTTACCATTGTATTTCTATATATACCCCTGTGCTTTACAAGATAGTGGTCACTCAAACGGGCACGACCAACCGAGATTTCACACTTACTCTCTATCACAACTATGAAGCTTTAATTTTTGGCATAATTATATTTGATCTTAATGAGGCTTGAGATATCTTCATGTTGATTATGATAATCATAGAGTTGAGAAGATAAACCACCTTGAAACTAAAAGTCTTCACTTGAATGTCGTTTGACATCCGAGTTCTGACTTCAAAAAGATAACTTTATATTTAATAATATAAGAGTTCTTATTTGACCTTCAAATAATAACTTAATTTCAAATTAATCATATTTGATCACTTGGGATAACTTCCACACGTAAGAACTTCATTGTATATTGTTTGATATCAAGTGTGTGAAGGTAACCTCTTGATTGAAATAATATTTGTTGAAGACAGAGTGTTTCAAAGAAGTAAAAAATATCAAGATTGAATAAAGCCTTAAGCAAAATATTAAACATGATCCATTTATGGAAATCAATGTATTGGATCACATGTTAAGGTACAATAGAAATTCATTTATGTATAAGCTTTAGACGCTCAAAACCATGCATTTAAACCCTTCTAAATTTTCCATAACAACTTTGCAAGATTTTCATTCAAGGCACACCTTTAGAAAGAAAAAAAATTTCAATTCTTAAAGGGTGAGATCGATTGACCATATAGTGAATCGATTGCTTGTTTTCTACTGCATAAATATTTTGGACAATTTTTAAATGCCAATCAATTGATCCAAGGGGAAAATCGATTGTAAGGTCTTTTTTCTTTGAAAAGTTGATCCTACAATTGATTGATCAAGATAAGTAATTGATTGTTCATTTGCATTTTGTCAAATTTATTAACATTGCACATAAAACAATCGTTTGATCCAAGAGTGAAGTCAATTGTTTCCTTGAAGCATTGTGAAAAATATGAATCATTGTGATGCATGTTCATTACACATGTTCATGAAAGCTTTTCCAAACCATTGAAATTCATCATGAACTTTTTCCGTTCAATGCTACTCATCTAAGAGACATCTTATGTCATATTTAAACCAAACTTTATTTGATTTTTTATTCACCTCTTTCATCAAAATTTTCAAATAATTCATCCACTTTTCAAAGTGTTCATACATAATCCTCTTAGAAACGTTTATTGCATAATTTTCATACATCAGAGAAAACATTTCTTCAACCATTGAGAACTATAATTTATATGTATTTTTGAATTGTTCATTGAAAAGAGAAGATAAATTTCAGAATTTTGAAAATCATCCAAAATCACTGGTACTCATTATATGTGTATCATTCTATTGTAACTTGTTCACCAAGTTTGTGGTGGTAATCAAGTATATGAGAAAGTAGTATTCTTTCACTAAGTGTTGTAACAATATAAAGAGGTGGACTTTCTTGATTTTGTTATAAGATTCCAATAGGGTCATTGATTGAGGCTATACAAATATCCAATATGGTGAAAATCCTTCACGGGGTGTGAATGGATTAGATGTAACCTTAACGTAAAGGGGAACTAGTATAATTTTTGGGTCTCGTTTACTTTCCAACATTTTATTTTTCCGCAATTTTGTTCTAAATTTAAAGGGTTTTACTTATGAGTTGAAGAAAATGAAATAGTTCATGCAGCAAGATGTATATGTTGTACAATTTTGGAAATACACTTCCAAAAATATGCTTGAATGTTTAAATTTAACGTTTATCTTGAAACATGGTATTTTCAAAAGTGCATTTCCAAATTCTCTCAAAATTTGATTTTGGACACATTAGTAGAAGCATCTCCGAGACACTTTGATTTGAGGTGCGTTCAAAGATACATCTCTGAATGATATTTTCGTGTTTTTATGGGGTTTTTCCACCCCTAAGATATGTACAAAGAAATTCCCAAATTTAAACTATCAAAATAAGAATTTTGAAAAATCCATAAAATGAATCAAGAATTTTATCATAAAAATTTACTTTGTACCCCTACAATTAGACTTGTACCTCTACAACTTTTCAAAAATGTCAGTTTTATTCTTCAATATTTTTAACCAATTTACTATTTTACCTTTTATTGTTCATCAAAAATTTAAATTTTGCACCCCTTAGCATGCGTTTCGGAACACTTAAAAAAAGTAATATGGTATATATTATAACAAATCGGGACACTTTTTGAAAAAAAATGACCCTACTGGAACAGTTTTTGAAAGTGTTCTGTTTTAAATAATTGCTAAAGGAATTTTAGCAACGGTTCAAAATCGTAGTCAAAATTGTTTTTTAAAAAAAATACCAATCGGAATACTTTTTTAAAGTGTTCCGGTTTAAAAAAATTCCTGAAAGAGTTTTAGCAACGGTTAAAAAAGTGTAACCAAAACTGTTTTAAAAAATACATATCGGAACACTCTCTAAAAGTGTTCGATTTTAAAAATTATTAAAGGAGTTTTAACAACGGGTTAAACCGTAGCCAAAACTGATTTATTTAAAAAATTATTAAATGAGTTTTAGCAACGGTTTAAAACCGTGGCCAAACGTAGCAAAATAGTTTTTTTTTAAATTATCATACCGGAACACTTTTTTAGCGGAACACATTCCTTAAGTGTTCCAAAAAGCAAGTGCAGGGGTGCAAAATTATTTTTTGATAAATAATAAATAATAAAATAATTATAAATATGGAAGGGTAAAATTGACGTTTTTTAAAATCGTAGGGATACAAATCCATTTTGTTGGGGTACAAAATAAATTTTTCATTTTATCTTGTAAGTTAAAGCCCAAACTCGTATACGTTTATAAGCCCAACTAAGTTAGTCTTCATTTAAAATGAACTCTCGTTTGGAAATTAGTTCTGCCCCCTATCCTTAAAATTATATATACATATATTTTATATTTATATACTCATTTGAATCATTATCAATTTCAAAAATTAAGTGTGAAAAGTTTTTTTTTAACTTAACAATTTCCTTTTTTATATATATTTTCAATATTAACAACGGCAACATGGTGCCTAATATTTTTTTGAATTGGAAAACATATCCGGAACTACAAAATTTTATTTTTTCATGTTTTTTTTTATACAAGTTAAGTTGTATATACTTAAATAAATAAATAATGTTTAAAAACTATTAAAAATAATATAAAATTATTTTATATTATTTTTTTTTTGAACAACTTTCTTTTATATTATTTAGTAGATGTGAAACAACAACGCTTGTTCGAGCGACATCTCATTTTTTTTCTTCTTTAAATTGTGATTTTTTTAAATAACCTAATAGTCAGAATTCAAGATTTTTTTAGGTTATTTATAAATTTTCATTAATTTTTTTATTTGAAAAATAAATGGGAGATATAAGAGTAAATTTGTCTTTTCAAAATATTATATGTTTTAGGTGTTTGTTTCATGGATTTTGACCGTACCTGATCAGAAGGATCGTCGTTGACCCACTGACTGTGGTTGAACAAGAGATGGGGGGTACCTGCAAGAAACTCTGATGACAAAGTGAGAACAAGTGAAGAGATTGCAAGTAGAGAAGTGAGAGAAGTGATTGAAATACTTGACCCTCTCGAATGAGAGGGTATTTATAACCCCCATCGCTGGGCCAAGGTCCAGTTAGTGGGTTACATTTGCTAAGTTCACTAAGGAATTGCCAGGGCTTACATGTGTATGGAGTCCAGCATGTGGCATCATCAATGGTCTGCAACTCAGAGATATAGGGGCATTTGACCCGTTATTCTTGGAGGGCATGGTGAAGTTCAAGCAACTGTTGGCCACGTAGTCGTAGTACGCGTGTGGGGAAGATCCCCAACGGCTATGGGAAAATAGGCCTCCTGGTCTTCAAGAAAAGTTGGATTGGGCCTGAATAACTATGGGATAGGTGTTGGTCTAGTACAGAACAGTAGCCCCGCCAAGTCATCATTCTCGAGCAAGTTATCATTCTCGAGGAGAATGATGACTTTGAGTCAACTGATCTCCCGTCGAGGACCTTGGTCAGGGATAACCATGATGGACCTGTGTGTCGGGGAACGAATACGTGTCTTTTGTGGCCATATGATCGACTTGTCTCTCATCGGGACGAATCAGAATGGGCAATGAGCTCGTCGTAGCTATTATCGGGCATTCTTCATGTCATTAACCATTGTCGAGGAATCGATCGTGGGGGCACCGTCCTAACGCGTGGGTTTGTGGCCACGTCAACCTATGGATGCTAAGCACCACATGTCACAGTTTTGGTTTACGTTTTAAATTTTGGGGAAGCCCAAGAGACCCAATAGGGTGTGACTCTTTGTGTGCCTAGAAAAGTTGATTATAAAAAGAATCTTGGGTTCCATTTGAACCATTCTCTATTTGCTCTTCAATTTGGGGTTTAGAATTCTCTGCACGAGACTTCAAGAATCTTCAGAGACTCCCAACAATCTTCATTATTCCAAGTAAGTGTTTCTTAACTTTTTCATGAATTTCTTCATAGATTTGGAATTTTAGGTAGAAAGTCCCTAGTTTTACTCAAGTTACTTTTGTGTTCCGAGGGAACATTCATGGATATCTCCATGAACTCAAGAATTTTGGATGAATATTCCTGAATTTGGGATGAATGCCTCGGGGATCTACATGAATGTCCCGGGGAGCGGATGAATACCTCGGGGAAACATATGAAGGTTCCGAGGGACGATGAATCCCTCGGGGATTAGGTACTCCCCGCTCTTTTTACGGTAGCCTTTCGTCGGGGAGGTTAATGTCGTTCTTTCTAAGTTGAAGGGTTGAGTCACGAGAAATCCCGTGAGGCATTATCGCGCCGAGCATCTCGCCCTTTCACTAGACTTTTGGTGGAAGGGTGGATTTGATAACATCAAATTCATTGTTCGTTCGCTGCTTTTCAGGTACGATGGCTCAACCGGTTGACAAGATAGATGGGGAGGGGACGAGTAACCTGCAACGCATTTGGCGCACCGTTGATTTATCGTGGATAGCGTCCGAACCCTGGGATTACAAATCTGAGTTCGCGCTTCACGCTTCCACCGCCCTCAACGTGATTGAGGATCTGGAAGAGGGTAAGGACCCCTCGTGGATGGTTTAGATCCCCAATGAGTCTATGAGGATATGCTCGGCCTTCGCGAAGACCCGCTTCCCTATGTTCGAGTTTTCTTTCCGAGAGGCGGGGATGCGGATGACCTTCACAAGCTTTTAGGTTGGGGTGTTCATGTGGTTAGATCTGGCCCCCTCACAGCTCCACCCGAACGCACTGGTCTTTATGCGAGCATTCAAACTGGTTTGTCGATACCTCGACATCGGCACCACTATGCCTATCTTCAATAGGATCTTCCATCTCTAGAAGAAAAAGATTGACGGTCTTCTGGCATGGGAGTCGCTCAAGCAGTCTGGGAAGCTGTTTCGGCCTTACATGGAGTCCGCTCAAGATTTCAAAGGGACTTTCTACGTTGTGAAGCCCCTCACCAGGGAGGCTGAAGATACACTCTACACCCGATATTTGGACATCGACGAGGGGGAATGAGGTCGAACGGTTGTCCGCATAGTTACCCTTAGAGTGAGAGAAGAAACATTTCAACCGGGGGCAAATTTTTATTCCGTGAAGCCCGAGCAGCTGGATGCGGAGGATCAGTTTTCGTATGAGAAGCTAGCGAACTATGTCAAAAGTTTTGCTCCAGCCATCTGTGTGGGTCGGGAGGGTAATTTCCTCCTGGATGACCGTGGGGAGCTCGAGATAGTCAGTCAGCTGATAAACACCAAGTTCCTGCTTGAGTGCCCGTCTAACGAGGACGCATTTGCGCTTCTAAGTATTCTCTTCTCGACCCCTTAGTTGGTCTTATATAATTGATTATGTCTAATTTGTCTGATCTTTCTCTTTTGGTTTTGCGGCTCGTATAGCGACTCTCGAGGAATGTATGCTAAGATTGAAACTAAAGGCCAACAAAGTTCCAGCTAAAGATCGTGTTGCTGAATTGCAGGAGCAAGCGAAGAAAGGTAGGCATGCGGGTGGGTCTACTCCTCTCCCTCAAAATAACCCTCGATCCTCCCTGGAGCAGCCTGCTAAAAAGAAGCGGGGGAAGTGTGTTGAACAGGAAGTTTCGGGGAAAGTAGTGGAAACGGGAGGGACTTCCGTGTTTCCCCCTGCTATACGACCTAACATTCCTTTGATGATGTGAAATCTTTGGGGGTGTAGGAGGCTGAAAGGGAGGCCATACTGTAACACGGTAGGAAAACTGACTTGTTTGTTTTGCGTTTGATCGCAAATGTTGCAGAGAGTCGCCGTCGACTTTTCTTTTATCCAATTAAGGGAAGGTGAAAAGAACAGGAAAAAACCTTCGTTAGATTCTGGGTAAGGGACGTGATTATGAAAAGGGAAGGTGTTAGCACCCTTTCCATCCATAATTATCTACGGGCTCTTAATTGCTTTAGCTCACTTTATGACTTGCTTTCTTTGTGTGTGTGTTTGAAAATGTTTTTGAAAAGGCATTTTGCTTTGACTTCGTAATGATTCACACTGGAATGTATACGAAGTGTTAGGAAATGTTTTGTTTTTGGAAAAGTGTTTTAACTTTGTAAAAGTGTGAGGTGTGAAAAGATGTTTTGATAGAGCAAGCAATTAAGAGTCTATTACCTACTCAGAACGGTCGTTTCCGTGTTATTTTACTTTCCTTTAGAATAGCGCTATCCACACCATTAGTTGGTAGGTAACCCTATTCGTTGGATGTGAAGGGACATTCGAAGGGACATCGGATGGTCATAGAAGGCAACTTGTAGGAGTATCCTAGCACATTCGTAGGGACGATCATCACTTTTCATAGGCAACAATCGAGGGACTAAATCATGTATTTGTAAGCAACACCGAGGGTCATCGAGGGACTATGATCTTTAATTCGAAGGGACTATGATGATATGTTTGTAGGCAATCATGCTAAGATACCCCTACGTTCGAGGGACTTGACCATTTATTCGAAAGGCAACGAGAGAGAATACCCTAGGGGGTGCATGTGTGAAGATAGTGTGTTGAATTCTGATATGTTATCTTGATATTAGAAGTGATCTATGTTGTTTTTATATTTCCATACACGCCTAGTTACTAGCAGTTTATAGGTGCGGAAAGTAAATTGCGGGAATGTAAAGTGCGGAAAGTAAATCCTCCGCTATTACATGGCTTTGGGGCAGATACATAATTGAGGAGTGCGGAAAGTAAAATCCTAATTAAACTACTACATCTCATGAGCAGTTACATAATATTGAAAAAAGAAAATGCGAGAAAATAGTCCTAACTATTACAACCTGGAAGCAGATACAATAATCGGAAAAAGAATCGAATTGCAAATAAGAGAAAATAATGTTAGTGTAACAGATTTTTGAGTTAGGAAATTTTTTTTAAGGTAGTAGACCTAATTAGATGAGAAAATATATTTTAGCAATTTTCTGGATTGATTTTAGTATAGAAAAACAATTAAAGGTTAATTTTTCGATTAATTAACAATTAATTAAAAGATGCATGCAAAATATTGTTTTTTTATGTTAAAAATTAAATAAGCAATTTTCTGACCTAAATGCAAAAAGAAAATATTTTTTTGTGATTTTTTAATGTGTTAGAAAAATATTTGAAAAGAAATTAAATTAGAAAAGAAAAATATGAAAAGAAATAAGAAAATATGTTAGAAAAACCAAATGCCAAAATTATGATGAGGTTGCCAGGGTTCGAACCCAGGACCTCTAGGTTACCAGCGTGCAAGCTTTACCATCTGTGCTGGCTGTTTTAGTTGTCATAGGAATAGGTTCGTTGGATAATATGTGTTCTGCGCGTTTCGTTTTAAATTTCAAACGCAGTCAAACGTGGACCCCAATTTTAAATGTTGAGCCAATCAGATCACGCCTTCACGCCACGCCAGCTTCGCCTGAGTCAAAGTAGGTCAACGACACCGGAACACCACTCCGGTCGTCTTCTCCGGCTACCCCAGAATCTGAACCTGCCAAATAACCAAAATAAAGAGTAAAGGGGAACCCTACCCCCCTAATTCGAGGGCTGCGAGTCTAATGGTGGTGGTCGTTTGGCCTGAAACGGCCTGTAGTGTCCATTTTAAAACTTCTCCGATCTAAAGCCCTAACAATGGCAAGTTGTAATTTCTGCGTCAAAGCTCACATGTTATGCCTCAAACCTGTTCTAATGGACCTCCTGAGATCATACAATCAATCGAAAACCATTAATAATGAAGGAATTAAAGAAATCAAAATTTAAAATTTTACCCAACCGGTGAGACTTGTATGGCTCGATCTAGGATGGTTTGGCCTTGTGTAAGGGCTTGAATTGACTTTTGGGAGACTCAGGAAAGTGATAGAATGCCTGGAACACGCTGAGAACGGTTGGAGATAAAGGTTTCGAGTTTCCCTAGTTTCTTGAAATTTTGAGAATTCTAGGGTGCTTCTTGAGGCTAGGGTTCCCTCCTTTGGCTTCTGAATCTTGTAGTATATATAGAGATCTTGTAATTTGATAATCAATAAAGGGAAAATATATTTCTTTCAATGCAAAAATAATTTCACACAAATATTGATCCAAACTTGCCAAAAATGGATATTTCCTTCCTTGTAGCCTCTTGTACGAATTTGGCATCTTGTTGGGGCTTCCTTGGTCCTCAAGATAGGTAGAAATCAAGCCCAACTTGTCTTATGCCTTGATTTTGTATTTTATTTAATTAAAATTGGATTTAAATGCTTTAATTCCAAAATAAATCAAATAAATTGGGAAGGAGGTGTGGCAAGGTGCATAGAGACCATGGATAATGCTAAGATCCAGTTTGCACAACTTGTATCTTGCTCAATTTTTAACATTTTTGGGTGTTCTTGGACTTTTTAGAAAGCTCAAGTTGTCTTCTAAACAGCCCTTTTGGTTTCATCTTCATTGAAGTTTCCATGCTCATGAACACTTCTTTGCAAAAAGATGACTTTTGTTGACTTTTAAAAAGACCTGTAATATTTTGATCCATAAATTCCAAATGAAGCATTTATAGCCCAAGCTTGTGATACATGAATTTGTAGAGAATTCAATTCTATTCAAAATGACCTGTGGTGGAAAAATTTCTGATAAAGTATATGAAAGTTATGCTTAGTCAAAGTTCTGTTGACTTTTGTCTGAAAAACCCAAATTTAGAAACTTTGACTATTGATCAAATCTTGACTTTTCTTGAGGAATCATGATCAACCCTTGATCAAATGATGCATATTACTTCAAAATGTTGGTGTTGACCAAAAATTATGAAGTTTGAATGTATGTTGACCATAATTGACTTTTTGTCTAATACAGCTGATTTTCAACCATCTGAGCAATTGAATGAGCAATCTTGACTTGTGAGGCTTGAAACTTGACATGGTGATTCTTTGGAACACATGATGAGGCATGATGACCACTTGAAGCATTGGAAGTCCATCTTGACTTGAGAATGGCAAAACCCTAGTTTGGATTGATTGCTTAGGAGAGGGTTTGTCTGGTCAACCCTTGTGAAATCCTTGAGTATGGATATGTGAATTGTCTTGAGAAGTTGGAGAGCAAATTTCGGGGTTTAACACATACTCTCACCAGACAAGGAAACTCGAAAAATGGATCTTAATGTGGATGAAGCTGTCGTTATGAGGGTGTTCGGGCAACGTTGACTCTTAACGACGAGGCCACCTGCACGAAGGCTACTCTAGACGAGGATCAGGCCAAGATTTATGATTTGGAGACTCAGAATAGGGAGTACTATAATGAGCTTATGAAGTTCCAAGGGCAGCATGAGGCCCATGTCAAATTGCTCAAAGAGTCCAATGAGATGACCTTAAAGGTGGATTCCTTGACCCAAGAGAATACACGCCTTACTTCCCAGGTGGAGGAACTTAAGGAAAATACGGTCCCTGCTAAACAGGAGTCCGAGGAAGAAAAAGCTCTAGCCTCGAGGAAGGATCTAGTTAGCCGAATTCGGGTACTCAAAAAAAACATGGTTGAGGCTCTTACTTTTGGGTTTGACGCGGCCGTTTGCCAAATGCAGGTGGTCAATGATGGGGTCGAGCTGGAGACCTAGGGATTTGTCCTTTTCACCGAGTGGTCGACGCGAAGATCAAGGCTCCGCCGGAGGTTTAGAGTTCCCTTTTTCAGTTTCTGACCTGCGTGTCCTTGTTTTTGTTTGGCCTGTGTGCCATTGTTTTGACTGTTTAAATAAGAGGTTTAGCCTGTTCTTATATAATTTGTTTGGGCTTATGTGCTCCCTTTTTTGTAACCAAGATTTTGTCGGCCTCTGTGGTTGACTTATTAATTGCTTACTCAATTTTATTATTAATTGTTTGCTTTACTTTATTATTGCGTTGCTTACCCTTGTGATTTTTTTTAGCATATATGTCGAGGGGTGGTCTCGTAGGCCGTCAGGCAAGGCCATAGTCGCGTTCGAGACTCTAGATTTGGGGTAGGAACTGCCTATTGCGAGCTGGGTATTCTACCATTGGGTACTTTATCTTCCGTGAAGCTTGTTTAAGGTGTCTGCGTCGGGCGGAGGTCATGCTCATGTGATGAGAAGGATCTCTGCTAGTCTTGCTTTGGGCGTGCATTAGTACCATCACGCGACCCTTGGTCGAGCGATCCTTTGACCTGGTGGTCGGGCTCGTAGACGTCTAAGTTCCCAGAGAAGTTGTGGGACTTAGCTATAATATCGTTTCAGCTTTGTAGCGTTCCAAGGTCGAGGGATTTGCACTCCATGAAGGTTCTCTAAATAGTATGCCCCCGTGCCAGTTTTGCCGCAGACGCGGTAGGGGCCTTCCCAATTGGCATCCATCTTCCCTTCGCAGGACTCCTTCTGATTCCTTCTTATGACCAGACTGCCGACCTCGAACTCTCGTTTGATAAATTTGGCGTCGTGGCACAGAGTGATTTATTGTTTTAGCATAGCTTCGCGGAGGGCTGCCCCTGAGCGGATCTCCTCGACCATATCGAGTTCCTCACACAGTGCCTCGTCGTTCATCTCCTTATCTAGAGGGAATTCGGTGTGCATGGATAGATCCCTGAACTCTACCAAGATGATCGCCTCAGTTCCATAAGTCAGTCAAAAGGGATATTTCTCGGTTGTAGAGTGTGGGATTGTCCGGTAGGCCCATAACACGTTGTGCAGCTCCTCGACACACCTCTTCTTGGATTCGCCCAGCCGCCGTTTGAGTCCCTGCAAAATGACTCTGTTGGCGGCCTCGGCTTGGTCGTTGGTCTAGGGGTGTTCGACGGAAGTGAAGCGTTGCTTCGTGCCCAACTTAGCCACGAAACGGAAAAATCAATGGTCGATGAACTGCGTTCCATTATCTGTCGCGAGCGCTTGGGGTATCCCAAAACGGGAGAGGACGTTCCATTTCTAGAAACGGAGGATGTTAAAATATGTGATCTTGGTAAGGGCATCAGCCTCTATCCACTTCGTGAAGTAGTCGACGGCCACAATGAGATTTTTTTTATACGAGCCTTAATTGAAGGACTCGAGAATGTCCATTTCCCACCAATTGATGGGCCACGGGGAAGTGAGTGTCGTGAGCTCGTGGTGTGGTTCTAATGCATGTTGGCGTGACGCTGGAACTTATCTCATTTTTTGACGTGCTCTTTTGTGTCTTGTTGCATTGTGGGCCAATAATATATTGCTCGTAATGCTTTTCGGGCAAGCGACCGACCACCTAAGTGTTGGGCGTTGATTCCCTCGTGGATCTCATGTAGTACACCCATAACCTTGGAATTTTCGATGCACTTCAGGAAAGGGATGGAGAATCCTCTTCGATATAACCTTTGTTCGAGCACGATGTAGAAGTACGTCTGTCGTTTGGTAGCGGCGACTTCCTGCTTGTCCGCAGACAGTCCCCCTTTGGGAAAATAGTTGAACAATGGGGTCATCCAACAGTCTGCATCTCTGATGGCGTGTACTTCTAGCATGGGAGGAGATTTCTCGATGCTTGGTCGGGAAAGGGACTTTTGTATTACGAATTAATTTCCGCCCTTCTTTTTGGTGCTCTCCAGCTTCGACAGAATATCTTCCCGTGTGTTTTGCTCGCGGGGGACGTGTTTGATTCTGCCCGATTGAAGTTCTTCATGTTTTCTTTCACGAGATAGAAATATTCCACGAGATTGTCATTTTTGGTTTGGTATTCTCCTCAGACCTGTGAAGGGACGAGTTGGGAATCTGTGAATATCTAGATTTCACGTGCCCCAAGATCTTTGGCTAGCCTTATTCCAATGAGCAGTGCCTCGTACTCGGCCTGATTGTTCAATGTTGGAAATGAGAGGGTAAGGGAGTGTTCAATAACAACGCCTTCTTCGTTTTCGAGGAGGATGCCAGCTCTGCTTCTCGTAGAGCTCGAAGCTCCATCGATGAAGACGGTCCACTTTTCCTCTCCGCTCGGGGGAGTTTCATGGGCGGTCATTTCAGCAATGAAGTCGGCCAACGCTTGAGCTTTCAAAGCTTTATTACCTTTATATTGTATGTTGAACTCAGAGAGCTCGAGGGACCATTTAAGCATGCGTTCGACCATGTTTGGTCGGGCTAGGAGTTGTCTTATGGTTTGCTCGGTCTATATGATGATGGTGTGAGCTAATAAATAACATCGAAGTCTCCTCGCCATGGTGAGGAGTGCTAAGGCGACCTTCTCTATCTGCTGGTACCTAGTTTTGGGCCCCTGTAGCGCTTTTCTCGTGAAGTAGACGGGCTTCTACCCCTCTTCTATCTCGCGGATGAGAATTACGCTTACGGCTTCATCCTAGATGGTCAGGTACAAAAATAGGGTTTCCATGTAATGTCGTTGTGACAACACAAGTGACTGGGAGAAGGCCCGTTTAAGGTCGAGGAGAGCTTGTTCACACTCTTCGGTCCATTCAAAGGTGGGCCCTTTGCGCATAAGTTTGAAAAAGGTGAGTGCATGTTGGGCTGATTTGACTATGAACTGGGAGAGCGGCGTGAACATGTCTTTCAGGACTTTCATGCACCACCTTGTGCCAACTCATCTGCTTCATACACTATTAAGCTGGCAAGATAAGTCCATCCCAACCAACACAACTCCCGACTACTATCAACAAGAGATTAAGGGTGATCAGTTCCTCAATTTGTCAATAAGTAGTCGACAATCATGATGGTGACATAAACCATCTTCACCAAACTACAACAGCGTCTTCTAACTTACACTTAAAGTTACCAAAGCGTAACACTGCTAGAGGCTCCAACTCTAAGCCACAAGCGCCATCAAGAAGTAAAACTTCTCCCCCACTTATTTCACACTCACCTCTTCAGACAAACAGATAGGAACAAGCAAGTACCGACAGTGTTTCACACACATGTCGCATACAACAGGGTTAAGCACATTAATAACTTGGCCGACAGACCGACCTGCTCTGATACCACCAATGTAACACCCCAATATTACCCAAGGTTTTATATGCAAAAATCAGAGTAATTTAAAATTTCATCAATTCAATACTGAGGCATCACACCTTCAAAACCAAATCACTTTAAACAGTTTGCTTTAAAGTATAATTCTCGGATACATAGCATCGTCGGAAAATCATAAATTGATTCATAAAAATCAAAACATCATCTTAATTAAACTTTCTTAACAAATCATATTTTCATAAAGTATGATTCTTATTTACAAAAGGAAAAACAACAAAAGAACAACAACAAGACAACATAAGTATTCCCCCCGAGTGCTACGTATCAGAGCGACACCGACTCGACTAATAGCAGCTATAAACTCCGTCTTCATAACCTGCACGTTACCAGTATAAAAGTAACGGCGAAACAAGTAAAGGGTGAGATACTCCAAAACATATAACTAAAGGTATGATAATATATATATATATATATATATATATATATATATATATATATATATATATATATATATATATATAGTTTCGGAATTATAAAGGGTATAGATTAATAAGTGCATTCCAACGCATATCCAGAACTCACTTACTCTTATCGTCATTCTAATATATATGATCTACACTTTATCGTCATAACCTCATCGGCATAAATCATCACAACAACACATAAACTTCCATCACCACGAAATCATCACAAGTTAATACGTCACTAATCAACACGGAAATCATAAACAACAACATCAAACAATGCTAATAACATAAGTAACATAAATAAAATCATCACATATAAGCTAAAGCCCATCGTCGCTTTTTGGCATAAAAGCCCATCGTCGCAAACATCATCACATCATATTTGCATTAAGCATTTCATCAAAATTACATCATCACAAAACTCATCATTTATATTCATCGCCTAGTTATCATAAAATTATCAAGTTATATTCATTTCATGTTCATCATAAATATCATCACCAAACAAAGCATCATCCATCAATTAAAACCCAACGCCAAACAACTCAAACATAAACATAACCGACTCCATGAGACACGACTATGTTATGCATGTGGTACCCGTCGCTTTGTCCATTATTAGGAACACTTGGCATAAAGCCCATCGTCGCTTGGCATAAAAGCCTCGTCGCTTGGCATAAAAGCCCTCGTCGCCAATGCAATGTATGTAACTCGACAATAAAACAACACAACACAAAAACATCATCATCGCTCATCAAAATTGACATAAAGCCCACATCGCCATAATTTATCCAAATCAAAATAAATATATCATCGCATCATATTTGCATTATGCAAAACGTCACATATAATTCATCATCGTCAAAAGTCATGCATTCACAAATCAGAAGCTTAACAACATCAATATAATCATCACATCAACATGTACAAAGACATATATCGTCGCATCACATATCATCAAGTATTCATTAATAAATACATTGTCGCTAACATTATGTTTAATCACACCACATCATTATCAATTCATTCACTAAATTCCAAATACGGAAAAATAGTCAAACACCTATAATCGTCGCGAAAACCATTCCTAATAATCGGCATTAATCATAATCGTCAACATCGCAATCGGATTGTCCATACGTGTCTTAAATCTACTAAAACGCAATCCGATTCAATTTAACCATAATTTGGCCTATTTCGGATCGTCTCGTAAAAACTCGTAATTTTAAAAAACTAACCTCACCACTACGTTCTACACGTCGAACTTAGCTAGCACGTCAATTTTCGTTGAATTCGGAGCAACTTGCTCCGTCGTCAAATTTACCGAAATCGGAAAATCGGAACATAATCGGGTTCCAAATTTAATTGGCTAACTTATGTCCTAGTTATATTTTATTAATACCAACTAGTAGTATGTGGAATTAAGGGAATGGTAACAAACAGAAACTAACTGCATATTATGCAGAAAACCATTTGCAGAAAAACAGAATGTGCAACATACAGAAAAAGGAAAACAGAAAAACTTTGTTGCACACTGCACATAAGGGATGAACGTCCCTGGCATCAATTAGGGAAGGAGACGGGGGCCTCAGGGAGGGGGACGGCTGCCCCACATCCAGAGGTGGGCGCCTCCCCCATTGTATCATCTTCCAATTCCTTTCTTCTTCCAGTTTACAGTAAACACAGGTTTTTTGGTTTTTCTCTCAACGGTTTTCTTTTCTTTTTCATTTTCATTTATAACTTCCATTTCTACTACTAGCAAAGAAACACCCAATAATCTATACTCCTAACTCAACCTTCCTATGCTATTTCAACAATCAACCAACCAAAACCCATGAATCAACTATCAATTTTTCCCCAAATCCAAAATATAACTATCAAACCCTAACCATATGAGATAGAGAAATCAAACCCCTTACCTCTAGAGATTGGATGATCCTTGATGATTTCACAACTCCAACCTCAAGCTTCCTCTTGCTCTTCTTCTTCTCCTTCCCAAAACCCTTTCTTTTTCTCTCCATGCTTCTATGTTTGGTTTGGTGTTGGAAATGGAAAGAAAAGAGGAAAATGGTTTATATGTATTCTTACTAGCAACAAGGGTGCATACCCAATCCCTTCAATTACTCCTCACACCCCTAACTTATTTTTATAAATTAATACCTTAATAATATCTAATAATATTATTAACTTAATTAATTAAAATAATTCCGGGGAATTAAATATCGCATCCGAATAATATTTTACCGAACCGAACGGAATAAAAACCAGACCGAACAAAACGTCGCCAGATATATTAATAGATATATTGATTAACATAAATATTCTCGTCGCAAAATAAATATCGATCGGTAACTCGAAAATATTAATATAATATAATATTAATTAAAACGGGGCGTTACAAGGTCGATGGAATCTACCTTGGGGGGTTGTTGTTCTTCGTTCTGGGAAGGCTCCATGGGGGGAGTATCTGGCATGTAGATCTAATGTGCTCTTGTGTCCACCAGAGTTTGTCCCCTAGTTGTGGCATTGTGGCACCTTTTGGCCATAGAGATGTATTTGCGGATGGTAGCCACGCGACCTCTCCTAATGAAGAACTTGATTTTGAGGTGGACAATTAAGGGGACGACGGTGATAGAGATTGTGGCACCTTTTGGCCATATCAATGTATTTGCTGTTATATAGTGAATGGAAGTCGACCACCAGGAAGCGCACCTTGATCTGTCGAGATACAACGCCCTCACCAAAAGTGACGAGGAGCTCGATATAGCCCCATGGTTTGGAGGTCGATCCGTTGAACCCTTGCAAATAGGATCCCACATATGGTGACAGGTGGGATTCGTCGAGCTGGAGGGTGCGGAAGAGATGAGTGTACATCACGTCCACAGAGTTTCCTTCATTGACTAAGACTCAATGCACTTCAAAGTTCGCTATCTTCGCCTTGATAATGAGGGGTATGCTAGAGATTGGTGCCCCACCCGGGAGCTCCTCGAGGTAGAACGTGATTGGCTCAAATCTTCCCCAGAACTTGTCGAGGGAGACCTCTTTGACTGGGGCTTTCTCTATCAACTCGTCGAATTTCCTCTTGGCCGAGTTGATCGAGAGCTCGTTGAACTCCCCACGGGATATGACTATGGCGGAGGGGAACCTCTCCCACCTGTTGTGAGTGAATATGGGGAGGTCCTCATCCATGTTATCAGGGATCTTAAAGTCCTTTAGCCTGGTTACCGAGTAAGCAATCTGAAAGGGGGCCATGTCACCCGGTGCTCTGGTCTTGTCGTCAACGTTCTTGACCTATTTGGTTTCTCGAGGAGCCTCGGGCCTCTTGTACTACCCGAGTCTCCCTCCCTTGATTTATGTTTCGATTGCGTCTTTGAGATGGTTGCAATCTTTGGTGAGGTGATCGTGGCTTCTATGGTACTGACAGAACTTCGTCCAGTCGACCCCCAACTTGGAGGAAGTTTGTTTCAGGCATATGACTTTGCCCTCCTTGAATTCTATCGCCAAGCAGTTGGCCAAAATGCGCTCTTATGAGATAGTGAGCAGAGTGTATTCTGTAGAGGGCCCGGATAGGCCGCGTTGTTCACGGGCCTCCCAAGGCTTCTAATCTTTCCTCATGTCCCCTAAGTGTCGAAAGGGACCAACATTGCTATGTCGGGCATTGAGATGTCGGGGGGAACCGGTTGGTCCACAGTTCCTCGACTCTCGAGCGTTGTTGACTACCTTCTTCTCCTTGTATGTGATGTAGGCACGAGCCTAATCAAGGAAGGCATCGAATATCCTAGGGGGCTCGATACCGATCGTCTTTCTGAAGTCTGTGTCCGGGAGAACCCCTCTCTCGAGCAAGTACCTTTTTATGTGATTGTCATAGGGGACATGGATGGCTTCCCTATTGAAGCGGTCGATGTACTCGCGGAGAGTCTCGTTGCTCTTCTGGATGATGGCCTCGAGAGAGGCTTCGGTTTTTGGGTGTCGGAGAGAGCCAGTGAACGTACTGGTGAACTGGGTCTTTAAATATTTCCAAGAGTGGATAAATCCGGGAGGCAAGCTTTTATACTAGTCCATCGCGATTTTGTGCAGCATTGTGGGGAATAACCTGCACTTTATGGGTGCTCCAACGTTGAGGTAATGAAGCATTACTTCAAAAACATAGAGTTGATCGATGAGGTATGTAACTCCATCGTAGCTAGTCAGCTAGGGAGGCTTCTCCATGCCCTTGGGGATGGGTAACTCCATGATTTTAGCAGATAAGGGACCACGAGAGTCGTCTTCATCGTTGCGCTCGGGAAAGCGGGTAAGGGAGCGACAGTGGCGGCGATTCTTCCGGGGAGGGTCCTCTGGTCGAGGGTTACCGCTCCCGTAAGTCTTGTTTCTCTTGGGTTCCTCTGCCCATCGTTCTTTGCAGGGAGGAGAGAGGACGCACTTCTTGGCGGGCTGCTCGAGACGGGTTCTTTCGGGGGGCAGGTTCTCGGCCAGTGCGCCGATGCATAAGGCTAGGAGTTTCCTCCCTTCAGGTCCTCCGCAGGGGAGTTCGAGAGCATGTCTTCGTGGAGAAGTAGACCATGAATTTAACGTTCAGCATCTCCTCGGGGAACAGCGGGTTTCCTTCAGCATGTTAAGACGCCCCCTTGGGTAAATAATATGAGATTAGTTTGGTTGATGGCCGCGAATAGCACGACACTGGTGGGATCCGCGTACGAGAGTGCCTGAATCTCCTGAAAGACAGCAGGCTCGGGGACATTCTAATGATGGGCGTCGCCCTTATGGGAGCCAGTCGAGGATGAGGTCATGCGTCCTTCCCTGGGTCATTCTTAGGGATGTTGTTATTGTTGTTGGCTAGATCGGCAAAAAGGGTATTTTGGTTCTCAATGCCAGCTTGTTCGGCCATGACGATGAGGAAGAGTTTGTTTTGGTCTTTAGAGGGAAAAGAGACGGAGAAACAAAGATTCCCACAGACTACGCCACTGATCGTACTTGATCAGAAGAATTATCGTTGACCCGCGGACTACGGCTGAACAAGAGATTGGGGGTACCTGCAAGACACTCTGATGCCAAAGTGAGAACGGGAGTGAAGAGATTGCAAATAGAGAAGTGAGAGAAGTGATTGAATACCTAACTCTCTCGAATGAGGGGGTATTTATAACCCCAGCGCTGGGTCAATGTCCAGTTAGTGGGTTAGATTTGCTAAGCCCGCTAAGGAACTACCAGGAATTACGTGTGTATGGAGTCCATCACATGGCCTCCTCCCTGGTCTGTAGCTCCGAGATATAGGAGCATTTAACCCGTTATTCTCGGAGGGCATGGTGAAGTCCAAGCAACCGTTGGCCACATAGCCCTAGTACGCACGTGGGGAAGATCCTCAACGACTATGGGCAAATGGGCCTCCGGATCTTCAAGACAAGCTGGATTGGGCCTGAATAACTGTGGGTCAGGTGTTGGTCCAGTTCAGAACAAATTTCAAATTTATTCTGGTGTTTGTTTCTGGTATTTATAAACTATGTTTTGAAACTTTTTATTACTTGGAACTTCATTTATACATTTATTATTTTTTATTCTCATGTAATATGATGGAAATCTTTTATTCCCATGAAAATAAAAAGGTAAGGTAACCACCAATAATTTTTCACATCTATTTATTTATGTTTTTTATTTTTTTATTTTAAATTTTTAACTAAAATATATTTTATAAATATTTCTTAGAACTTAAAGTTCCTGGTAATAATGTTTCTTGAAATGATTTCTCAAAATTTTAATTTTAATCCTTGAAATAAATCCATCCTAAGTTCCAATTTGATAAACAAACCAATAAAAATATAAGAATAAAATAACAAAAAATTCATGTTAGATGCTTTTTCCAGATTAATTTTATACAATGTATTTAGATTAGCATAAAAAATATTTATTAATATTGTTTGGAACTTGGAAGTCTCCTAGTTGATTCAAAAGGTTTGGTTTTTCCAAAATAGATTTCAGGGAGATATTTATTTTTCTATAGTAATAAATATGAAATTTATGATTTTTTTTAAAAGTACTTAAGAACTACAATTTAAAGAAATTCTATATTTTATTGATTATTAATGTCAAATTTCATGTTAAATTTATGTCACAATATCAATTTTCATTTTAAAAGCATAACTCAAGAGAACCATTACATTAATTTTTTTATAAATAAAATATTATGATGTTAAAAAAGATTGAATTACGAGAAAAGGGGAGGTCCAGGATAAAATCCACTCAAGAAACAAAAATATCTAAAAAATTGAAATATATATTTTTATAAAATCTATTTTTATTTGACTTCTATATGTAAAGAGTTAAAGATTTTTAAAGTAAGAATATATTAAAAAGAGTACTAGGGGTATTATTGTCCGATTATAAAAGTTAAACAACTCGAGAAAAATGGAGAAATTGCTATTTGTTGAGAATCAAGTGTGAGGAAGAACTCCCGCATTGGTTAGAAAAATGGAAGATTGAACATTATATAAGTGAGAGAATCCATACACCTATGACCTTAAGGTTTTAGGTGGATATGTGGTGTATCTCTCACAAAAGTGGGTCCCATGTAAAGTGCTCCCTCCTGTGAATTGCCCCCTAATAGTGGTATCATGAGCATTTGATTTCGAGATAGATACCGATTCAACATTATGACTCACTCTTGAGGGAGAGTGTTGAGAATCAAGTGTGAGGAAGAAGTTCCACATTGGTTAGAAAAAGGGAAGATTATAAATTATATAAGTGACAGAACCCACACACCTTTCACCTTAAGGTTTTAGGTGGATATATGGTGTATCTCTCATAAAGATGTGTCTCATCTAAAGTGATTCGTCCTCTGAATTGTCCCCTAACACTATCGAAATAAAATTTAAGCTAAATAGAACAAATCACCTTTACAAAATTCATAAAAGTTACATTTGGAAAGAGAAATATCCCATATAAATCACCACTTCCAAGCCAAAACTTTGATGTTTCAAACAATCTCCGACATGAAACAAGATTCATTCTTGAACAATATGCCATTCCTCTCCCTCCATAAGTTCCAACAAATCGTCAACTATGCAATGCCTTCATTACCTACTTTGACCTTTTTTTCCTAAAAAATTCGAACAAAAGTAAGAAGCTCCCCCAAACATTTCCCTCGATCCTCAATACGAGTCCTATCCAAACCTAAAATTTAGCCCAAACCTCCCTCGAAGTGTTGCAAAGATGGTTTAAACTTTCATCATCCATAGTTAAAAAGAGCACATTTAAGATCAGAAGGAGAAGAAAGAATATATTTGCTAAACAGTTCATCCTTCGACACGATCCTATTAAAAAAAACCTTCAACCAAAAACCTTAATGCGAAACAGAACTGGAGCTTTCCGCATGATATGGCGCCCCTTGTCTCTAGTCGGATGAGTACTTGAGTGATCCTACGAGTTGATTAAATGTGAGGCCTAAAAAACCAAAAAAAATCATATTAATATTACCTCTCTATAAATGTGAGTTAGAATAAAATAAATGGAAGAGGTGAAGGATATACAAGTTTCTTATATTTGCCTAATTAGCTACAGAACATGTTTATAGTTGATACTAACAATAAGAATGGGATCACATTCATCCAAAGTGTTTGGTTTAATTGTGCTCCATTACAATCTCAATATCTTAATGGATCTAAGCACAATAGAGAACTTTTTTAGAAAAGATATATTTTATTTCATTGGATTAGAGAAATAAAGAAGGAAATCACCATTGTTTCTAAAGTTTATCAAGAAGTAGCATAAGAACTATGGTGCCAAAAAGCATTAACACAGTTGGATTTGATCAATGAATTTCAAGGAGACTTTCAAATAAATCCAAAATTCTAAGGGTCTTAAAAGGATGGAAATTCATATCAAAAGTCTTACCAATTTTTAAGTAATCCATATTGTTTTTGGAAACTATTTTAGAGTTGCATCCAACAAGCTTAGTTTGAGTCATAATAAAAGTGTAAGAGGAAGAGAAAAAAAGGCATGAATTCTCATATCTAACCTTATTCTTAGATGACCAAACTACATTGATGACAATAAAATGTATACTTATTCAGTATTGGACATAAGGGGGATCTTCCCTTTTCACAAAAAGACCACAAATCTTCTAGAGACTTAAACAACACATTATCATCCATGATGTAGCTTAGCCAAGATCATAATTTTACAGCCATTTTGCATTGAAAGATCGTGACTAAACATATTTTTCCGACCCATCTAAACATGAAATAGTAGCATAAAAAAATATGAAAAACATTATAATGAAACGGAAAAACTAGAGGAGGAGAAAGATTATATAAGATGAAAAAGAAAGAGCAAATGAGATGGGAGATTAGGGGAAAAAATATGCATTAAAAATATAATCGTAAGAGAGAACGGTAGAATAAAAAATAAGAAGATGAAAAAGAAAGAACATAATAGATGAAAGACTAAAGAAGAAGAGGCAAAATTTACATGGAAAAGAAGATTAGGAGAGATTTGAGAAAATTTAAACTGAAACCATTAGTGTGAGGAAGAAAAAATTATTCCTAATCATAAGGCTAATGCATGATAGATTTGAGTTTAGGTTAGATGCAGGTTAAATGAAGTTTGGGTTATAACATTATGTGGTTTGATTCGATTTGTAAAATACAAACCGCAAATCGAACCAAACAGTGTGGTTTTGTTACAAAATGACTCAAACACATCCAAATCAAATGTGATTTTTTACGATTTCCATTTGATATTGTTTACGGTTTTGTATTAGGTCGGTTCGGTTTTGAACATCCCTAACAGGGACCTAAAGCGAGACTCTCTAATATTACAGTGAGGTGTTGTATAATTAACCCATGAAAATATAAGTAACATATGAAGGCATTAAGTCAATACTCTTTGGATTTGTAATATAATCTGTTGTGAGTTATGTCTTAAAGCCCCTCCAATTCTCCCGCACATATGATATTCATTTCTTTGCCACCTTATCATCATTTGAAAGAATAAAAATATTTTATATTAATAGAATAAATTTTGTATGATTAATATTAAACAATTCACATACTTATAAAATAAATCATGAAAGTTAAAATAAATACCCCGATATATTCCCATATAATTTCTTTCAAGTCACTATGAACATGACTCCAATAATATAACAAAATTCTCAATTTGATTATACTGTTAAAACAGGTAACACAACTCATTAATCTCTAATTCACAATTCCTAATCATAATATCCCTAGTCATTTAGCGAATTCAATATTTAAAGTATGTTAGATAAATAACCATAAGGTTGGTAATTATTGTTGGAAATTCACCAAAATTTATGATGAATTTCTATCAATCTTGATGAACAAGATTGATATCACCACACAATAATGATGAACAATTAAAGAAAATAAGAAGAAGAAATAATTATTTCGGTAGAGTTTCTCTCTGTCCACAAACTGTGGAAAACTTTATTATTCACTTTGTAATTGCAAAATTCTTTGAATGACTTTTAATTACAAAAATAGGGGTTACTCCCTCTATTTATAGATTTAGGTAAGCTTGCTCCCTAAGGTAAATCAAATATATTCTATTTTAGATTTAAATCAAATCTATCTAAATCTAAAATCCAATCTGTGTGTAACAAACTGTTTCCACAGTCCTAAATCAAATCAAATCAAATATTTTATGACACAAGGAATTACTTTCAATACACCACCTAATTCATTGTGTCTAAGCTATCTACATTCATCATAGCTCTTATTCTTCTAAATGTTATGACCTGCACACCCTTCGTCATGATATCTGCAATCTGATTCTCAGTTCTGCAGTGTTCTAAGTTCATCTTTCCATCTGCTACCTGCTCTCGAAGATAGTTGAATCTCATTTCGATATGCTTGCTTCGACCATGAGCTATCGGGTTCTTCGCCAAGTTGATAGATGACATGTTGTCGATCTTCATGGTAATTGCTCTATGATCTTTACCTATAATTTCTTCGACCAAGTTCACCATCCAAGTTGTTTGACATGCACAAAGAGAAGAAGCTATGTATTCTGCTTCGTAATGCCACAACCGGTTCCTTTCTCAAACTCCAAGCAACTGACACACCACCTAACATAAACACATATCTTGCTGCGGATTTTTGATCCTCGACATCACTACACCAGCTCAAATCTGTGTACCCCACTAACTTGCATTCTTATCCTTTATCAGTTGTTGGAAATAAAATGACATAGTCAAGAGTGCCTTTCAAATAACGCAATATCCTCTTTGTCGCTGCTAGGTGTGATACCTTTGGCTTATGCTTGAATCTACTTACCATACCCACACTGTATGCTAAATCAGGCCTCGTGTGACAAATGTATCTTAAGGACCCAATAAGTCTTCTATATTGGGTTAGGTCGACATCTTCTTCAGAGTCTTTCGACAATTGCAGTCATAGTTCTACATGTGTCGAAGTCGAATTTCATTCTTCCATCTCAAATCTCTTGATAATTTCTCTTGCACATCTTCTTTGTTGTGTCATCAAATCTCTACTAGTCTTATAGAATTCGATGCCAAGGAAATATGAAATATCACCCAGATCAGCAATTTCGAATTCCTCGCTAAGAGCATATTTGAAGTCTTTGATCTCCTTCTTGCTGCTACCTGTTATCAACAAGTCATCGACATAGAGACATAGTATAAGAAATTCACTATTGCTTCTTCTTACATATACCACATGTTCAGTTGTGCACATCACAAACTTCTTTTCCCTTAGAAAACTATCAATCTTCTTATTCCAAGCTCTTGGAGCTTATTTCAATCTATACATGTCTTTATGAAGCATGTACACCTTTCTCTCTTCATTATGTTTCATAAACCCAACTGGTTATTTAACATAAACTTCTTCGTCCAAGGGTCCACTTAGGAATGCACACTTCATGTCCATCTGACATATGTGCCCAATGTTTATTTATGCTAAACCAACAACCAACCTGATTGTTTCGATCCTAGCCACAGGTGCAAAAACCTCATCGAAGTTAATTCCTTATTTTTGGAGAAATCCTTTTGCCACTAGCCTTGATTTGTGTCGATTTACTTCCCCTTTATGATTCATCTTCACTTTGTATACCCACTTGACATCAATTTCCTTCTCGTCTTGAGGCAATTCGACAATTGACCAAGTGTTGTTGTCTTCAATGGATTTCACTTCTTCGTTCATTGCTTTCACTCACTTTGAATCTTTCAATGCTTCATCTGTATTGACAGGTTCAACATCTGCATAGAAAGCATAATGTACCATCTCACGTTCGTTATCAACCACATCATTTGAAGTAACCACACAATCTTACAATCTTGCAGGCACGTGTCTTGTTCTCTTAGGTCTGCTTGTAATTGTACTTGGTTGATCTATAACTGTTGGTTCCTCTTGTCGAACTTCTCTTTCAACTTGAGTTTCTGTTTCTTCAAGCAAAATTCTCACGGAATATTTCTTGATATTTTAAATCCAATCCCATTCTTTCAGCTCGTCTATGATCACGTCCATGTTGATCACAATCTGCTTGCTCACTGGGTCGAACAACTTGTAACCTCCTATCGAATGTTATCCTACTAGAATCATTTGACTTGATTTGTTATCAAGTTTTCTTCTCAATTGATCTGGCGCACGTCTATATGAAATAGATCCAAATACCTTAAGATGACTTAAACTAGGTTTTACACCAAACCAACATTCTTCTGGAGTAATCCATTCTAGCTTCTCCGTTGGGCATATGTTCAAAATATAAGTTACAGTAGTCACAACTTCACCCAAAAACACTTTAGGTAAATTCTTGCCTTTCAACATACTTTGAACCACATTCATGATGGTTCAATTCTTTCTTTATGCAGTCTCATTCTGTTGTGGAGTGTAGGGTGGCACTACCTCATGCACAATCCCTTTTTTTCATATAACTTGTCGAAATCTTTCGACACATACTCTCCACCACCACCAGTTCTCAAAACTTTGAGCTTTCGACCACTCTGTCTTTCGACCCTAGACTTAAACTTGGAAAATACCTCAATCACTTCACTTTTCTTCTTGATCAGGTAAGTCCATAATTTTCGACTGAAATCATCTATAAATGTGACAAAGTGTTTATTACATCCAAATTAATCCACCTGGATTGGTCCACATACATTAGAGTATATGATTTCGAGAACAACCTTCGACTTACTTCCTGCATCCTTGCTGAGCTATTCTTGTGTTGCTTCACTTGTATACATTCCTCACATACTTCGTTTGGAATATCAATTTAGGGCAATACTGAAACCATATTCTTCCTTTTTAAATCTATGATGTCTTTGAATTTAAGATGGCCTAGTCGATAGTGCCATATCTATTCGTCTTTGTTAGCTACAGTCAAAAGGCACTTGTGCTCCATCACATTTAGTTCGATCTTGAAGGTTCTATTCTGGGACATAGGAGCCTTCAAGATTAATCTTCCATTTGCATCAACGACTCTCATCATCTTGTCTTTGACAATCACCTTGTAATTACATTCGACCAACTACCCTATACTAAGAAAGTTGCTCTTCATACCTGGAATGTATAACACATTTGAAATTACTGACCTTTTGCCATCGTTCCTCATGATCATCACATCTCCAATACCTTCAGTTGCTAGAGTATTGTCATTTGAAAATTTCACCATGTTCTTCATTGAGTGCTTTAGATTAACAAACCAATGTTTCCTTCCAGACATGTGTTATGAGCATCCTGAATCCAAGTACCATTGATCCTTGAATTTTTCTTAATCTCTTGTTGTGACCATCGACAACATCTCTTCTTCTTCATACTTAGCGAACTTTGTATCAATTTCCTGATTCATTCGCTTCTCTGGACAATCACTCGAATATTGACCATACTTCTGACAATTGTAACATTGAATCTGACTCTTGTCAGGCTTTCGACCACCACCTCTTCCTCTATTTGCAATACCTCTTATTTGGATGCCTCGGTATGGTCTTCTCTGATTCGACATGTTTCCTTCGTTCTGGTTTCCTCTACTAGTCGAATTGTTGTAACCACCTCTACCTCTGTCGAACCACTTTCTTTTGCCTTCCTTGTCTTTTGCTAATTGAGCCTGCAGAGCCACAACACTCTTCAATTTTCCTGCAGCTCTTTCATTCATCCTTTGTTCATGAGATTCACATGCCCTTGAAGCTCTTCCTTTGTTGACTTCGACAAATCTTTCCCTTCTTCTATAGCCACCACCACGTGGTCGAACTTAGGAGCCAAAGATCTCAAAATCTTTGAAACAACAACTCTTGTTGTTAATGTTTTTCCATATATCTTGATTTGATTCACTAATTTTGTAACCCTGGTGATTAAATCAGATATGTTTTCAATATCTTCCATCTGAAGCAATTCATTTACAAGTCCCAGAATGTCGTTATTTTGTATATATAATTTATGGCTCTTATCTATTCTTTTGTTGATATTTAGTGAATAACTTCGACTTTGTTTGTAACTACGTATATTTTTCATATAATCATGTTGTTGCATAAATATTGTATTGTTTGATAGTTTTCTATTCATTTTGTAGGTATTGATGTGTATTTGGAGCATGAGCAATAAAGTGTCGAAGACACGGCTTCAAACGCGTAATTTTGAGCAACACATCAGCGAATAAAGCTCAAAATCAAAGAATAAAAAATCATCTATTTGGTTGATATTTTGTCATGGTTAGATAGGTCACTGAATAAGCTTTTCAACGCTTCCGACCGTGTGTAAATCTAAGTTACGATTCTCAAATTATGGTCAAAATAGTTTTGGTGTTTCAACTTACTGCTGGTTGTCGCCCCATGGTCGTTGGGCAACGCAGAGGCGACCAATAGCATGAAAAAAACGCATTTTCAAGCACCAGGTGAAGCTTTTTGATCGTCGGGCGAATCTGCATAGATAGAAATGCATATTTAGGTGAAAAACACATTTTTTAGGTTATGCTTTTGGGGTGAGGTTTTTGTCTCCCAATTCCATAAACTTTATACTTTTTGATAGATTGGCTTAGAAAACAACACGAGGGCTTGTATACAGATGATTGGAGGTAGATTTCTCTTTCATAGGCATTGACAAACTGATATAGATTTGTGGTTTATCTCTTCTCATCACTTTGTATTTCTCTTTTGTTGGGTTTGTATGTATATTTACTTTGAATACATGTATATTTGTTGTGACACCCCGATTTAATTTAAATATTAAATAAGTGAGAATTAATTATTTAATTGATTAAAGTCTTAAATATTTAATTCATCTGGATTAATTGGATCATTTAATGAGGAAAGGTCTGGAGTTGTGCAGAGTAAACGGTGGGTGTGAGAGTAAAACACTCTACTAATTACTAAGTATTGATTAATTATTTTAATTGGAATATTAAAAAGAAATATAAAAGGAAAAGAAAGGAAAAAGAGAAGGTTTTTGGAAAGATCATTTCACGTAGAATTGGAGAGAAGAGGAAAAGCCGACGCCAAGAGAAATCGAAGATTCATCGCGAGGTAAGGGGTGATTTCATTCGGTTAATATGTTTTATGGGTTTTGGGAATCAACCGGGTAGTCGGTATGTTAGAGAATTGATCATAGGTTTATAGATTGAAAACCCTATTTTGTGTCGGTGTTTGGGATTAGGATTATCTAGTGTGTTGAATGAACAATAAGGATGAATAAACCATGTTGTTTGATGTTAAAATGGTGTGAAATGATGATGAAATGGTGTTCCTAATGTACCAAATCGTATTAGTAAGTTTGGAAGTGATAAAAGATACATAATGCTGTCAAAAAGTAGTAAAAATGCTGTCAGAGGTCGTGGGAACCAGTTCCCTGTGGGGAGGAACCGAGTTCCCAGTGGTAATTTGCAAAAACTGGGAAAAATAGGCTCAGGAACCGGTTCCTGTATGTGTAGGAACCGGGTTCCCATACAAAAACCAGGGTGTGCCTTTTTGAAAACTTTCAGGAAACAGTTCCTGTATAGGTAGGAACCGGGTTCCATGTGCATTTTTCCAAATTTTCTAAAACTTCAAAAATTCATATTTTCTAAACCGTAACTCCGATTTGAGTGCCGTTTTCGGTGTTATTTTCTAAATTTCAAATACTACCTTTTGAAAAGAGAAAAACATTATTTTGCTAAATTATTTTAAAAAATGGTCGCGCTCCCGATTTTTGAAAAGAATGAGTAATTAAGGATAATGAGAGCTATTACGAATGGTCTGAGTTACCGGATGAGTTATTAATGCTTGCTATGTTGTATGTTGATACTCATTGTGATTGAATGTGATACGTTGGTGATTGGCAATAAGTGAATTATGTTGGGATCGTAATCTATGAATTGGTTTAGAGTGTTTGACAATTTGAATGAAGATTGACGTTCATATGATGTTTCTTTCCCTTGTGGTTTATTCATGATTGTATTGGTATCATGTGTTATTGTTATTATATACTGGTGATAGTCTTACCGATTGAAGAGTAAGCGTCTGGCATGTTTATGCTTTGTGATAATTTAATTCATGATTATGTTATTATCATGTGATAGATTGGTATTAGCATTTATGTGGAATTATGTTGTTATCATATTCCGTTGAATTGATGTTGCATGCTTTTATGATGCATGCATGAGCATTTGTTAAATCGGTTCACTCCCATTGTGCGGAAGTGAACTGGCAGAGCCAATGGACTTACCTGGTGCAGAGGTAGTGGGGCTAGATTCTTGACCCGGTGGTTATGGGCGAATCATGGATTGGATTCTTGACTCAGTGTTCTGCGCGAATCATGAATTTACACTGTCTTTCCACATGTAAACGGAGCTGTGTGTGTGAACTCGGTTCACGTTTTGGTACCACATGCATAGAGTCTGCATTGTATATGGGATTGTAACATGCTAGGATGGTTTCCAGTGTTGCAATATCCATTGTTTGATTATATACATGCTCATTGTGTGAACTGCCTTGTGAACTGATTATGGTTTGTGATTGATTTAATGGATTAATGTATCTGATCATTCCGCTATATTCTAAAAACGTATAATGCATGTTATATTGAATTAAGATCTCACCCTTACTTTTCAATTTCAGATCCGAAGTGATTAGCTGCTTGGAGTTGGTGAGGATAGCTCTAGAATCGAGTTTAGTTAATCTAGTCCGCGTGTCAGTGTCGTGCTCTGATAGATGTAACACTGGGGAAACGGTTGCTTGAATCCTTTAATGGATATTTTGAATAACTTTGAATTATGTTGACTTATTATCCTGGAATACTTGTTGAGTGATGTACTCAGGATTTTGGTTATGTTTTCATTTCCGCTGATAAACATGACGTTGAGTATGATTTATTAATGATTTTATTCCTCAGTGAAGGCATGACACATGTTTGGTAAATTTCTATGATTTAAATTGTGACGCCTCTTAATGGTGAATGGAACTCTGATTATTATTTTTTAAAACGCGGATAAATAGAAGGGGGTGTTACAATAGTGGTATCAGAGCATAGTCGGTCGTTGTGACCAGTGTCTTAATGTCATTATTCCTTTGTACGCGACAAGTGTGTGCAACACTGTCGGTACTTGTTGCCTTTCTGATCGATTATTGCAGGAGTAGTGTGAAACTAAGTGGGGGAGAAGAGATGCTTCCCGGATATGTTCCGATTGTAAGTCATTGGTATGAGGTACTGCTTGAGAAGACAGTACAAGAGTGGTTGGAGCTGTTGGAATCGTTTGGGACGTGAGTCATAGTTGGAAGTGCAAAGAGGCAAGTACGATTCTGAGAACAGAAAGTGTTGGTAATGATGGTTTATACTCCAGTATGATTATCGGATGTCTATTGACAAATTGAGGACTTGATCACCCTTAATCTCTTGTTGATAGTAGACGGAATCGTATTGGATGGTATACAATTGTCTTACTATCTAAATGGGGCATAAAGTGATGAATATGAGTGAAGTGTGGTAGAAGCTTGTGAACCATATGAGTAGACGAAGACTCTAATAAGGACAATGAATTAAGATGGATGATCAGAGTTACGTAGTTGTTAATGATGGTGTGGTGTTTATGCTGTATTCTTCGACGAAAGTGAAAGGGAAATCTAAGAGTGATGAATTACCGGTAGTGAAGAATTATTTTGAGATTGTTCCGGGTAAGTTGGATTGCCAGTGGTGGATGAATTTCCAGAGGTGTTTCCAGAAGATGTCGGTGAATTGCCGACTGAGAGAGAGGAGGAATTTACTATAGATTTAATTCCTAGAACTAGTCTGGTGTCGATGGCGCCGTATCGCATGTCGGCATCTGAGTTGTCTGAGTTGAGGAAACAATTGGAAGAGTTACTAGAGAAGAAGTTTATTCGTCCTAGTGTTTCGCCGTGGAGTGCGCCGGTGTTGTTAGCTAAGAAGAAGGAAGGTACGATGAGATTGTGTGTTGACTACAGGCAATTGAATAATGTGACGATCAAGAATCGGTATCCATTGTCGAGGATTGATGATTTGATGGATCAGTTAGTTGGAGCTTGTGTATTTAGTAAAATTGATCTGAGGACTGGATATCATCAAATTCGTGTTAAGGCGGAGGATATTCAGAAGACTGCAGTTAGGACGATGGTATGGTTAATGGTGTCCCAGTTAGGTGTGAGTTCTAATGTCCCCTGGGAATGATAGCGACTCATCGTTTGAGCAAGATGTTGGATTAGCTTGGGGCTATCCTTGGGTTGAATGTTTGGAGTTAAACCAAGCGATTATGAATCGTTTGATGAGTCGATGCATATTCTTGGCCTAGAAGATATTTGGTAATTAAGAAGGATGACTCTTAGAAGATGAAGCTGGCTGGTGTGGTTGGAATGTTGCAACACTTCCGGGTTGATCGTGAAGTTGTCAGTGTGAGTTACCTCTGTGTTCTTTAAAAGATTAATTGAGTCAGTGTCAATGGTTGATATAAAGTATGCAATGATGTGAATTGGTTATTGGAATTGTAACTTGACGCAATTAATCATGGTGAATGATGTGTGTTGCGGTATGTTGAAGTTAGGATCTCAAATTTTGCATTCTATGATGTTTTGGGATTTTTCACTCTCGCAAGGTGAGAAATCGATTACCTATCACAGGGAATTGATTTCCTGAAGCTGACAACATTTTTCGAAAACTTGTAAAATCCATAACTTGAGTTTTGGATGTCTGATTTGAGTTTCGTTTGAAGTGTTGGAAAGATAATGGAATGAACCTTGTTTTAAAAATGGTTCCAGCACCTGTAAGTAATTTATTTATCATGTAGTGAGGTTTGAGGAGATTCGGAGTTGTTATTGATGTCGTTCTTGGTACAAAACTTATTTCTATGACACCGTACAAGACGTCAACTTTAAATATAGAAAATTGAAGAGGCTATCGGAAGGTGCTCAGAGAAATAGATTTGTAAAACCAAGTGTATTGTTTTGGGATTCTGATTGTGAGAAAGGATTCCAAGAGTTAAAGAGGAGGTTGACTAGTGCTCCGATTCTAATTTGGCCGAATCCGGCAGAATCTTACGCGGTGTATCGTGATGCGTCACTGACGGAATTAGGTGGTGTTTTGATGCAAGATAGGCAGGTTGTGGCTTATGCTTCAAGACAGTTTGGTTCGTGAATTGGATTTAGTGAAACAATTTAAAGACTTGAGTTTGGTATGTGAGACTACTTCTGATAGTGTGAAATTGGGTGTGTTGAAGCTGACTAGTGGTATTCTTGATGAAATTCGAACGAGACAGGAATCTGATGTTGGTTTGGTGGATAAGTTGACATTGATCAACCAAGGTCAAGGAGGTGAATTCCAAGTTGACGAAAATGGAGTTATGAGATTTGGTGATAGGGTGTGTGTTCCGGATGTTGTCAATGTTAGGAAAAGTATTTTGGAAGAAGGACATCGTAGTGGGTTGAGTATTCATCCTGGTGCTACTAAGATGTATCATGATTTGAAGAAATTATTTTGGTGACCTAGAATGAAAAAGGAAATTGCCGAGTTTGTGTATGCATGTTTGGTTTGTCAGAAATCAAAGATTGAACATCAGAAGCCGTCGGGATTGATGGAACCGTTGTTTGTTCTGGAATGGAAATGGGATGGCATTTCTATGGATTTTGTGTCTGGGTTGCCTAGGACAGCGAAGAACTGTGATTCTAATTGGGTTATAGTCGACCGATTGACGAAGTCTGCTCACTTTATTCCGATAAGAATGGATTATCCGATGGAGAGGTTGGCAGAATTGTATGTTGAGAGGATTGTAAGTTTGCATGGTATTCCGTCTAGCATTGTGTCGGATAGAGATCCGAGGTTTACTTCTAAGTTATGGACAGGATTGCAGGAAGCTCTGGGTACTAAGTTATGATTGAGTTACGCATATCATCCGCAGACTGATGGTCAGACGGAGAGGACGATTCAGTCGTTAGAGGATTTGTTGAGAGCTTGTGTGTTAGAAAAAGGTGGAGCTTGGGATAGCTATTTGTCGTTGATAGAGTTTACCTACAACAATAGTTTTCCTTCGAGCATCGGTATGGCTCCGTTTGAGGCATTGTATGGTAGGAGATGTCGGACACTATTGTGTTGGTATGAATCTGGAGAAAGTGCTGTGATTGGACCAGAGATTGTTCAACAAACTTCATAAAAGATCAAGATGATTCAGAGAAGATGAGGACTTCGTAGTCGCCGAAAAGTTATCATGATAAGAGGAGGAAAGATCTTGAGTTTAATGAAGGAGACCATGTGTTCATGAGAGTTACTCCAATGACTGGTATTGGTCGAGCCTTAAAGTCAAAGAAGTTGACTCCGCGCTTTATTGGTCCGTTTCAGATTACCAAGAGAGTTGGAAAAGTTTCTTATCAGATCGTTTTACCGTCGTCACTTGCGAATTTGCATGATGTTTTCCATGTATCTAAGTTGAGGAGGTACATTGCGGATCCGTCTCATGAGATTCAAGTAGATGATGTTCAAAGCGTGATAATTTGATCGCCTGCGAATTGAGGATCGGAAAGTGAAGCAATTGCGAGGTAAAGAGATAGCACTGGTACGAGTAGCTTGAGGAGGACCAGCTGAAGGAAATGTTACTTAGGAGCTGGAGAGTCAGATGAAGGACTCGTATCCCGAACTTTTCGTCTAAGGTATATTTTCGAGGACGAAAACTCTTTTAGTGGGGGAGAGTTGTGACACCCCGATTTAATTTAAATATTAAATAAGTGAGAATTAATTATTTAATTGATTAAAGTCTTAAATATTTAATTCATCTGGATTAATTGGATCATTTAATGAGGAAAGGTCTGGAGTTGTGCAGAGTAAACGGTGGGTGTGAGAGTAAAACACTCTACTAATTACTAAGTATTGATTAATTATTTTAATTGGAATATTAAAAAGAAATATAAAAGGAAAAGAAAGGAAAAAGAGAAGGTTTTTGGAAAGATCATTTCACGTAGAATTGGAGAGAAGAGGAAAAGCCGACGCCAAGAGAAATCGAAGATTCATCGCGAGGTAAGGGGTGATTTCATTCGGTTAATATGTTTTATGGGTTTTGGGAATCAACCGGGTAGTCGGTATGTTAGAGAATTGATCATAGGTTTATAGATTGAAAACCCTATTTTGTGTCGGTGTTTGGGATTAGGATTATCTAGTGTGTTGAATGAACAATAAGGATGAATAAACCATGTTGTTTGATGTTAAAATGGTGTGAAATGATGATGAAATGGTGTTCCTAATGTACCAAATCGTATTAGTAAGTTTGGAAGTGATAAAAGATACATAATGCTGTCAAAAAGTAGTAAAAATGCTGTCAGAGGTCGTGGGAACCAGTTCCCTGTGGGGAGGAACCGAGTTCCCAGTGGTAATTTGCAAAAACTGGGAAAAATAGGCTCAGGAACCGGTTCCTGTATGTGTAGGAACCGGGTTCCCATACAAAAACCAGGGTGTGCCTTTTTGAAAACTTTCAGGAACCGGTTCCTGTATAGGTAGGAACCGGGTTCAATGTGCATTTTTCCAAAATTTCTAAAACTTCAAAAATTCATATTTTCTAATCCGTAACTCCGATTTGAGTGCCATTTTCGGCGTTATTTCCTAAATTTCAAATACTACCTTTTGAAAAGAGAAAAACATTATTTTGCTAAATTATTTTAAAAAATGGTCGCGCTCCCGATTTTTGAAAAGAATGAGTAATTAAGGATAATGAGAGCTATTACGAATGGTCTGAGTTACCGGATGAGTTATTAATGCTTGATATGTTGTATCTTGATATTTATTGTGATTGAATGTGATACGTTGGTGATTGGCAATAAGTGAATTATGTTGGGATCGTAATCTATGAATTGGTTTAGAGTGTTTGACAATTTGAATGGAGATTGACGTTCATATGATGTTTCTTTCCCTTGTGGTTTATTCATGATTGTATTGGTATCATGTGTTATTGTTATTATATACTGGTGATAGTCTTACCGATTGAAGAGTAAGCGTCTGGCATGTTTATGCTTTGTGATAATTTAATTCATGATTATGTTATTATCATGTGATAGATTGGTATTAGCATTTATGTGGAATTATGTTGTTATCATATTCCGTTGAATTGATGTTGCATGCTTTTATGATGCATGCATGAGCATTTGTTAAATCGGTTCACTCCCATTGTGCGGAAGTGAACTGGCAGAGCCAATGGACTTACCTGGTGCAGAGGTAGTGGGGCTAGATTCTTGACCCGGTGGTTATGGGCGAATCATGGATTGGATTCTTGACTCAGTGTTCTAGGGGAATCATGAATTTACACTGTCTTTCCACATGTAAACGGAGCGGTGTGTGTGAACTCGGTTCACGTTTTGGTACCACATGCATAGAGTCTGCATTGCATATGGGATTGTAACATGCTAGGATGGTTTCCAGTGTTGCAATATCCATTGTTTGATTATATACATGCTCATTGTGTGAACTGCCTTGTGAACTGATTATGGTTTGTGATTGATTTAATGGATTAATGTATCTGATCATTCCGCTATATTCTAAAAACGTATAATGCATGTTATATTGAATTGAGATCTCACCCTTACTTTTCAATTTCAGATCCGAAGTGATTAGCTGCTTGGAGTTGGTGAGGATAGCTCTAGAGTCGAGTTTAGTTAATCTAGTCCGCGTGTCAGTGTCGTGCTCTGATAGATGTAACACTGGGGAAACGGTTGCTTGAATCCTTTAATGGATATTTTGAATAACTTTGAATTATGTTGACTTATTATCCTGGAAAACTTGTTGAGTGATGTACTCAGGATTTTGGTTATGTTTTCATTTCCGCTGATAAACATGACGTTGAGTATGATTTATTAATGATTTTATTCCTCAGTGAAGGCATGACACATGTTTGGTAAATTTCTATGATTTAAATTGTGACGCCTCTTAATGGTGAATGGAACTCTGATTATTATTTATAAAACGCGGGTAAATAGAAGGGGGTGTTACATTTGTCGCTCTTGGCGTTGTATAAAATTTGCATTACGAAACTGTGTTGGTGATTGTCTTAGGTTTTTACCTTGTGTTAGGTATTTGAAATTTGCTAGACAAAGATTGCTTAGATTCTTACCAAGGATGATTATCTGTTAGTTTCTGAATGCTAGAGATAGGTTTAGAGTTGACATTCACTTAGGGTATTTGATCTTAATGCCTATGTGTCAGGAGTGTCGGGCTAGACATAGTCGATACGAGTGATGTGGTTGAATTCTCAATTTGGGTTAGAAATAGCTTAGGTTGTGAGAGGTATGTGATGACACAAACGAGTATTGTAGGTGGAGTATAACTGGATGATAGGTTTAAGTCTGTGACGGATAATGTGCATTTGTTTCGGACAAGTTGCTCATTTTACTTCTAACTTTCTCATTTCAAGTCTGATTTTTCTTGTTAAATGACGTTCAATGACAATATTTCATCACCACTATATAAACAAAAATCAATCAACAACCTAACACTAATATTTTCGCCTTTTGCCAACCTAGACATCATCGTGGTACCTCTAGAATTTATTTTAGTTTTAATTTTAGTAGATATAGTCGTGGAAAAGGTGGAAGTTGTAGGAGAAGTGGTGGCTATATGAGATGAGGTGGTTAAATCGTCAATCTATGTATAAACAACAACGAAAACAATAAACATTTTACTAAACAAAAGAATGTCATGGTACATATGAACTTTACTTAACTCATGGTTCATATGATATATATTATTTAACACACTCTTAGCAACACTTCATTAGAATAACATCATAAATATTACAATATCAACAAAATTAATGCTAAAAAGGAAAGAAAAAAAAAACTAGATTACTTAACTTATGGTACATATGAACTTTACTTAACTCAGTACATATGTGAAAACCTACTTTGTCAACATTGACACAAAAAGGAAAAATTTATTTCCATTTTTATCAATATAATCAAAATAACATAATATATAAGCAATAATCAGTCCACATAACAAAAACTAACATTTATAAGTTACGTGCATGGATAAAACTAGTGAGTTACATACTAAATAATTGATGAAGAAGATAAACTATGGTAGACAAACCTTTGTAGATGTTTGGTTATCTTTTTTTCATTTTAGGCTACGTTTGAGCTTCAATGGCATTATGACGTTTGAAGGGATAACACATATGTGTGTTGGAAAAATTGATGTTCGAACACTTATGTGTGTTGTAAGGGATGAAGTTTCGAAAATGATTATGGGATATGGTTTTAGATGTTAGGGTATTTAGAGGGAGAAGATGAAGATGAAAACCGCATAGGGTCTATTTTCGTTAAAAAAAAGTTTTGTTTCGTATGAGAATAAAGATGAATGGGTGTTGGAAGGTAAATAAATACTTAGAGTCTAATTATAGGAAATACATGTAAAATATATTTCCTCTCGGTTGGACAATCCAACGACAAAATAGATACATTTAAAAAAAAAGTTTTTTTAAATAATAACTAATATTTTCTCTCGGTTGGATAGACCAATCAAGAAAATAAATACATTTAAAATATTTTAAAAAAGAGGAGACAATTTAATAAACTATAGATAAATTGAAATAAAAAACATATTGTAAAAGTAAAATAGATACATTATAAAAAAAAGTAAAATCGGCAAGAGTTGAGATTTGAAGCATGGTCCCTAGCTACATTTCTTCTTTGTTGAATGTCTAAATCGAGAGAATATGTGATATATATTTTAATTAAAAATTTAAATTTAAATTAAAGCGCCTAGTATAATTGATTACACTTTGGTTGATTAGATAATTGAGTTAAACTTTTGTTAAAAAATATAGTATTTACAGTAATGAAAAAGAGTAAACTTATGTATTCCAACTCAATAAATAACACATAACCCTCTTGTACCATCAAAATACAATCATGGAGAGTATCTAATATGTTAAGGTTTATCTATACACGCGCAAAATATCTTCAAGTTCTTTTTCTTATAAGGTCATCAATTAATAAATGAGTGTCAATACTAAAAGCAATTGCAAATAAAGTAGTTGGTTATCAATACTTTGAAAACAAATTAGACATCCTCAACCACACTTGAATATGTGTAATCTTTAAATTTCCATGTCTAAAAGATGGCGTTCACGCTGATAAATGCAGGAGCAAAGACTTAAAATTTCATGTCTCTACACTCCAAATTTTGTTAATAGCCTCTCTTATTATAATTAGTGAGATTCCAATTAGTGATTGGACTCCATAATTTTATGTGTTTGCATATAATTCTGATATCTTCATTGACATTGACATTGACATGTTACTTTTACCAATGATCAATCTCACGTGTAAATATTTCATGCAACGTTCAAGTCTTGCTTTGTATGCCTCTTCAGGTATCTTGATCGAAAGATAATTATCTTTGAAGAAAGGTTTGACAAAATTAAAAAGCAGAATGTCACAGACATTTTAAAGAGGTATGGTGCAAAATATTTCTTTTGTGCTAGGGATAGAAACATAATAGTCATTCGAGGAAGAATAACTGGCCATGTAAGGTTTCTATGCCGGTGGCCGCATCGGAGAAGCCTATGCCAATTAAATTTTCTTTTAAACCATAGTAGAACGTCCCTTAAAAAAAACATTTGTTATCATGCAAACATGATATCTCCAAATGGTGGAAGTGTAGCATTGTGTCTCACGAACCTTATGTCCAAAAATCAATTCGATCAAATAGTTGACGAAACCGTATAGTTTTAGATAATTATATATATATTTTTATTATATTTATATATTTTAATTAATAATTTTAAAATTTAATATAATAATTATTAAATCCCTTAACTTTTTATAAAAAAAACTACATAAAAATGTGGGCACTAAACTTGGTAATCTGATCCAATTTTTTATTTAGAAAAAATTGAATAAAAAATCCTATTAATTTTAAAGTTAACTTTTTTACAACTCTACTTAAAATAAAAAGAGTTAAAGCTAATGGCGATCCCATTCTACTACAAATGGAACCTCATAAATTTAGGGATTGTGTACCACAATTTTCTTATTAAAAAAATTACATGCCATTTGTAACACCATATTTTCATATTAAAATTATCTTTTAGATTTGATTCTAAAAAAAAAAAAAAAAAATTATCCTATTTTGAAATTCTTACCACGTTTTTAATTTAATTTATTTTTTTGCCTTTTTCGTTATTCTTCTAAAATTATTTATTTCTTCTATTTTTCTTCCTTTACCTTCTTTGTCTTTCAGTTTTCTTCAATTGGTTGATCTGCTTCTCCACCACCCTACTCTCGATCTTCCCCTTTAATGTCCGATGAAGATCAACTTCAACCACAACTGCTGCTAATCTAGAGAGAGAGAAAATTTCTAGAGTGAGAAAAAAAGTTTCGTTCTTGGTGGTGAATTTTGGGTTTTTTGATTTTGACTATGTTTTGAAAGTGGAAGTGATTAGGGTTTGTTTATGAGAGTTGATTCTTGGTGGGTTTTGTGAAAAGTGGCTGTTTTTGTTAGATTTGTGATATGGGTGGGTGTTTTCCTTGTTTTGGATCATCCAACAAGGAGGACACTAAAGGTGTGAAGGAAGTTTCGAAGAAAGAGGGGTTTAAGGAAGGTTCTGGTCCTCAATCTCATCACCCCACTAGGGTTAGCTCAGGTATGAGACTGAATTTTGAGAAAAAATTGATTTTTTTGTTATGCCCTCTTTTTTTGATTGTTGGGTTGGCTTCAATTTTGTTCAATTTTGGGTTTTTATTGGTTTTTGTGACTTAATTTTTAGGGCTAGGTTATTTGTTGGTTTGATCTGGTTCATTTGAAGTTGGGGTTGCATTGATTTGATGGTAGTGAATATTGATGATAGGTTTTTGGTTTCAATTGGTTTTATAATTGAATTTCGTTCTTATTAGGAAGTTCTGGTAACATTGTTGATGATCTGCTCCATCTGCACATGATATGAACAATATATCACATTGTTTATGAATGTTAGTCATTTTATAATTCTAGGATGTAAAACAGATGCATTTTCAGCAAAGTGTTCTTCAATGTAGTAGGTAGATGTATAATAGTAGATAGCAAAGTGTTAAACATTTAGATTTTTAGGTAGTTGGGCTACTAGAGATGATTAGGTTCGTTAGCATTTGTTGGGAAATCCGGGAAGCGCTGGGAGAGTCAATGGGCTAAATGTTCATGATCATGTAATTGATTGTGGGATGTGATATATGATTTAGGATGAAAAGATTGTTATTGAGTGATTTAGCACAAAGGTAGTTGCCGGTGTAGTTTACGATAAATCGGCATATGGTTTTAAGGCTGTTTTTAATGTGTTACTACGCCTTGTTTGACTGAGCATAATGACTCCTTGTTTGACTGAGCATAATGACTAGGAGCATTGACATCATGGCACGGCATTCTTTATGTTTTTCTATAATCTAATTCATCCAAGATGGTGTTTTTTATTGCTTCGAATCCTACTTATATTTAACTACTTGTGTAGATAAATCGAAGTCACGAAGTGTATCAGATTCTAAGAAGGAAACACCAGCTCCAAAGGATGGACCAACGGCACATATTGCTGCACAGACATTTACTTTTCGAGAGCTTGCAGCTGCTACTAAGAACTTTAGGCCAGAGTGTTTATTAGGCGAAGGAGGTTTTGGACGTGTTTACAAAGGCCGCCTTGAGAGCACGGGACAGGTAAGTTGTGATTGCTGCTACAGAAACTTCGGACTTATCATATAATGAACCTCGGCCTAATGTTGCTATGAAAATAATTTTTCATTTTTCTTTTAATAGTTAACATTTTGGGCTTTGAAAGTTTATTGCTCGATCACCAGTTTTCCATTTAATTATTGCTTTATTACTACTTACTCCGTTCGTATATGTAAGACGTCATTGACCATTGCACAAAAATTAGGAAAAATAGTTTCGATATTAATTTGTCAATAATGTTCATTCTCTTTCCAAAATTATTGTTCATTTATTAAGAGGTGGAATTGGTTGATCTTTTAATTCTCTTCATTTAATTTGGGGTGTTTTGTGAAAAAATAATTCATGCATCTTGTAATTTGAAAAGTGTCGTATAAAATTTGACAATAAAACTTTAAGAGTCTTACATATAGGGATGGAGGTAGTATAACTCTACCTCTCCTTTTTATCTTTTGCGGATGAATAATTTTCTTTGCAGGTAGTTGCTGTAAAACAGCTTGACCGAAATGGACTTCAAGGAAATCGAGAGTTTTTGGTGGAAGTTCTCATGCTCAGCCTCTTACATCACCCAAACCTTGTGAACTTAATTGGTTATTGTGCTGATGGTGATCAGCGGCTTCTTGTTTATGAGTTTATGCCATTGGGATCTTTGGAGGATCATTTACATGGTCAGATTGCTTTCCTTTTTAGCTGAAACTTTTGCTTTGATACTTCATGAATAAATGTGCTTTCATATTTCGAACTATAGAATATTAGATTTCATGCCGGTTCAAATTTATTATCTCCAAGAAAACCGTGTATGAGTAGACTAGGATGTTGACCAATGGTGACTGAGGGACTGGTCATTGACTCAATGTTGACGGCCCGGATTTCTGATTTTTTTTTGTTTTGTTTATTTAGGCGGTGAGGTAAAAAAGTAATTTAACACATAATACTAATGTCCATTATTTTCCATAAACCTAGATTATTCTTTTGTGCAGTTAACTACTAGTACACTGGCGTAGCCATTTGGTGATTGTGGAAAATATCACTTTTTATTGAAATAGGAAATCGAAATGGATTCCGTAATGCTTTCTCATTGCCAAGCAAAAACGTTGGATGAATGATACTCTATAGAACCGGATTGTTGATGTGGAATTGATATAGTGGTGGTGCTAGTATAGTCGTTAGAAGCAAAATCTTAAACTGCGACGTAGAACTGTAGGATTAATCGGTGTTTTTATTAAATTTGGTTTCGGTGATGATCGTAGGGAATTTCCTAATAGAAATGCTTATTTAAACGGACTAGTACATTAGATAATCCACCTTTATCACCATCTGACTCTGAATCTCTCTTTCCAGATCTTCCTCCTGACAAGGAGCCTCTAGACTGGAACACAAGGATGAAAATAGCAGCTGGTGCAGCAAAGGGATTGGAATATTTGCATGACAAAGCAAACCCCCCTGTGATATACAGAGACTTAAAATCATCCAACATCCTCCTAGACGATGATTTTCATCCTAAGTTATCAGATTTTGGGCTGGCAAAACTCGGCCCAGTTGGTGACAAGACTCATGTATCTACACGAGTCATGGGAACATATGGCTATTGTGCCCCAGAATATGCTATGACAGGTCAGCTAACTCTCAAATCAGACGTCTATAGTTTTGGAGTTGTCTTCCTTGAACTCATCACTGGGCGCAAGGCTATTGATAATACGCGTGGTCATGGTGAGCATAATCTTGTGGCATGGGTAAGTACACCTTAACTGTATTTCTAATCATCCTTGTGTATATTTCTAAGTCATGCATCAAGTAAATTGGTTTTTATGTTGATATTTTTGCCAATATTTTCCTTCATATTCTTGGGGTATGGAACTATGCAGGCACGACCTCTATTTAAAGACCGCAGGAAGTTTCCCAAAATGGCTGATCCACTACTTCAAGGCCGATATCCAATGCGAGGACTGTACCAGGCACTTGCAGTTGCAGCAATGTGTTTACAGGAGCAAGCTGCCACAAGACCTCTTATAGGAGATGTTGTGACTGCTCTCACATATCTAGCCTCCCAGACATTCGACCCGAATGCAGCCACTCAGTCAAGCAGGCACGGTTCGTCAACTCCTAGGATAAGGACAGACAGTATGGATAGTCCTGACCGCAGACAGCTTGGTTCCCCATCTACCCACAGGAACTCACCTGATTTCAGGAAGAGAGACAGCAGGGATCCAAGCGAATTGAGCAGGGTTGACACCGGCGGCAGCGGGTCAGGGAGAAAATGGGGGGGAATGGATGATCTGGAAAGGCATGATTCTCAGAGAGAAAGCCCTGTAAATACCGGACGAGCTAGAGAAACTCCAAGGAACCGTGACCTGGACAGAGAACGCGCAGTTGCGGAAGCAAGAGTATGGGGTGAGAATTGGAGAGAGAAGAAAAGAGCAAATGCAATGGGGAGTTTTGATGGTACAAATGAATGAACAAACATGACATCATCAAATCTGTGTTGGTTTTTCCTACATCATTTTATAGTAGTTAGTGAACAGTTGAAAGTAAAAACAAAAAAAACAAAAAAAAGAGGTTGGTTGGGGGAGACATGTAAGTTAGTGTGGATTTGGGGTATTAAAAATGCAATCATCCTTGTCTATTTACTAAAGATTTATAGGTTCATGTTGCATAGAGTATCATCATCATAGGAGTCTAATTTTTGGCTTAGTGGATTTGGTTGTGGGTTTCATTGCTGTCACATGTTATTATCTCGTACAGTTATATCTATTATATTTTATGTCCGAGTCTCTTATGTTTTCGGCTTATATATACAACAAAAAAAATAGTTTATTGTATCTATTTATTACTATTATGTTCCATGTGACTACTATCTATTTCACATGAAATGGCAAATGTGTGTACAGTAGAGATTTACAACGCCCATGTTGTGACTTTGTTGGAGTTAAGTAAGTTTGTTTGTGTTTCTACTGAATGAAGTGAAAGTTTCTCAGAATGGGCATGCCCTTTATTAAACAAGATAATCTCTTGAGGCATATCTTTAAGAAGTTGAAATAAAAACATCCAAAATATCCTTCGGATATACAATAACCGAACACGCATCATATTCTAAAAAGTATTTTTGAAGATGTATATCCGAAAAAAGAAAATTTTTTTTTATAAAAAAGGTAATTTCAGATATGTATAACTCTTTCCTAATAAATTAGGAATAAATAATAAATTAGGAATAAAACAAAAACAGAATCAAAGTAGCTTTGAGATTTGAAAATAAAAATGTTTTATAATAAATTAGGAATAATGAAATATAAATGAGTGATTTAGTAAACAAAAGAATATAAATGTTAGCAATATTGAACTTTTTTTTACTAATATAATTATATGTTTTTTATTTAACTTTTGCATTGATTTGAAGGTATATTTTTAAAATAACTTAAATATATTTATTAAGTTATTATTACAAATATGATTATTTTATTTTCTATTATTGAAAATATTTTTTCACTCTTAAAGATTAATCAAATTAAATAAAGTAATATTAAATTTTTAGTGTATGTTTCCTCTCCACAACACCATTTGAGTGATGTGTGTGAGGCATATGACTATGAATTATCGCCAAGTCAACAAGAATCTTGCTAAATTGGTCTGAATTTACTACCTCGGTTATATTTGATAGCCTTAATGGGAAAAACATGTTGAAGCTCACTTATGGCCTTGAATTTCTTAAATATGTCAAGGGTTTTAGCTTTTGATTTAAGAATATAGATCCAAGTGAACTTGGAAAAGGCATCAACAAATGACATATGATAAGTAAAGCCGAGTGTATATGGATAACGAGATGGCCCATGTAACAGGATGGGAGAACTGGTTTGTTTGTTTTGCGGTTTATCGCAAATGTTGCGGATAGCAAGAGTCGTCACCGACTTTTCTTTTATCCAATAAAGGAAAGGTGAAAAGAATAGGAAAGACCTTTGATAGATTCTGAGTAAGAGAGATAATTATGAAAAGGGAAGGTGTTAGCACCCTTCCATCCGTAGTTATCTACGGGCTCTTAATTGCTTAGCTCACTTTTGAATATTTGCTTTATGTATGTGTGATTTGAAAAGTATTTTGAAAAGTGTTTCGCTTGGACTTCGTAATGATTCTTGTATCATTCCTCAAGAATGTATATGAAGTGCTTGGAAATATTTGTTTGGAAAAATGTAACTTTGTAATGATTCTCGTATGAATGTATACAAAATGTTTGTTTGAAAGTATTTTTGAAAAACGTGCGAGGTGTGAAAAGTATTTTGATTAGATTGGAGCAAGAAAATAAAAGTCTTATTACCTACTCAAAATGCATTTCTTGTTATTTTCCTTCTCCTTTAGAATAAGGTTATCCATATCATTAGTTGGTAGGTAACTTTATCCGTTGGATGTGAAGGGACAAACGTAGGGTCATCGAATGGTCATTGAAGGCAACATGTAAGGATACCTTAGCAATTCGAAGAGACGATCATCACTTATTCGTAGGCAACAACTGAGGGACAAGATCATATATACGTAGCCAACATCGAGGGTCATCGAGGGACTATGATCTTTGTGATAATTTTTGAATCGAGGGACTATGATGATGTTATTTGTAAGCGTCTTTGTTAATGGTACCCCTACGTTCGAGGGACATGACCATTGTATTCGTAAGGCAACAAGAGAGGATACTCTAATGGGGTGCAAGTGTGTGAAATAGTGATTCAATTCAGATATGTTATCTTTGAATTAGAGTATCTAACGGTTGATTTTAATCTTGTCATACAATCCTATTAGTCATACATCTAAGCAGTGTATATAGACAGTTTACAAGAGGTGTGGAAAGTAAAAGTGCGGAAAGTAAATCTTATGTTATTACAAGGCTTTGGGGCGGTTACATTATTGGAGGTGCGGAAAGTAAATTGAGAGAAATTAAATCTACACTATTACAAAAATAACCTTGCGACCTATACATTGATTTCTAGAATTTAAATGCGAAAAGGCAGTAAATAAATAAAAGAAAAATATTTTAAATGATAGACATAAGTGTACTAAACCCTAATTAAAAGGAAAAAATATTTTTGGAGTTTTTTATAGTTGATTTTAATTGGAAAAAACCTATTTCTAATTAATTAGAAATTAATTAAGAAAATAATTTTAAATGAAAGGAAAAATAAAATATTTTTGTGTCTAAAATTAATTAAATATTGTTTAAACCTAAATCTAAAATAAAAATATTTTTAGGGTTATTTATTAGTGGTGAAAATAATTTTGAAAGAAAATTAAAAGAATTGGAAAATGTGAAAGAGATTAGTGTAAAAAAAAAATAGGATGGCCTTGGAGAGTGTTGATCCTGTGACCTTAAGGTCACTGGTCCCAAAACCTTGCTATTGCGCCATGTGCATATGATGTTCTAGTCACGCTTCCAATAATATGTACGTGTTAACCTGTAAAAAATTAGAAAATTATTATAAAAAAATGCAAAAGGCAGGGATCGAACCCGTGCCTTGAGAGAGTAATGGACTAAGTGTGTGCGCTTAACCACTGGAATGGTGATACATCCATGAATTAAACTGAAAAAATAAATATATATGCAATTTTTCTTTCTGAAATCAAACAAAACACAAACACGTGTAAGTGGGGCCCTAGGGTTTAAAGGGACCAATCGAAGCAAGCCACACCAGCAGCCGTTGGGGTCAACGAAGTCAGAGACGTCAGAGTTGTGCTCCAGTTGTCTCCAAAGGTAAACCTTCAAAACAATGAAAATAAAAGCAAAAGGAGGACCATACCCCCCCTAATTCGAGGGTTGTGAATTCAATGGTGGTATTGGATGGTCCTGAATCGGCCTGCATCAATGGATACGAAGCTATAGAAAATTCATGCCCTAACAATGGCATGTCACGATTCAGGCATTCTAAGCTTCATACGATGGATGTAAGTTGTTCTATGGCATCTCAGAAAAATATTAGCAGGGTTAGTTCTCATTAAAACACGATAGAAACAAAAATACGAAATTCATGAATGTCATGCAATCGGAGTTCATGATGTGGTTGATTCAGGCATGCTTGGCCATGGATATTGGCTTGTACCTACCCTTGAATACCTCAGGAAGTTGAATTGATACTTGAAATTGCTTGAATGTGGCTGCAAATAAGGTTTCTATAGTGCAAGTTTTGTTTGAAATTTGTGAACTTCAAACCCTAGTTCTTTGTCTGCTCAAGTGTGTCCTCTTGATGTCTCCTAGTGTTGTGTATTTATAGGGCAAGAGAATTAGGTTAAACTTGAGAGAAAATATTTGGAATTAATTGATAAATATTTGATTGAAAATCAAATGTAATATTTTCAAACTTGGCCAATATTCATCCAATTATTCCTTGTATTCTTCTTGCCAGCTTGCAATGTATTTCTTGGTCAAAGTTTTGTTGACTATTGATCAAAAAACCCTAATTTAGAAACTTTGACTTTTGATCAATTCTTTGACTTTATTTGATGAATCATGATCAACCCTTAATCAAATGATGAATGTGACTTCAAAATCTTGATGCTGACCAAAAATGATGAAGTATGACTGTATGTTGACCACAATTGACTTTTTGTCCAATACAACTTATGTTCAACCATTTGAGCAATTGACTGAGCACACTTGAGGTGTGAGGCTTGAAACTTAATATGGTGACACCTTGAGACATATGAGGAGGCATGATGCTCATTAGAGGCAATAGAAACCATCTTTGACTAGAGAGAATCAAAACCCTAGTTGTGGGTTGATTGCTTAGGAGAGGGTTCATCTGGTCAACCCTTGAGGAATTCTTGAGTATGGAGATGTGCCTTGACTGGAAAAACAGGAGGGTAAACTTTGGGGTATAACATCCTCATAGATCATTATATACAAATTCTAAAGGGTTAGTGTAAGTTGCGTGTGAGGGAGGTGACTATAATTTGTAAGCCTTACCAATGTAACAAGCTGAACAAAACATAGCATTCTCTTTATTATTGAAAGAAATGTTACAAATTTTTTAAACCAACTTCAAAGTTTGAACACTAGGGTGACTTAGTCTAAGATTCCATACATTAGACAAATTTGGGAAATATTAGCATAATCAACACTAGGTAAAACTTTATTTTTGAGACAGAAAATGAGACATGGTGGAAGACTGAGATACTTGAGACACATATATCAAAGGAAATTCATAGAGATCATTATTTCCCACTTGAACAACAAGTAAAACAACATCATATAAATTCCATTTCACAAGGAATTTATCAAATGTGAAGAGAAAATAAACTTTATTATTGACAAGAACTTGGAATAATATCTCTAATGGAGGCTATGGCATCAATAATTGTGCGTATTTTCAAAAGATAATTCGGATCAGACAAATTATCAAGAGTAATCACATGTAATTCAACCTTAAGATTGTGAGCTATAGAGCGCATCTATTTTTGAAAATAATAGAACAATTGATCCCAAACTTATACGAATGTGAGCCACCTAGTACATACGAAATAATTTCGCTAGAAAGCATGGATTGAAGTTAAGACAACAATAATTGATCTTTCTATAACCAAATTAAATACTCAATATTTACGGAACCTTTGCAAAGAGTCTCTTCATTTAGAAATTAAGGTGGAATGCGTGTAGATGAAAGTTCTTTTCATCTAGTTTATGCTCGATTTTGAGCAAAGACTGCATGCGACATGATTCTTCATTCACACTCAACATTGTCCACACCTGTGTGGTGGAGATTTGAGCTAAAGATGAAGGCGATACTAGTTGTGGAGTATGTTGGTGTTAACGTATTAAGAGATAAAGATAGATAGAGTAATAGAATGAAGGAAGAGATCCTTCTTTATTGATTGAGTGAGATAATATTACATAATACACAAGTTGTTACTATATATACATGAAGTATCAAACTATACAGTCAACATGAAACTGAATTTCTAATCTAGACTCGCTAATTTTGAATTACTACACAACACAATTCATTAATTCAAACTTTCAACAAGTGATACATATCGGAATCTGATGCTTCATAGGCTACAAAAGCTTCAAAAGCTAGTGGACCAGAAGCTTTTCCAACCTCTGAATCCTTCAGAATCTGATGTTTAGAATCTATCAAAGCTTCATAAGCTAGTGGTCCATAAGTTGAACAAAACTCTGAATCAAATTCCAAACTCTTTATCTTAAGCTTATAGAATTATTCTCATTTTACAACTTTAGTCAAGATATCAGTAATTCAGTCATTGGTAGGAAAATATGTCATTGTTAACCTTCATTTGTTCACTTGATCCCTTATGTAATGAAACCTTATTTTAATATGCTTGGACCTTCCATGAGAAACATTATTCTCTTCTAAGTTTATTTCATATATGTTGTCAACAAGAAGCATGATTGGTACTTGAATGTTTACTCCAAATTTAGCCAGTACAACTTCAATCCAAGCAGATTGACAAGAAGGTAAACAACTAGAAATATATATTCTTCCTCACAACTAGACAAAGCCATAATTGGTTGCTTCTTAGAGATCCAAGAGATTGGAGCTCCATGAAACTTGACGACATAACCATTGGTACTTCTCATTTCAAATTTTTCACCACACTGGTCTGAATTAGAAAATCATATATATTTTCCTTGCTTCCCTTTCTTACATGTGAAAATAATACACCATTCATCAAGGTTCCCTTGATGAATATTAGTACTCTTTTTCCAGCCAATAAATGAGCCTTCCTTGGATCATGCACAAATCTGCTCAATACTCCTAAAAAAAATTGATATCTTGTTAACTATTACATAGCTACCTCAATTATCCAATCATTTTCTTGTACATGGTGGCATCTACCTTTTCTTCATCGTCATATTTTTCAAGCTTTTGACTTGATTCAATAGGAGTCACAACAACATTGCATTCCAGCATGTTGAATCTTTTCAGTAAGTCAGTACATATTTTGCTTGATGTTAGATCATTCCATCTTCCTTGTGTATAAACTTCATACCAAGGAAGTTGGATATGTTACCTAGACCTATCATCTCAAATTTTTACTTCATTGTACTCTTGATTTCTTTAAGTTACATTTGAGATTCCCCGGTTATCAAGAGGTTATCCACATACAAACATACCATAGAATAGTATTTCATATTGCTTGTATTTTACATACACACCATACTCCACTAAACACCTCTTTAAACCATGACTAATAAATAAAATATCAATTCTCTTGTTCCAGACTCTTGGTGCCTGCTTCAAACCATACAAAGCATCGTATAGTCTATACACCATATGCTCTTTTCTCTTTACTTCAAAGCCTGGAGGTTGAGACAAATATAACTCTTCATCAAGGGGACCATTTAGAAAGGCATATTTTACATACATATGTGACAATGTCCATCTTCTAATGCAAGGTTATGCCACTACAAGTCTTATAGTCCCAAGCCTTTCCACTGGTACAAAGACCTCAAAATAATCCAGACCTTGTCTTTGAAGGAAACCCCTTGCCACAAGTTTTTCTTTGTGTTTCACTATTGTTCCTTTTGGATTCAAATTTACTTTGAAAATCCATTTCACATCAATTAACTTCTTTCTGGTAGTTGAGTCGGTTTCCATGTGCCACATTTTTCAATTGAAATGAGTTCCTCTTTCATTGCCTCTTTCCACACCTTGTCTTGCATTGCATCCTAATAGTTCTATGGTTCTAAACCTGATAACATTACCAAGTGTATTATTTCTCCTTTTTCATCCATTCTATTGTCATGTATATTTCATAATAATTCATCCTTGCATGTGTTTTTCTGTTTCTGGTTGATCTTGCATTTTGAGTAGCATTACTACATCAACTCTAGTGTCAGTTATGATTGGATTCAGCTCACTAGAGTCAAACTGCATTAGAACCTTCATTGGAATCACTCTTGTTCTTTCTTCACCTTGGTTCTGGTCCTAGGATTCTACTTCTCTAATGATCACATCCCTACTAACAACCAATTTCTTAGCAATTGGGTTGTATAACATGTATGCACTAGTTGGATGGTAACCTACTAAGATCATATGTTCACTTTTATCTTCAAATTTGGTTCTGTCATACCCCAATTTTTGACCTAATATACCACCTTACATTTGCATCATTGCATCACTAACAGTTCAGAACAGAATTAATCGGGTGTAGCATTCACAGGTCAAAATTAGGGTTTCATCAAATTTTCATTTGATTCAAGAGGCAACCAACTAGGGTTTGAGTTTGACTCACCTCATTTGATCTATCTTGATCAAACCATCAACCTCTGATCTTCAGATATTCAACTTTTCTCACTAATCAATCGAGGATCGACCAATTAAGGTTTTGGTCGAGCATGAGTATTCTCTGATTTTTTAAGCAATGAATGACTTTTTTGGTTAGAGATTGGTCATTATATCTTAGATACAACATCTTGCCCTAATTTCTGGATTCAAAACATCACATAAGTTCACAGACTTCATCAGTCAATTTCTGAAACATCTGATAAAATTTCATCTACACTGAAAAGTCAAACTTTGACTTTTGGTCAACATTTTCAAGACAAAACCTTTTCCAACATCAAAATACTTCAAATGATCCATCATGATCATAAAAAATCAAAGAATTTGGAAAAGTCAACAAAAAGTCAAAATTTTCAACACTTAGAAAAAATTTAAGTGTTAAAATTTTGTACTTTTTCCAAATTTCATGGCATTTTTTCACATAGTTCCATTTTGAATTGGAAAAAAATCAAAACATGAAAGTTTTAGCCCTTGAAACAAGCTTTACAAAATGTCCAAGAACTCTCAAATCCATGGAGTCTAGCTATACTTTTGAAATTGAAACATAAGGCTCCATAACCATAGATTTCAAGTTCAAAACTTCAAGATTATAGGTCATTTTTGAATTTCTTCTTCTAGAAGCAATGCCACCTTGCCAAATTGAGATAGAACTGATAAATATCAGTTGAAAGTAATAATTGAAGGATAGGATCAAGATTGGATTTTCACACATGGTTAAAAAGGAAGTTTCTTTTTCCTTTTGCAAAAAGACTTCCTTGCCCTCTAAGGCAAGTTTGATTTACCAAAAAGTCATTCTTTGTGCCTAACATTTCAGAACTCTTGGCCTATAAATAGAGGCATCATTTTCAAATTCAAACACACCAAAGCCATGCAAGTACATGCTTTCATTCCACTTTCTCAAATTTCATGAATCATAGTTCAATTTGTGAAAACTTGCAATTTTGAAAACTAGTGAAAAATCTTAAGCAATTTGGTGCCTAATATGTTTTAACATCAATATGAAACCTGTTTGAAACCTAAAATCAACATAGGCAAATCTAGAAACCAGTTTTCACATCTCATGATCATAAGCTTTCAAAACTGCCTTAGAATTCGAATCCATAGCTTGGCTTGATTAAATTGAGTTCTAATCATTCAAACATCATCCACAAACATCATAGAGATGATGCAGATCATGAACAGCCATCTGTAACACCTCTAACCCAGAATTCGAGTTTCCATTTTAAGCTTATGCAGGTTGACTTGGTTGGATTGATCCAGGGTGATTCGAAGTGAGCAGACTGTGACACCCCAAAATAATGCAATAAATAAATACTTATGATTTTTAATTATTAAATTAATTGAGGTCATAATTTATTTAGTTTATTGGATTATTAAGTTAATGATGGAATTAATTGGAGAATGAGAAATAAATAATTATTTTATTTATGTTAAAAGGAATAAAAGGAATTAAATAAGGAAAAGAGGAAATAGAATCATTTTGGAGAAAACAAGACTACGTAGAAGTGAGAAGAGGAAAAAGAAGAAGGAAAACCTAGAAGTGTCAGAATCTCGAAGAACCCACAAGGTAAGGGGTGATTTCGATTGATTATTGCTTATTATGGGTTTTGATGTTGATAATATAGGTTATAGCATGTTAGGAAATTGTATTTGTGAATTTATAGGGTTCCATGAATGTGTCCCTATAGGTGTCAAATTGTGTCAGTTGATAGGTATGAATTGATTAGGGTGTCAGATACCAATTATGACTGATAGGAAGATGATAATTGATGTGATGAACGATGCAAAATGTTGTATTTTGGTGTTTCCAATGATGGAATTTGTGTGGGTATGTGTGGATTGAATTAAAATGGAAGCATGCTGTCAAAAATGCGAAAATGACTTTTATGGGAACCGGTTCCCAATGGGAGGAACCGGTTCCCTTTGAAAATTTTTGAAAATTCAGACTTAGATGTGAACCGGTTCTCGCATGGGAGGAACCGGTTCCACGTTACTTTTGCGAAAACGAAATATTTTTCGGGAACCGGTTCCTACCGAGGAACCGGTTCCCATACATTTTCCAGGGCGCGATTTTTGGGAACCTTACTCCTGTGGAGGAACCGGTTCCACTGCTCATTTTGAAAATTTTAAAACTTCAAAAATTCATAACTTTCAAACCGTAAGTCCTTTTTGAGCGCTTTGGACGTTATTTCCTAAATTTTATGCTCTACCTTATGAAATGAAAATATTTTAGAAAACTTGAAATTATTTTGGAAAGGGGTTGGATTTCGAAATAAATGATTTTAACAGACATATAAGGATGTATGTGTAGTAGAGTAACCTTGGTGATGAGGACACTGGTAATGTGTAGGTCTAATAGCATGTTTATGCTAAGGTTAGATGTATGCATGATTGGTTGATGTATCATGTTGATTGGTTTGCATGTTTATGCTGATGTTGATTGTATGCATGATTGTTTGAGATATCATGTTGGATGGTTGTTCAGTTATGTGGAATTGATGTATTACATAGACTGATTAATGTTGCATGCTATTGATGTGCGTGCATATGCATTGTTTTGGTGAAGTTAATTCCCATTGTGCGGAATTTGACTTGGATTGCCAATAACCGATACCCGAGTGAGGATGGGTGGTTAGGCTGGATTCGTGTCCGAGTGGTTATGGACGAATCGATGGTACTGTATCCGGTTGATAATGGATCAGTGTTGGGTGACTTGGTCACGAAGTCGGTACCGCATGCATTGAGTCTGCATTTGTGTTTGTATGGAATTGTAACATGTTAGGATGTTTTCCAGTGTTGCAATTCTTTTATTGTTTATTGATCATGCATGATTAATTACATGATTATAGATGTGCGTTGGATGCTGAATGGTGTTAAGTGGTGGAATAATATGCTTGTATTATATTATTGATTGAAAGACTTATAATGTGATTTAATTATGAGAAGTATCACCCTTACTTTACCATTTCAGATTGAGTTAGCAGCTGAGGAGTCGGTGAGGATGGCTCTAGAGCTTATCTTTTAGTCTGTGTGTCAGTGTCATGCTCTGATTAGATTGTAACACTGGGGAACGCTTAGTTAAGATAATCAGTATTGTTTAATAGTTTGGATTTGAATTCCTTGAGAACTATGATGTTTTATTTATGTTGATTGATTTTGGTATTTCCGCTGTGTAAGACATGGTCTTATGATGATTTGAATTGTTGGATGATGATCCTCAGTGTGGCATGGCTACTGCTTGATGAAGTTGTTTCAATTATTAATTGTGACATCCTATGTTATACCGTGTTAACTCTGATTAAAGATGATTTAGATATTAATTTAATTAATATATTCGGGGTATCTAGATGGGGTGTTACACAGACCACTCAAATACCTTCCACATGGGCCGCTGGTGCTCAAGCAATCCTCAAACATCAACTGGAAACACTTAAACCCAGAATTCGATTCCAGCTTCAACAGGTAAGAGCTCGAACTTCAACTCCATGATTCTTTGATTCATTTGAAAAACACTCTTGGCCGTTTTGTTTATGCACCCTTCACGATCATTAACCCTCAACCAATTGACAAAATCATCCATCATACACCATTTCAATTAAGATTTTCAGTTCTAGGGTTCTTCATGTTTTCCAGAAATTTAATCATGTTTAACTGAAAATAAATGAAATTAAGTGATGCCATCATGTTCCTGGGTTCAAAACGATCAACTTTCATGTTTACTTCATCCAATTTCATCAAGAAACACAAAATCTATGGCTGATTGAAGGATTGAGGAAGAAGATGAGCTACGCGCGTTTTTTTTGAATTCAAATATCCATGTTTAAAATATAATTTCATAGTTTAAACACAATACACAGATGTATTGCCTCCCCAGCGGTTGCCAGCTCACTCGTAAGTGTTTGTGCCACGTATACGCCTAACAGGTCCTGGGTTCAAGCCTCCCATGGACCATTTTTTTTCAAAACTTTCATATTTTCTTACAAACTTTGGCATTTTTTTTAACCAATCAAAACTCCTCATTTTGAGGTGATTTTTTGTACACTTGTCAATAAATGTATCTATTTTATGATAGTGCAAGAATTTTCAGAAAAAACTTTCATCTGATTATGTTTTGATCGAGCCAAAAACGACACTTTGAGCACTTTTCAAAACCACTTTAAAAGGTGAATTTTTCAAACTTTCGAGTCCCGATTCTTTTCAAAACTTCTTACAAGTAAACTTTACATTTCAAAAACACTTTCAAAACCATTTCTTCAAAAAAAATTTCATCAAATTTGCATCTTTTCCATGATCGATCCGATTAAACGATAAAACCGAATTCGTTTTCTTTCAAAATTCTTAATCGATCATGGGCCTCCCTCACGGTGTAAGTCCCAAAAACATTCTTTTATGTACATATATTTATTTGTACATATCCATTTCTTTTTATGTACACATTTGTTTACCTGTACATAATACAGACAAACTTCTTCCGTTTGTTTTCATTTTACACTGCATACCATTGGTATTGAAATGAGCATTATCTCCCTGTGAAACTGCTTTTAAACCAATGGGCCTCCCTTACGGTGTAAGTCCCAAACCAACATTCTTTATGTACATACATATTTTTCTTGTACATATCAAATTCTTTTCATATACATACAAATTTTTTATCTGTACATAACACAGATACTTTTTGTAAATACTCAAACACAGATAAACTTCGATCGTTCGTTTCCGTGTCGATTGTGTATACACTGAATACCATTGATATTAAAAGGAGCATTATTCCCTGTGAAACTGATTTTAAACCAATGGGCCACCCTTATGGTGTAAGTCCCAACCCTCCTATGTACATCCACATCCTCCTTATACATAAATACTCGTTCGTGTACATATTTACTTCCTTGTACACATTCAAACTTGTAAATAATCAAGTTACGTTCGTTTTAAACGTTCGTTTCACAGACACTTGTTTATATTTACTTCATAAATTCTTGCAAATAAACATCATGCATTGTTTATATTTCCTTCATAAACTACTGTGAATACATATCACACACACACTTGTTTATACAACTGTCTAGTTATAACATAACAACTAGTCTAACCAATAGGTTCCCCACACACTATAGCCTCCTCTTGGGCTTTATACAAGATAACTCTCCCCACAGAGTTCAGCCTCCTCTTAGGCTTCATATAAGAAAACTCATTCATCTGAGTTTAGCCTCCGCTTAGGCTTCATATAAGACAACACTCCCCTGTTGAGTTAGCCTCCTCTTGGGCTTTGTTCAAAAGAACTCCTCATTGAGTTTAGCCTTCTCTTGGGCATCATACAATGAAAGAGACAGGAAATCTCTTAACAGCCTCCTATTGGGCTTCCAATACAAAGAATCACCCGCGTTAAGATAGAACCCAGAGAGTATAATTTCCCGGTGAAATTGCTCTAATTCCAAAAGGATGGTTTCCCGGTGAAATCCCTTTTAAAGACAAAGCCAGCCATACCCTATAGCTTCCTCGAGCTTCATACAAGGACCTCGATGACCCTCGATGACCCTCTAATGCCTCCTCTTGGGCTTACAATACAAGGACCCATGGGCTTCTTAAAAGCATCCCTTTAATCCAATCAATTTCTCCTCGAGATTTAGACATCTATCATCTCTATGGAAGAAGTATCTCATCTATCACATCACATACAATCAAAAACTTTTCAAACTCTTTTCAAACAAAAACATCTCTTAATTGTAAGTGGTAACGCTTGTACACTCAAGCAAAACACCCAATACTTACAGTTAAAAGATTCAATCATTTTTTTTTCAAATATCTTTCTTAAACATGTAAGTGGTAACGCTTGTACACTCAAGCAAAACACCTAATACTTACGTCGAAAGATTTCAATCAGTCAAACTTTTCAAAATGTATGTGATGAAATAGATTAGATACATTTTTAATTAAGATGACATTTGTCTGTTTCTTACTAACATCCCGTTGCTTTCCACTAGCATAAGTGGGAACTACGATTGCTCTGACTTTCTCAACATCCTTCTGAGAATACGTAGGCACAAGGTCTCATCCTTGCCGAGCAAATTTCTATCTCCCTCAGACCAAACAAACCATAGATCCATGTAGATCCGAGCTACAAATGCTCTAATTCCCACTAGGGGATATGTATGCAGAAGATCCAAAGATCTTTGCGAGCACAATAATAACAAACACTATGATCCCACATAATTTATCCTTCTTAAAATCCCAAAGGAGAAACTTTCCCAATCATAGAAATAGCAATTAAAACACATAAACATATCAAACATGTTCATATGTAAAGCTATAGATAACTATATATATTTAGGGTGCTCCATCTATTCCCTTTATATAACAAACCCCCTTACCCGGAATCTCCCCAATGTGTTGCGTCTAGTTTGCGCTAGTCGTAACGCATATCAAAATCAATTGAGGGTATTAACAGCTTTCCCCTTTTTTCATAATCATTAAATCATATTTCTTGTGTTGAAAATAATAAAGCTTGATGCTCGCGGCATCTTTATAAACAAATCAAAAGAGTAAATCGTTTCGAGCCAGAGGATTTGAATTCACATTCGATTCTCTAGCGCGTCACTTTTTAACGCGAACAGGTTCCTCTTTCATATGGCACCTGTTTATAGTATTGATCCAAATACCTTGAGGTGAGTTATGCATGGCTTATTTCATGACCAACTTTCTTTTGGAATATGATTCTTTAGGCTCTTGGTGGGACATCTATTTAAAACATAAGAACCAGTAGACATTGCTTCACCCCAGAATTTATGAGGCGATGATTTTTGTTTCAGTATGCTCCTAGCCATTTCAACTAAGCTTTTATTCCTTCTTTCAGCCATACCATTATGTTAACGTGTGTAGGTAGGACTTACTTCATGCAAGATACCACTTTCATTACAAAATTTCTCAAAATTATGGGAATTGTATTATCCTCCTCCATCTGTCTTGAGTATCTTAATTAATCTTCCACTCTATTTTTCATCCATGGCTTAAAGTATATTGAGCATGTTTAAAGATTCTATTTTGGTCTTTATCGGCTACACCCATAACATCCTATTGAATTCATCTACAAATAATATGAAGAACTTGCTTCCTCCACAAGAAAGAGTTTCAAATGGACCACAAATATCAGATGAAACTACATTCATTACATGTTTGGCTCTCATTGACACCTCATTCATAAAAGGTAACCTAGTTTGCTTCTTAATCATGCAAATATCATATGCTTTATCAGGTGTTACTATATTAGGAAATCATTTTACTAACTTTATAGTACTCAGCTTTCCTAGACTTCTAAAATTCACATGCCCATATCTTCGGTGCCAAAGCCAACATTCTTCATCAATAATTTATGAGTAAAGGTAGTGTGAGTATGAGGTATTCAAGCTAACCTTCCAAATCATGTTTATTTTTTTTTGATTTCAACATCATTCTTTTCTTATCATACATATTTAGTGATCCTCCTTTCATGCTTACTGAAAAACCTTTCTCAACCAGTTAACCCATGCTCAACATATTACATTGAATACCAAAGACAAATGACACAACTTATATAAATGTTGTTTTTCCTTCCTTTATTTGTATGAAAATCTTGCACATGCCTTCTGCCGTTAATCTTCTATTATCTTATAGTTTCACACTTGTCTTCTTGCTTGAATTGAATTCAATTAACCATTTCTTGTATCTAGTCATGTGGTTAGAACAACTAGATTCTAAGTACCACATATCAGAGACTGGAACTCCTTCACATGTTGTTATCATCAACATAATAGGATATGAATCTAAATCATATTTCACCATGTTAGCTTCCTCTACACATGTGCAAAGTGACCATAATTCTCACAATTGAAGTATTGAATCTTTCTCTTGTCTTGAAACTTTTCTTGTTTTGAGATTTGTTAAACCCTGCTCCTCATTTAGAGGATTCAAGTCTTTATTCGATCCTCTTCTTCTCTTTTCTATTTAGAGTGGCTTCTCTCTGGTGTTTTCCTTTTCCATGTTTTCACCTTCACTTCATGTCATCAAACCCTTCTTTCTTTAAATGAGCAATTAAGTCTTTTTCATTATCTTTCTATTGTCAGTGCAACGTCACCATTAGATGTTTTGTATAATGTCAAAACAAGGAAAACTTAGCATTTTTGTATATTGGATGGTATATATATGTCATATGATGCACCCTTGCATTAGAGATCTTATGAATGATTCAAAACCAACTTGAAATTGGCCAAGAACATCAAAATTAGTTTTCTGCACAAAAATCATCTACATGTGTCGATATATACGAGTTTCAGGCCAGCCCATGTAACTCAATAATAAAGCATGTAGCTTCTGTTTAGTAGAGTCCGACACATGCAGTTTTTCAGGCCGACACATATTGTAAGTTTCAGTTTAATGTGCAGGCACATACGATTTTCAGGCTGACACATCTGCTTCAATATTAAAGGTTGTAGCCTTTGTTTCGCATAGATCAACACTTAAGCCTTTTCAGATCGCCACATACTGTTAATTCTAGATTTATGGGTCAATTTTTCAATTATTTTTAATTCCAAAAATCACCTCTTTGCATTCAGACTTCCACAACTATAAATACATCATTCATGCATCATTATAACTTAATGAAAATATAATCAATTACCACCATTGATCTTCACCATAAACCTCCAACCTATGGATACACACTGATAAATTACACATAATTATTTATTGTCTGGGTGCCACTAGGAGAGGTTTTATAACGTTCAATTAGGTTTTTGTGTAACCGAGAATATTAGGTTGAGAATTATGGGGGGTTTCATTATGAAAAACCTAGGGTTTGTCCTTGAAGATATTTGATAGATTTGGGGGTTTTGTTCAAGACTTTCAAAAGAGAATTGTGGCCAAGTGAAAGCCTTCGGAGTTTGGTACCTAAGGAAGTAGCGAGAGAACAGAGAATCAAATTGAAAGTGCTTGTGTTCAATAGTTATAATTGATCGTGCGTTAAAGATTTGGAGATTTGGGTTCTCACAAATGAGTAGCAATATTCGATAAACCAATTGGAGCATCTCAATTGATCGGGTGTGAAAGAGCATCTCAATTCCCTTAAGACATATTTGAGCACCATCAGGATCGTGTCTTCCCTTGAAGATCGACGGGATGTTCCTTTGAAATCTTCCTCATGCACGAGCCTCATCATCATTTCCTTCATTCTGATTTTGCTGGTCCTATTGGATTTGCAGAGCTTGAGCCATTGCTTCCAAATCCTGAGCAATAGCATCATCGTTCCTTTCTCCAGCCATTAGAAACAACAACATATCGATAGTGTCACACATTAATCGACCAATAGGACATATACATCATATAAAACCTGGTCGATGGAATAAACTGCTCTGATACCACTAATGTAACTCCCTTCTAATCCCACGGGTATTTCTTATATAATTTTATGAACTAAATCAAGTAAAATCACCACATAAGATTGTCACACTACATACAAAAATGTCAATAAAACAAGCATGACCAGTAACACGGGTTGCATCAATAAAAATTACACATCCTATTATAATTTAGCACATCATTTAAAAACATTGCAGTAGAATCATCGTCATATTATCATACTTAACTTTTCAAAACTCACAATATTGTTTTCATCAATTATTGCAATCAGTTTAACAATCAAAAACCTTTATAAATTATGTCAACATAAAAGGAATATAACATTCGCAAAACAAAGTATTCTCTCAACCTGATATTACATACTAGAGCAAGACACCTCTAATTAACAGAAACTAATAAAATACTCCAAAACTATCTCCAATGCTCCTATAAGCTACTCTTGAGCATCTGCGTGTTACCCACATGGAGGCAACATTTAAACAAAAAGGGTGAGTAATCACCATTCAATATAAAAGATATAAGGAAAAATTAGTAGTACATTGTCATCATATCAACAAATATCATGTATAAACAAGTCATGCTCACACCTACATGTCATAATAGCACTTATACATCTTTCTTCATAAAAATCATCATGTAATCACATAATTCACAAATGTCATCATTTCACATTTCATCAACAAAACTCATGCAAACGCCAATAGAATGTTAATGCAACAACATTGATTCAATACATGTGGTACTAATTTTTATGAACACCCGGTTCACCACCCTCCATAGATCCCCACCATAGGATCGATTATCTCTTGAAACCGGGGCACATCATAAATTACTACTGTCATCACAGGTAATGCTTCACTAAATCCTTGGACAAGGATCTAACTACTCACACTCAATCCACACAATAGGATTGGGGCTCATCACAAGCGGACCACCATCCAACAATACCATGAATGCATGATGCACAACAACGTCACATAAAAGTTTAACCATAGCTAGTCGCTTGCATCATCATTCACATAATCATCTTCATATAGCATGTATGCATATTAAACATGCACATCATTAAAATATTGTCACGGATAACACCAATTACATCACAACAACATTATAGCAACATCAAGTTCATCATTAAAATGGAACATTTTAGCTTATTAAACATATAATAATTCAAATTCATTAATACATAGGTGTTAGAATAATACATCAAATAACTCATATTATTCTTTCATAATATAGTTTTGTGGGTCATCTTTCCAACATTTCGGACGGCACGTCAAATAGAGTCCTGAAACTCAAGTTACGGCTTTTTAAAAAGTTACTTCAATGTCTGCTCGCCTGATGCTCTTTCGGCGACCTTGGGCGCTCTCCTCGCCTCCCTTTCGACTGACGCTCGCTCGGTAAAAACCCTTTTTTCAAGAAACCCCAAAACCTTCTCGCATGATGCTCGCCCAGTGATGCTTTGGGCGACACACTCGCCCCACGATCGCCTCTGACTCGCCCGGCGAGAATCACGATTCTGCAACTTCTCAGTTGTGATTCGCTATTATTCCAACCATATTCCAATTCCAATTTCAGGCATTAATTCATCCAAAAACGCATTTTAATCATGGTATTTCACAATTGACAACCACGCATCATATACACATATTATATTTGAATCATGGTATATCACCATCACCACACAATACATCACAATATTCATCATGTTTTTCATCAAAATCATCACATAAGAAAAAACATACATCTACCTTAACCTTGTATCAATCATAATAAACATGATTACACTCTTTACCTCAAATTCCTAGCAACTTTGATGTCTCCGGTCTCTAAGGGATGAATCTCCTCTTCTTTTCTCTATGTGCCCTAGCTCTCTCTCAATTTCTCCAACTTTTCACGGTCATACAGAATGATTCTCGTCTCTAATTTTCTCTACCCTCACTTATCTTCATACTATTACCATTATACCCTCAACATTTCTACACACTCAATTATTCTATTTTAATTATTAATATTATAATAATTCTAAATAATATAAACTAAAATTATTTAAATCTAAATAATTCTAGTTATCATCACTATCTCTCTTACTACCCCATAACATTATCATCACCAAATCACATAATATTCATCATAAATCACAAATCATCAATAAACAAAGTTAAAAAAAGGTAGATGTAGGTTATTTCACTTACCCCTATAACTATCCCTCTATCTCTAGAAAGTTATTTCACTTCGAACCATGGGACACAACCTTCAGCATGGGACGCTCCTGTAAGAAACAAAGTTTAAAAAAGAGTATTTATAATTTTTCAACATTTGATCGAACCATAATAAATAATTTACAATAAAATATATAATATATTTCACCCTACCATACTTATGTGATATGGTCAGCATACCATATTATGACAGACCTGTCAATGGATCCTCCTAAAAATGCCTCACCAGACAACAACCTGCTCAACCCCCCTCAAACAACTACCTCTTCCACGTGAACCTGACCGACATAAAAAAATCACAGGAGCCTATAGGTAGAAATCCTCTGCCTCATCAACTCGAGCTTAAATTTTCACTTTATCAATCAATCTATCCCAATGAAACCATCCTTACCATTGGCCCTAAATGAAGGGGGGGAAAAGGTTGAAATATACACTACCAGATACTTCCGGTATTTTCAAAAAAACAATTGAACAAAAAAATTAAAAAAATTTCGAGAATTTTTTAAAAAAATTCTAAACCACTAGAAATTTCAAATTTTCAAATAATAAATATCAAAAAAGTTGAAATTTCCATAAAGTTTAGAATTTCTTTGAAATTGTACTAAAAATGTTTGTGTTAATTTCCTGTATCATCTCTAGTATCACCCTGGAATTTAGAAAAATCCAATACTATATTTTGAAAGTTAAGTTGTGCTATTTTGGTCATTTCAAACACTTCGAAGGTAACACGTAAAATTCTCCTGAAATCATTTGGTACATGGCATTCATCTTAATGGACTTTACAGTGCACTTACACTACTTCCTTACCAAAAAGATATTTCAATTACCGGCATTAACCTTGTTATAGATGTCTTATAATATAATTCTCTAAGAGTTTAACTTATACAAGTATATAACCTCCATTTGACAACAAACCCTCGAGGATTTTCCCCTTACAATTTCAATTGTCAGCCCGGCTTTCAAAACATTAGCCTAATGCATAATAACTACATAGATATAATTATACATTCATTAAACTAGCTATTGATATCTCAAGGATTGGTAAGTGGGTTTACAAGCATTGCATAATGTCTCAAACCCTACCCCAACCACTCCTTTGCATTGTCCATTTATTTTCTCCTCTTACCCTGCAACAACAGAATGATCTGTTTCAGTATGAACGCATAGAGAAACTAGAGCAAGCAAGAAAGAATACAATCAAGGTTAGCAAGTATGCATACCAAGTTAGCATAATCATCCATAGTTGATTGCTTCCGCTTCTTTGCAGAAGATGGACTCTCGGTCTGTCTTGCCAAAGCCCGCTTTGTAGGAGTTGAGTTCTGAAAGATTGTCAAACTTGAGTACGGTAAAAAAAAATCACAATGAATACAATTTTAGAAACAATTTTTTTTGGGTAAACATAGAAACCTTGGCAAGCTTCTTCTCTTTGCGAGCTTGTCTTTCCCTCTCATCATATTCCTGGTTTTCCTTTTCTACCAACCGAATGAGGGTGTCACACCTCCTTGCAAGTTCCTGGGTTGTGCGAGACTTGACAAACCAATCAAATCTAAACAAAGGTGATGTTCGAAATGCAGCCTTCAACTCATCCCAGTTACCATAGCCAAGTTTGTGAACCATGCATATCTGCAAATTTATAGTGGGAAAATTAAGATTTTCAAAACCATGGAAGGACAGTGGTTGTGGGCATGAACAAATAAAAATCCTACCATGAATCGGTCACATTCTTCATTATACAGCTTCCCTTTGTTTTGTCCATACTGTACTTTCAACTCTAGCCAAGGATTCTTGTAGCGGTCCAATTTCTTTCCGATAGCTTTCATGATCTCATCCTTCCGAGAAATTCTAGCCTCTCCCCTCTCTATGTTTTTGATAATTCTATCATAATCTGCAGAAAATTATTCAAATTGAACTGATTAGGCAGAACCTTGACATTCTAACAATAACCTAATTTCAATCTAGGATTGATAAATCACAGATAAAATAGTTCATACAAGTGATACAGAAACGTGCTGCATTTTAACTCAACATTGCACTAAACAAGTCCATATCAAAACGCAAACAACACAAGTTGATAAATGAACAAACATATTGAGTTTTGAAAGACATCTAGAGATTAACAAATAGGAAATGATTTGGATTTGGTTAGGTGTTCTAACTCCATGTTCAAACATAAAACAAAAGCCTGTTTCACAGTTGCACTCAAATTGGCTGTAACATACCATTTAATTCCTTGTATCTTTCTTTGAAGACCTTGGCATATCTTTCAACTTCCTCATCAGTTTTTCCTTCCATCTCAGAAGCAATACTTTGTATATCATTTCGACCATATTTCTCACAGGCCCTGAGGAAAGTATTAAAATCTTTCCGGCTCCATGATGAAAATCCCTATATTGACCAGATAACAAAACTCAACAATAGGTCAATATGAAAGTCTAGTTGGCAAAAAGGAAGAAATTGTTTTACCTGTTCTAGCAGACGCTCCTTTTCTTCCATCTCTTCAGCAGTCAATTGATTTCCTGCCTCTATACACCCAATACATCATAATTAAAATTAAATGTACTGGCAAAAAAGAGTCAGAACATTAGTCTGCAAAATACTATGTACCTTCTGGTTCATCCACCTCTATGGAATCCTTCACCTGATTCTTCTGATGTGCTTGCTGAAATTTTATAAAATATTAAGTACCGAGTAGGATCTACACAAGCTAAGCATAAAAAAAACATAAATAAACACACTCATTTTTTTAAGATTTTGGGTTGGGCCTAACTCATCCCTACAAAACCGGTTTGTAGGGTGAGGATTTCCCTCACTTATATGCATAACACAAAGTGAAACTAAATTCACCACTTCAACCCCAACACAATTAAGGTGTTGGGGGCTGCAATGAAGGCAAACCAAAGTGCCGCAATTAAGGTGTTGGGGGCTGCAATGAAAGCAAACCAAAGTGCCGCAATTAAGGCGACTAGGGACGGACCGCGATTAAGGCGGAAATTCCAACAATTTTACATATACCTACCATGAGATAACGCACTTCCTTTTCATACAGCTCACTCAGTCTTTGAGTGTTGAAAAACTGGAAATCATGCCTGGGGGAAGAACAAAAAACTATCAGTGATAGCAGAAGCTCTACATCAAAAGGAAAAATAAAGTGCATAACTTACAACTGTGGCATCCTAGGAATGCGAGGCTCCTTTGGTTTAGTGGGGGCACCTTGGCGCAAGGTTTGCTTGAAGTATTCGGACTCTGAGTAACTAAAATCCCCCAAGAATCACCACACCATGTCATAAAAATATGTTCAATAAAATTGGATGCATAAAATGTAAAGGAAAATCCTTACTTGCGCTTCCGCTCCCTTCTTGGTGGTTCAACCCAGTTTTCACTGACAATTTTTTTGAAGTCAAATGTGTTCTCATCCTTTATTTAAGGAAATAAAAGTATTTGTCTGTGTTAGTTGAATAATAAGGGGGCAAGGGAGAGTATGTTCATATAAAGCTAATTAAAATAGTTATCAATCACAATAAAATGTATCTTTACCTTATCATCATCAAAGTCATATAACTCAGCAGCTACAAGAAGAAAGTAGAGGTAATTAGTGACATCAAACTAATAAACAGCTGAAAGCATAAAACTTTTAAGCATCAAGCCATAATTGTTTTAAAGGTTAGAATAGAGTGATAAATTGCTTACTGTCATCCATCTTAAATTTGATCGCATCTTCGGTAAATTTCTTCATCTTGGCATCAAGCTCTGCAGTTGCCTCTTCTCCTTTGGCAATAATTCTATCAATATCCTCATCTGTAATTGTACTATCCTTGGAACTGAAAACCATTTCAGCTCCAAATCTAACCATTTGAAGCAACTCATCTTTATTTACCGCTGCATATATAAGCCAATGGAATCCATATTAGATGAACCATACAGTACACCGTGTAGAAATAAAAGAAAGATTGAGATTGCCCAACAAGTCCTTACTCTTCTGCTCAGCTAACCGCCCTTGTTGAATCACCAAAGCATCTAGTGCAAGCTTTTTGTAAGCTCTTTCAATGACTTTCTCCTCAATTGTATACTGTACCATAACCGTGATGTGATGAGATGCCAACACATACACAGTGAATATAAAATGAAATGACCAAATGAAGTTTAAAATTGCAAACCTCAGTGCAAAAACGGAACACTTGAACTTCTTTCTTCTGACCTATCCTATGAGCACGATCCTGAGCCTGCAAGTCAACTTGTGGGTTCCTGTTGCAAAATCACAAACCATCAACAAGCAGTGATGATTATGGCACAGGTACAAATCAGATGGCAGCATCCACAACCGTTGGAAATACTGACCAGTCACTATCATACAGAATGACGACATCGGCCGTAGCAAGATTAATACCAAGACCCCCAGCTCGAGTTGATAACAAGAAGACAAATTTCTCACTTCCCGGTTTGTTGTAAGCCTCAATGGAGGCATCACGATCATCCCCACCAGTATTTCCATCTATGCGACAATATTGATATCCCCGGAACATTAAATAATCTTCAAGTATGTCTAGCAGCCTAGTCATCTAAGGAAAAGAACCAGAAATTAAGCACAGAAGAAAATTGAAAGGAAAAATGAGAACTATTACAAATGGATTGCAGCATATAAGAACTTTACAATCATCAGTGACAAGAGTCAGATTTCCAACAGAACAAACCTGTGAAAATATAAGGACCCTAGAATCACGCTCCTTTAATTTAGGAAGCAACTTATCCAAAAGGACCATTTTACCTGCAGATGAAATTATTAAAATAAAGCATGTGTATTATTAATCAACCCAGAAATAACTTCTGAACTCTACTTACCCGCACTGGTAATGAGATGATCTCCAGTTGTATACGGAGGACCAGGTTCAGCACCTTGGAAAAGATATGGATGATTACAACATTTGCGCAGTTGCATAGCTATATTCAGGAGGCGCTTCCGTTCTCCACCGGCATTGACAACCTCAAGATCCTTCTGCAGTAATGCTTTATAATACTGTTTCTGCATCTGTGACATGCCGACTTTAAGAATGGTTTCTTTTTTTGGTGGCAACCCTTTCTCAACATCCGACTTCAACCTTCGAAGGAGAAATGGTCGTAGAACCTTGATATACAAAGAAAATGAAAGTATCAATTATGTATCAGATTAACAGTGAAGACAGTGATCAAAAAAAGTTCTATAAGTCACCTTATGTAATTGTTGAACAACTTCCTGTTGGTCATTTTCACCAGAGATTTGAAACCATTCATCAAAGGTTTCAGCAGAACTAAAAATTTCGGGCAGAAGAAAGTTGAGAAGAGACCAAAGTTCGTGGAGATTATTCTGTACCATTAAAAGAGGTCATGAACAGCAGTAAATACTTGAGTCACATATAAAAACAAAAAGAAAACACTAGGAAGTGAAGGGAGTCTAAATCTGCAATTCAAAAGAAGTCGGAAAGGCAATTAAAAAACCTACAGTGACTCTAAATAGCAACACTGAAACTTAAATCAATGCAAAGTTACATATCTAACAAAAAAACTCAGCAGCAACACAATGCCAAATGCCCTGTCACTAATGAAATTAGTGCATACCATATACAAAAGGTTAAATATAGGCTGGAAGAATAGCCAATAATTTGTAAATACATTTTTTGCTGGATTTTTAAATTCTTTCTTTACTGTAGTTGCAATTCCTATTCATAAAGCAGTAATGCTGCTTACACAAAAAAAAATAATAATAAAGCAGTAATGCTTACTCGCACCTATAGCCGGCAAAACAGGTTACCCGGCCTGTGACAGATTCATGCTTTTTTCAAAAAAACAGGATACAAACAGGCTACATTTTACTTGTCCAATCCAGGCCCTTTGCAGGCTGCAGTTTTTCAGACCGACCCAATTTATATTTAATATTTTTTTTTAAATTAATATAGTAACTTTTTACTTAAAAAAATATGGGACATAGTAAACATTAAATACTAAAATACATGGAATATCATAGTAGTGTTGTTGTGTGGCGCCGGCGTCACTGCTTGAGGGTGTGACAACTGCTGGGTTACTTTGTTTTTCTTAATAAATTGTTGTAAGTTGATACCAAGTTGTGTACTGTAAGGTGTAGCATGTGAGGCTGTGAGCGAGCCCACTGCACTAGTGTGTTTTAAAATTTTGCCTTCTTATTTTGCAAAATAAAAAGGCTACCTGCAACCCCAGGCGGACTAGCCTGGTTAAACTATGTGCTTCAACGGCTTGGGCTAGAAAGCCTGGTTTATAAATAGTCCCTAATTTTCATGTTCAAGACCTACTATTTAGCAGGCTTTTCGGCCCAGCATGTTTTAGAGCTCTTTGCACCCCTTCTCCCCCAAAAATAAAGAAGCAAATATTCAAAATTTGTCTGGGCTAATGCGACAATGAAGATATACAAAAGCAGGCACAATAAGAAATTAACAATGCAGACACACCCTTAACACTTCTAACAGTTTCTTCATTTGAAGATTTAATGAGATTGATATAGATGGCATTCGTATGAATATACCAATTATGATTGCATTGCAAAAATTGGCATGGAACCACCTCCATATCTAGAATAGATCACTGAATTGAATTTTTTAAAAAGATAAGAAAATGCCATTTTTCATATGACTACACTATTATAATACAATATACCATACCTGAAGTGGTGTGCCAGTAATGAGGAGGCGATAGTTTGTATTGAAAATCCTCATTGTTTTAGAAAGCAATGAATTCTCATTCTTGATTCTGTGAGCTTCATCGATAATTATGTAGCGCCAACTAAATCGACGTAAAGTAGACTTCTCCTTGATAGCCATTTCAAAACTTGTAACACATACATCAAACTTCCCAGCAACCAACAATTCCTCTCTTATATGTCTCTGCAGTAATTAAAATAATTAACAAAAACGCACTACAATTAAGCATCAATTGTTACTATTGCAGAAATAATTCAACCCAGCAAAGCTGGCCGTACCCTTTCTTCAGGGTTGCCAAGGAATTTTACAGCACGCAGAATAGGACAGAAGCGACGAATCTCATTCATCCAATTCCCAAGAGTTGATTTTGGGGCAACCACCATATGAGGACCTTTAATTCCCCTGAACTCGTGTAAGTAACCCATTAAAGATATAGTTTGCAATGTTTTACCGAGCCCCTGCAAATCACATTTATTGTCATAATTAACGAAAAACAACTCATCAATAACATTGAAGCTGATTAAGGCATCTAAATCAACTCAGTTTATTAAACTATAAATCTTAGAAATTAGGGTAGAATGAATTGATTTTGTTATATCAATTATGCTGAGAATACATCAGTTATATATACAAGGCTAGAAAACTATTTTAGGAAATACACTAATATCTAAACTATCATATCCCTATGATTCAGGGATATTTCCCTTATACACTATAATTGTAATATGCTAAATAAGGAAATACTACAACTAATAAAACACTGATTCTGACAGAAATAATACAGCTATAAAATAGATTCTAACACTCCCCCTCAAGCTGGTGAATAGGTATTTTCCATTCCCAGCTTGGAAACAATCTTCTCAAAGTTGTTGCTATTCAGCCCCTTCGTTAGAATATCTGCGAGGTTGTCTTGTGAGGAGACATATGGAATGCAGATCAGGCCACTGTCTAATTTTTCTTTGATAAAATGTCTGTCGACTTCGATATGTTTGGTTCTATCATGCTGTACTGGGTTATGGGCTATGCTAATAGCAGATTTGTTATCACAATAAAGTCTCATTGGTTCATCCAGCTTTATTCTTAAGTCTTCAAAGATGATCTTCAACCACAATAGCTCACATATCCCTTGTGCCATTGCCCTGAATTCTGCTTCAGCACTGGATCTAGCCACCACACTTTGTTTTTTACTCTTCCAAGTCACAAGATTCCCTCCAAGGAAAGTGCAATATCCCGTAGTCGACCTCCTATCCACAATCGACCCGGCATAGTCTGCATCTGTATATGCTTCGAGACTTACACTCCTATTCCGTTCAAAAAGAATTCCTCTGCCTGGGGTCCCTTTCAAGTATTGCACAATTCTTAGTGCAGCTTGTAAGTGAACCTCCTTCGGTTGGTGCATGAACTGGCTGACTAGACTCACAGCGAATGCAACATCAGGTCTAGTGTGAGATAAATATATCAGTCTACCAACTAGTCTTTGATACATTTCCTTGTCAACTGCAGTATCTTCTTCTACATTTCCCAACTTCAGGTTTGGATCAATTGGTGTACTTGCGGGCTTGCATGCTGTCTTACCAGTCTCTTTCAACAAATCAGTGATGTATTTTTGTTGAGATATGAAGATCCCCTTTTTAGAATGAGCCACTTCAATTCCCAAAAAATACTTCAATTTTCCCAAGGTCTTAATTTCAAATTCCTTGGCTAGATGTTGGCTTAACAGTTGTTGCTCCTCCTCATCATCACCTGTCACTATAATATCATCCACATAAACCAAGAATAACATACTCCCGACTTAGAGTGTTTAATGAACAAAGTGTGGTCTCCTTGACTTTGTTTGAAGCCCAGACCTATCATAACTTTAGTAAACCTACCAAACCACGCTCGTGGTGATTGTTTCAGCCCATACAATGCCCTTTTTAGCTTGCAAACAGTGTTGGCAGCATTTTTTCCACCATATCCAGGGGGCAATTCCATGTAAATCTCCTCTTCAAGTTCTCCATGGAGGAATGCATTTTTAACATCAAATTGTTGCAAGTTCCAACCATAATTAGCCGCTAGGGATAGTATCACTCTAACTGTATTCATTTTTGCAACTGGAGCAAATGTTTCCATGTAATCCACTCCATAAGTTTGAGTGAATCCCTTAGCTACTAACCTTGCTTTATACCTCTCAATGGATCCATCGGCCTTGTATTTTATAGTATATACCCACTTGCATCCTACTGTTTTTTTTCCATTTGGGAGAGTAACCAAATCCCAGGTGCTATTTTTTTTTAATGCTTCCATTTCCAAGTCCATGGCTTGTTTCCATTTCCTATCAGTCAATGCCTCAGATAAGGAGGTAGGTGTGGCTGTAGTGTTTAGGCTTGTGAGGAAGGCTTTGTGGGTAGGTGAGAATTTTTTAAATGATAGGTAATTGGCCAGAGGGTAAAGTGGCTTGGTGGTACATTTCCTTGTTTCTTTCCTAAGGGCAATTGGAATATCTAGGTCCTCATGAAGTGGTGCTGAACCGGATTCGGGTTCCTGTACAGTGGGAAAATCAGAGATTGATTCAGTGGAGATTAAAGGATCAACGGTAGTTACCTCATGTAGTGTTGGGTTGGATTCTTGGACATGGGCAGATTCTGGAATGGCCTTTGTCTTCTTTTATAAACCGATTTTTCCAAATCTTACATCAACTCCATCTTGAGTGGACTTAGTGGGTTGAGCCTCTTTCTAAGTTGCCTCCTTCTCGGTTGTTACACTTCTAGTCCCTACTCGTCCTAAACTTAAGTCGGGAGCATAAGGAGATCATCTTCTTTTCGTATTCTCCTCCAAGATGATCTTGGTGGAAGTAACTTTCTTGCTCAAAAAGTGACATCTCCGGACACAAAGAATTTTTGGAAGGTGGGTGATAGCATTTATACCCTTTTGTGTGGATGAGTATCCTATGAAAACACATTTTAAGGCTCTAGGATCAAGTTTACCTCTATCACCACTGTGGACATGTATAAAAGATACACACCCAAATATTCTTGGAACGAGTTGATTGGATGTGGACACATTAGGATAGAAAGAAGATGTAACCTCCATAGGACTTTTTGAGGCTAGAATACTAGAAGGTAGTCTATTAATTAGATAACATGTCACAAACAATTTTCTCCCAAAGCCTTTTAGGAACTTTATGTTGAAAAAGAAGAGCTCGAGTTTGGTCTAGTAGGTGTCTGTTTTTCCTCTTAGCAATCCCATTTTGTTGAGGTGTTTTGACACAAGATGACTCGTGAATGATACCTTCCTTTTGACAAAAGGAAATAAGCTCATGATTAAAGTAATCTTTGGCATTATCGGATCTAATCCTTTTAATGCTAATACCAAACTGATTTTTTACCATGGAGAAAAAATGTTGGACCACAGAGCTGACTTCGGACTTTTGTTTTAGTAAGAAAACCCATGTGACCCGAGTACAATCATCTATAAAGGTAAGGAACCAACGGGCACCAGAAACATTTGGGACATTTGAGGGTCCCCACACATCAAGATGAATTAAATAGAAGGAAAAGTGCTTATATTATTACTAATCGAAAGGTACACGCTTGCTTAGCAAGCTCACACACTTCACAATGAAGACTCTCCACATCTAATTTGCTACAAATAGAAGGAATAACATTTTATGACTCTAAAGGAAGGATGTCCAAGACGACGATGATGTAGGAGGACTTTCTCCTGTTGGTCTTTATTGAGTCGAGAAAAATGCTATTTTGTAAGTCCGGTGGCGATTCGGGTGTCCAAGTAGTAAAGGCCATTCCATTCTCTAGCATGTCCAATCGTCCTCCCGAGTGCTTGTCTGCAGATACAAGCATTGTCATAAAAATAACATTACATGATAGGTCTTTTGTGAGTTTTTATGGAAATCGATTGATGATAATTTAGGAATATGAAGGACATTTTTAAGGGTTTTGGATGAGCTTATTTGAACTTCTCCTTGACTGCTGCTATCAGTGCCATCTTGTGGATATTTTCTTATTGCTAGGGCAAGGGTGTAAGAGGAGAAATGTTTAGGTAGGGTGTCATGTGGTGAGTCGTAATCCAAAGATCCAATATTGGTTATAGTGTTTATCCGAGGCATTAAGTCCAAAGGAAAGAAACTCACCGAATATGCTGAGAACAACTACCGTTGGTTTATCCAACTTGTTGAGGAATGATCTCATCTTCTACTTCATCTTGTTAAGTTGAATCACCTCCTTGTTTTCTTCACTGTTGCAACTATGTGTGCTTGTCCTCCTTTCTTGTGTTGTCTCTTTTTTCCCCACTGCTCCCTTTTGGGGCCCCCATTCTCTACTAGGTGGCTTTCCGATCACTTCCAGCTGTCACGAGTGTGGCGAGGTTTGTGCGTGAGGTACACCACACTCCTTCACCTTTCTTTTCCATATTACTTATGCCCCACTTTTTCGGTTCGCCATCATGGCCGAGGCCCGGCTACCATGGCTGAATTTTTCGTGGTTAGGTCTTCTAGCATGACTCTTCGCTTTCTTCACTTGACCATAGCTACTACTTCATTAATTCGAACTTTTTCTTTTCAAGGATTTGGGCTCTCACTTGATCAAAAGAGTTAAGCCCCACCAAGAAGTCATAGACTCTATCTTGCTCAATATACTCTTTGAACATTGTTGAATCTGGGCACTTGGCTTTTATGACCAGTAGTGATCTAACTCCATCCACAATGATTTGAGTTGATTGGCGACTGTAATTTGTTTCCTGCTTTGCAGCCATAGTCTTCACCTTCACGCATATATTTGAGCAGATCTTTAGCTTTGGAGTATGTCTCCTCCATGGCCTTCCAAATCTCCTTTGCGTAATTAAGAAACATACAAGTATCGTGATTTCGGGATCATTGAGTTCCATAGCCATGCCATGATCATAGAGTCCTTTTCGTCCCATTTTTAAATTTGGGATCTCCTTCTTTAGGGCGCATCATCAAGTGGTTAGCTTTCCTTTACCTTTCAAAGTTCTGCCAACAAGCGGGACCATTTCAAATAATTCTTCCCATTCAATCGGTAGGCGGTGTTGATGTTCTCTCTTCCCGAGTTTTTGCACCACTTCATCTTGGGTTTGCCATATCATTGGGTTTGCCATATCATTGGTTTGCCATGGCCACAACAAGACAACAACCTCAATGCAGTGAGGATGTATTTGATTGTTGCGACGACAACAAAGGAACAACACTGCAAATCACAGCAGCAATGAAGGCTGCCCGAAGGAATGATGGACAGCAATGAAGGCTGAAAAGAAAAAGGATGATCAGCAGCAATGAAGGCTGCCGCCTAGGGTTTTGGTTTTGCAATGAGGCTCCAATTTGAGAGCTCGATGCCATCTTAGAAATTAGGTAGAATGAATTGATTTTGTTATATCAATTATGCTGAGAATACATCAGTTATATATACAAGGCTAGAAAACTATTTTAGGAAATACACTAATATCTAAACTATCATATCCCTATGATTCAGGGATATTTCCCTTATACACTATAATTGTAATATGCTAAATAAGGAAATACTACAACTAATAAAACACTGATTCTGACAGAAATAATACAGCTATAAAATAGATTCTAACAATAAACAACAGTTAATCCACGTGCAGTTAATGCAATGAGAAAGCTGTGTTGTATATAGCAAGGAATAGTGTAGCCGTGATGGGGTTCGGCACTACGCTTTTGGCTTGCGTGCCCCATCAATGATGGGCGGTTGTTGCAGCCACTAATTACGGTAAAATTGCAGCCCCAAATCACTATCGTGTTTGCTATTACGGTTTTGGGATTAGATTCTTCAAAATACTTAAGGTTATAAATATCAATCCCAGCCCTTTTAAGAGTAATGATATGATCTTCATTCTGTTATGCTCTTGCTCATAAACAATTGGATCATTCTTACTTTTACTTCAGTTCTTTGATGTTGGTCTTCTCTACCTAAACTTAATTGCTCTATACTTTAGGTTCTTTAACTTTCAAGTATGACAGTATCATTAATTGTGTATTTTCCTATTTTTGAGTATTCATGTTAACTTTGTAAACTGATTTTTAGTCTAAGCAATGGTGGCTACCTGTTGTCTGCTATGCCACTCTAGCAATTTAGGGGACGGTGTTGCGCAACTGAGATAGTGAGAAAGGTTGTCAATATAGAGTTTTGACCAAGATTTGGAGGGGATAGAAGATTGCAAAACGTAAAATAACCATGATCATAAGATCCCACCAAAACGAAAATACTTGTGTCATTGTTGTCAATCACAGAAAATAGAAGATTGTTAAAACTATGCTACGCTATAGTGCTACAGCACTGCTTTGGTTGCTATTTAACAATATTTTGTACTAAATAGTGTATCATTTTTAAAATAGAATTTCTTTGTTTTTACCCAGCCAGGAAGTGCATGACCTGAATAAATCAGAGCCTATAAATACTCAAGATGGCACACAATCGTATATTTTCATGATCCATAAATGGTTTTGATACGATCTCGCGCTCATCTTGCCCTAAAACAGGATCTTATGAGCAATGGGCAGAGTAGAATCACATAATCTTAAGATTTTACTATTTAAATCTAGATCTTGTTAACCATTATGAGAAACATCTGCTAGCCCAAAATTAAATACATACCATTTCATCGGCCAGAATTCCATTTATTCCATTCTCATACAATCTAATGAGCCAATTTAGTCCAGCCAATTGGTAATCCCTCATCTTCCCTTGAATACCTAAATAAATACCAAATACTTAATTCACATTCATATGAGCGGAAATTTCAAAAATATTAACCGCAAAGATAAAGCTGCACATTTAGCTGGAAAAAAAAAACATCCCCTGACTGAAGTCTACTGCCTGAATAAGAATCATGTAAAATGATTGACAAATCTAAAATTTCCCAGTGAATTTTATGCTATAAATGCACAGCTTAACATCCTTACCCAGCAATTGATAGCATAAAAGTGGGAGAAAAAGATAAGCATGAATCGCATATGTAAAACAACTTAAAATAAATTTCAAAGGCAAATCTAAAATGGTGTAAACCATGCAAGCAAACACATAGAACATTTACATGATGGTTGAGTCAACAGACGAGTGTTCGCAACACCATCTTCTTCTCCCTTCATGTACTCTTCGTCTTCCTCTTCTTCAGTCACTTTTGATGCATGGCGGCCACTGAAATAGAACATTAAATGCGAGTTAAGTTTGTTTATGTGGTTCAAAGTTAAGGCTAGATAAGTCATAACTCTTTGCTGCTTCTTGAAAATCAAAGTCGTAATACCAGCATAGATAGAGAAAATATTTATTTTAATTATCACTAGTTAAAAAGCACTTCTTAAGTATTAATTTATTAAAGGAGAGTTAATGACACATAATATCTGAATTACATAAATTGGATTTGAAAGGGAAACTTCTTGAAGATTCTATGATGTTGAAATAAAAAAGAAATATGATTATACTAGACAATCTGAAACACTGAATGAAGAGCCTAGGAACTACCCCCTTGATATTCTATTATTCAATGAGGGGTTTGTTTCAACAATTTCCTTGGCATAGAAAAATTTGGTTACACATTTAAAACCCAAAAGAATTAGAAACTTTGAAGCGATGACAGTATTTTTTATGATGTAATATGGATGGTAAATCTAATTAAATTCAAAGCAATAACAGAAAAAAAAGGCAATACCATGGCATAGCATATCATATCATAAGACACGTGAACTTTAGAAATGTACCTTCCTCTTGCCTTCTTTTGAGACGACGACGAATCACCTTTTGCAAAATGAGCAAACAGCTCAGTCTGCTGTAACAGATACTTCAAACGTCCCTTTCCTCTATTATTCTGAATTCCATCATAACAATATTAGACTATAATCATTTTCGCATAGATTATTATAATACAAAAAAGTAGTTTAACATAACCGCAACTAACACACCATGTCCGCTTCAATGGCAGCATTCTGAGTATCCAATATCTCCTGAATTTTCTGCTTCTTCATTTTCTGCATTTCTTTCAGTCTAGCCTTCTCACGTTTGCTGATTTCAGGAGCATCATTATCTCCCTCCTGATAGCCACACAACAAAAGCATCTCGTAACCACGACATTTATCAAAAAAACACAGACTTTCTCTCCCTCTCTCTCTCTCTCTCACACACACACACTCTCACTCTCACTCTCACTGTAGCATGCAAATTTTCACCGAATTTTCAAATCAAGTCAACAAAAATTCAATTCAAGTTCATATCACATTCTCAATAATAAATCATGCATAACTAATCAGCACCAGAAAATATAAACCCTAGAGTACAAAAGATCAAAGCTAATTGAAAAAATAAATGAGCATAACAAAAGCTAGACCTGTTCATCTTCATCAGCGTCTTCAGCAGCGACATCTTCATCGGAATCCACCGGATTATCACCGGTAACTTCATCATCATCGGAACTAGCCGCACGAGCTACAGCTTCCAGCTCCTCTTCATCTTCTTCTTCGTTGATCTGTTGATTCACTTGCTCTTCCTGCGATGAGCTGGAGGAGTTGGAGAATTCTTCGTCGGAAGAAGCTTGTTGCTTCGAAGCTTTCGCCATTGAATCTCGAATTCGAGGGTTTGTGTTGCGAGCGGTAGAGAACGAAAGAGGGGTTGTAATAATTAATGTTTGAAGTCACTATGGTTATAACATTCGGAGAAAGGTTTGTGATTGGGATGTTTATGGCCGTTGGATCAAGGAAGTGATGTACGGCTATTACTTTGGAGGAAAATTTTGTTTCCCGCCATGGGTTTGGAAATGTAGATTTTCCCACCTTTGTGTATCTAGGCCCATCATAAAGCCCATGAAATATAATAGAAGTTAAGTTGGTGATAAATATGAGGGGGGAAAAGAGGAATGCTTTTTCCGCCTTATGAGGTGTGTCTTATATCTTTGAAAATCTAAAAATATATTTACGAGTGTTTAAAGATATACCTTTGAAAATATCTGAAATCTAAAATCAAATCAGTTCTCGTAATTCAACCATTCATCTTATTTTGTCAAAATATGGGACAGATATGCATCTCTATAAATTTTTTAGGGTGGATTTGTAAATGCATTTTTGTAAAACCTCCTGAATTCATTTTAAGCTATTGAAAGTGCACATAAAAAATGATATTTTGGAGATGCGTTTCTAGAATCCCTGAATTTTATTTAGGCGACAACATTATTTTGTCATCTTTTTATGCAAAATCCTATTATAAATAAGTTAGAAAATGTATACATAACTAATTCAAACATACAACACGTACATTAAAAAGGTCATACGTAAATTAAAGTAAACTTAAAATATACCGACCATACATAATATGTTCTGAAAATACAAAATATAATATAACCAAACGTAAACTATTGTGTGTTTTCATTTATCGATGGGTTGGGTTACTTAAAATAATTAGATGGTGTAAAAACTAGTTGGAATTATTTAGCGTTGTTGTAGTGAATAAATAATGAAAGTAATAGTTTAATAAAGTAAATATATGATAGAATAATAAAATATTGAGAAAGATAAGGTGTGTAAGGTAATTAAGGGTAAGTTGGTAAATTGTGAGGATGAGTGGGGGGTAGAAGAGATAAAATATAATTAAGAGGAATATAATTGTTAGAAAAATGAGAGAAATGGAGAAAGGGTCAGTTGTATAGTACGTGAAAATTTGGAAAATTTGGAAGAGATCAAATAAGGGATGGGGCAAATGGAAGGAGAAGAATGGCATAGGAGAAAAAGTTCAAGGATTCTTTTGTCTTTGTCGGAATAATCATGTAGGGGGTTGTTCATCTATGGTTGTTATATCATGAAAAGATAGATAGGTGTCATTTGGCCTCCATTATGACTTGTGTGTTTCCTTTGATTCTGATGAATTTGATGATTATGGGTGATGATAAATATTGATGAATGTATTATTGTATGTGTTGAGTCATTTGTTGTGATGTGTTGTTGAATATGCTCATTAAATTATATTGATTTGAGGTTGTCATTGAGTTATATTCTTGACTTTCATGGTGAATTTAGTTGTTTTTATGGTGAATTTAATATAGTAGTAAGTGAAAAGAGTATTATATTTATGATCTATAGAATAAACTAGGTTAAAAAGTGTTGATAGATCATGAATTTGAGTAATTTAGAAGCATGTAATTGAGTCTGGCATGGCATTGAGCGATTGGAAATTGCACAATGTCATGTAACAACGAAATTAGGATTTTTGGAAAAACACACAGTGACAATCAGTTGTTCCAAGTGACAACTGATTGCACAAGCGTAATTTTTGGGGAAATTGCACTATGTGCTTAAGATGTCAATTAGTTGTCATGCTTTAAAAAATGTGTTTTTTAGGTTCTAGAGACAAAGTGAGCTTGTTGACAACGGTTGTTGTGTAAATTTGTATGGGTTTTAGCTTTATGGCAACCAGTTATTATTTTTGACAATCGGTTGTCACTGTAACAATTTTGAAAAATAATTTTGTTTTTGGAACTATGACAAGCTCAACAGTTTACCTCATAATTTTGTAACCATGTATCCAAATGACATGCCATTTAAAGTGTTAGTGAGCTGACACTTAAAGCTATAACATGATAATGTTAGGTGAATTATTTAAGTATTGTTTTTATGTCTACTATATTAGCGAAGCTTCTTGTTCACATGTCTTGTTAATTAATTATTGCAATTGTAGTGATAACGTTGATGTGACAATGAGATGAATTATTATACACATAATATAATGATAACATTTTGGGTTGAGACATGTGGTTTTAGTGTGGAAACTACCTGTGTGGTTGTTTTACAGGGATCGTACGGTTCAATGTGATACCACTAATTATTCTTGAATTATTGTGATGATGCATTTATTAATGCATCATGTATTGTTGTTGTGATTGAAAAAGGCATATTATGAGTCTTGGTGATTGGACTTGTGACTGTAGCAAGCTTAGTGTGGGGATTGGATCTTGATGTGTGGATCATGGGTTTAGAAGATTGAACCATTATTGTGGATCGTACTGTATGCATATGAGTCATTGATGTGTTGTGAGTTGCATTGTTGAATAAATACATATGATTGTTATGTGGGTAAGTTATGGATGTTTATGATTATGGTACATGTTGATTTTCTATGAGAACTTGTATGTAGTGAACTACTCTGGTTGTTTATGCACCGTTAATTATTTGAATGTATAATTCTCACCCTTTGTTTGTGTTGTGGCGTTTGTGCTCCTCTGGAGTACAAACCATCAGGTATTTGAGTAGAAGCTCATGGTTGAGGACAATGGTGTGCCTCTTTTGTTCTTTATTTATGTTATGTTGCATATTTTCCTTTGTTTTAGAGATGAACCTTGTTTAATTTTGAAATTGTTATTGAGGCTTTTAACATCAGATACTTTATAAAAAATTATGTTGAATGTGAAAAAATTTTATTGAAAAACAAATTGTTAATTTTTGGATGATGGTTTTGTTCGAGTAATATCATACTTGGAGAATTACACGTTATATTTGGATTATTTGAATTAATTATTGAGTAAAAAAGTAAGGTGTTACATCTAACCCCGCTCCACACTTTTCCACTTACTGCAAGGCATTTTATGCCTCGACAATAATGCCTTTTATGAGGTCCATTTGAGAACTACCTTCTAGAAAAAGTCATGCCTCTATGTCCGATCTTGCCATATCCATAATACATGGACATATATTGTGTATGCCATGGTGTGGTATTCCATAACCTCTAATACCTCCTAGTTATATGGCCTAGTTGGTCTTCCAAAAGTGACTGGTGTCATGATATAATGTGATACCTATGGAAACTAGGTTTTTTCAAAACCTATTTTTTTAAACAATGAAGTCGCCACCTGATTTTATTTGTTTCAGAGGAACGAGAAAATATAGATAAAACCTACGAAGAAGGATAAAGCGGTCTACAAGACTAAAAGACGCGGATTCGGGAGTCGGTTATGCAAGTGGAAGGTATTAGCAACCCTCGCATCCATCGTACTCGATGGGAACCGTTTAGTTCGTGTGTGTTTATGTGTGTTTATTGCTTTATAAGAATAAAAGAATAAGGGTCTTTATTTATGGGTTTTTGAACTCGTCAAAGACATCGCATCTTGTACCTACGTACTCCCTCGTGCAATGAGGAAGTCAGAGTTCCGTAGTTCCTCTTAAAAATTTCTTGGTTGGTTGTGTTGATTTTATAAGAAAAATCGTGCTTTAGACATTTCAAATGTTTGAACTTTGACTTGTTTAGTTTGTTTGAAAAGCTAAGTCTTTGTTCGTATTTAAAATGGCTATTGCACACTCTTTGTAAGAAAAGAGTTTGATGATCGCATATGAGCGAAAAAGAGTTGAGTGAGTTGATTTGATTTTAAGTGGGTGAAAAGTATCGAAACATTAGGCTATCATCTAATGACTCAAATATTAGAAATTGGACGAGTAAGCTCATCCAATTGTCTATCATACCCAAAAAATTATTATGAAATTGGTGAAGTGAAATAGGGTTCACGTTATCAAGTATTTCAAGTGAAATAAAATATTTAACTTATTGGCCTATCATCAAATAACCTAAATATTCTAAATTCGATTAAATCGTCGGACTATCATCCAACAACTTAAACAAATGTCACTCTGTTACTTTTTTTACGCGGATAGAAGTATTTAGCTTATTGGACTATCATCCAACAACCTAAAGATTTCCAATTCGATTAAACTGTTGGACTATCATCCAACAACTTAACCGAATACCGCTTTAGCTTTTTGACATGGATAGAAATTTTTAGCTTATTGGGCTATCATCCAACAATCTAAAGACTTTAAGTTTGTTTAAACCATTGGGCTATCATCTAACGATTTAAACAAACATCATCCAAGTTTTCTTATGAAATTCATTTTGAAAAAGAAATTCAATTAATTAATTTAATTTTGAAAGTGTTTTAAGAGGTTTGGTATATGGACCAAGAGAAGCTGAGTCGGGTCATGATTAATCAAGTATATGGACTTAATTAATATTTAGTCATTTATTAACCAACTTCGTCGTCTCATTAACCAATTTTTTATATTTCATTAACCAAATTTATTTTACTATTAAAAAAAGAAGGATTTAAAATTGATATTTGACAGGAAGTTTTCATAAATTTTAGGTTTGAAAAAATTGACTAATATCTAAAAAGTAATATTATTTGAATTTGAAAAAAAAAATTATTCTTTAGTTTTGTTAACTCATCTGGATTCACGGGTAGATGTGAACGTATCTATGAGATACCAAGTTAGACTGTTCATTTTAACGCTCATCTTTTAACTATTTATTTTGTTGTTATATATAATTGAAGTTATAAAAATTGTTGTACGATTTTTTATAAATACGAATAAATGTTTAAAAGCTGGTAGAGAAAAACATATAATTTTAAATACTATTCTGAAAGTAGTTTAAGAAAAAACTATATGATTTTGAATGCTATTGATATATTTTTTTAAAAATTGAAAATCATATCATATCCGCAAATATTTCTATATGATCTTTTATTGTTTCACGTTTCTCTTGATTTAGTTGTATATGTGTTGTCACACATATTTTGTTGAAATTTTGGGAACTATTTCTCTAATGAAGGTTGTTGTTAGAGTTTATGATGACTTATAAATAAGAAATATTACAGCCAACTAAAATTTGACGGGGAGCTGTCATACATGATTTGTAAAAATTATAAATATGATATATAAAAAGAAGGATTTAAAACTGATATTTGGCGGGAAGCTGTCATAAATTTTAGGGTTAGAAAATCTATTAATATCTAAAAATAATATTATTTGAATTGAAAAAATAAATTTATTATTGAATTTTGTTAACTCATCTGAATTCACAGTAGATGTGAATGTATCTAGATAACAACTAGATTGTTCATTTTAACGCACATGTAATGTGTATTTTGATTCAAAATACTATTTAATTTAAAATAGATTAAATTTTTTTATTGAATTACGTTAACTTAATTTTATCTTTAGTATATATAAAAGTACTTTACAAATCCTATTTAGATAAATATAATTTAAAATTGAGACAGAACCCGTGCCACACGAGTTTCTTCCTAATAACAAGCGAAAATCATATACAATACAAGCAATAATGGATGGAGTCTAGTTATAACATAGTAGTCTTTGTGGATAGTTCTCAAAGTTCTTCTATATATAAAATCAAATATTAAATTAAAAGAAAGAAAAACTGATTTCACTTCTCCACCTAACACTTTCATCTCCCATAGGCACTACACATCATAAAAAGAAGAGAAAATTATATTGAAGAGGGAAGAGATAACTGTGTGTTGAGAAATTGTAATCATGGTTTTGTATAAAAATGAGATATATCTATTATTTAATAAATTAATAAACATTTAACAATTTAATTTGTTTATAATATAGTATGAAATAATAATGTTTACTCTAAGTAATTGATTGTTGGCCCTTGAAACTAAGTTTACTTTATTTTAAAGAATTGAGCAACCTATCAACTACATGTACCTCTGTAGAAAAAAATTGTTAGAAATTAGTATATTACAAACATGAAAAAAAATAAAAATATTTGTTAGAAATTATATTACAAACATAAAAAAAAGTCAGAAAAAAATTAAATTTTTTTTTGCCAAAATTGGATAGAAAAAATTAAGAAAAATTTGCCAAAATTCTTCACTTCTCAACACCACACTAATAAAGTCAAATAAAAAAAGTTATGAAATGGTAGGAACTATTAGAAAATAAACAAAAATAAAATAAAAATAAAATTAACGAATGAAAACGTTGAAATGATGAGAAAAAATAAATTGATGTTATTTTATATATATATATATATATATATATATATATATATATATATATATATATATATATATATATATATATATATATATATATATATATATATATATTACACTGCTCAAAATATCACTTTGAATTAATATTTTTAAAAGTCAACCGTTGGATTGAAACATATCATGTTTGAGATTAATCTATAATGATTTATTATACGATCATATGATATGTTTATTATAGGTATTTTTTATAATGATTTAATTTTTCATTTTCTATTTATTCTATGTTACAATTAATTATTAAATTTTGATATGATATTGTTGATTAGTTTTATAATGTTACCTTATATAAATATAAAATCTCTTAAATGGAGATAATTAAGTATCATTTTTTATATAACTATTTTTTTCTTCATATAATACATGTTTATTATATCAAAGATATCTCTTTTGTCAAATCACACGAATCTTCTTTCTCATTTAACCATTTAGACCCATCCCACCATCTTTTCTGTGCATTCTTTTTAACTGGGAGCTTCTCATCAACCTTTGCCTCAACCAAAAAATATATCAGATTCAACCATTCATTTATTATTATAATTTTAATATATTTAATTACATATAGCATTTGAAATAATGGTATTAAATATATTGATCTGTATAGCTCATAGTTTAAAGAAGAAAAAAATAATGGGTGGACAACAAAACATAAACAACCATGTTGTAGAGTAATTTTTACAACAATTTTTTTCCAGCTTTTTTCAAGCCATTTAGTGAATTTTTTATCAATATGCCATCTTTAAAAAAAAAAAATATCAAAATGCCATCTTCCCAAAACAAAATCCCAAACTGTCACAAAAATAGTGGACTTCTTCATTAGATCGTCCCATGGAGGGACGCACGGGCCCACTAATTTTAATTTCTGCACCGGTTCGTCCAAGGGAAGGACGACCAGGTGTAGAATTTTTTTATTTTGCTTTTTTTTTCTTCCTAATTATAAATATGATTTTATTTAATTGATTATTATTATTTTAATTGATTTTATAAATTTTAATTGATTATTTAGTATTATTTTAATTTTTTAAAAAAAAATTTAAATATGAAATTATTAAATTGATTATTATAATTTTAATTGATTATTAAATTGATTATTATTATTTTAATTGATTAATATTATTTTAAAATAATAAAAGAATTAAAAATATTTTTTTTGTTATTATATTTTAAATTTGTATTAATTATATTTATTTGTAATAATATAATTAAATATTTAAATAATAACATCGAAACAATAATAAAATTTTATTTATTTAATCAAAATGCATTACATAGTTCACTTTTACTTTCTTCTTGGTGGTTGATAAACATGTGAACCTGTGTAGCATCTAGTTAGGAATCTTTGGCGACGTCCTCTTCCACGCGGTTCTGTTGGAAGATCATCTTCACTTGGAGGAGTACTATCGGATGATAAATTTTCTTCCTCTTAGTTTGATGGACCTTCTTCATTACTGCGTTCAATGTCATCAACACCAAAGTCCGACATACTCAAAAGTTGCTCATCTGTTAGATCAAAGTTGGAGATGTGTTGAGGCACCGGTATGGTTGAGAGTGGAACATTAGATTCAAAAGGTGGACGATATACATTTTCAAACGATGGGTTGTAGGTTGGTTGTTGGAATTGTGAGGATGGATAGTCATAGTTAGGTTGAGAGGAGGACGGGGTAAAGGTATGTTGTTGAGAGCGAGAGTGATCGAAGTTTGGTTGAGGGATTGGAGAGTATTGGTAGGTTGGTCGATTTGTGGTTTGGAAGGGTTGATGTGCTGGAAACGGATTTAGGGGTTGTTGTGAAGAGGTGGCATAAAATGAGTTATGTTGTGTGGTTTGGGTGTGATGATATGTTTGTTGTTGGAATGGTGATGTTTGTGGTTGGAAAGGTGAATAATGTTGTTGGGAAGGTGGAGACATTGTTTGGGGAATATGTTGATACATGTTGGTTTGTTGGGTTGGATAAGAGGCGAATTGACGGGGTCGTTTAAAAATTGTGGTTGAGAAGGAAACACAAAAGGAGTACTTCTAAACCAATTATAATATTCATTTGTATGGATGAATTCTTCATTCAAACGGTTCTCATTCAAAACCAGATTTCTTCTATTGTTTCACTCTTGATTTTCTTGTTCATTGACGGTACTCCAATGGACACCCCAATGAGTTTGCATGTCGGTATCGTGTTGTTCTATCATACATCTTGGTTGAGAAGGGATATCTTGCTCAAATCCAAACATGAATTTAACCCGATCCAATTGATGCATCTCAACAATGTGAAGACATATAATCGGAGTCGTCACACTCCACACACGCCTATCAGCATGAACAACTTCTGGATATGCAGGGTATGACCGCCATTTAAACTGTTAAAGAAAAAAATTAATTAAGTGTTCTAATAGATATATGCCAAAATGCCCAAATGTTCATGAGGAGTACGCAACCACCAATGCTTTTGACTCATTTGTAGGACGCTTTGCACATACACCTATACAAGTTAGCCAAACATGCAGAGCCCCAACTATAATTGTTGCATGTTTCTAAATTCCCAACAAATTGTACCCAACAACAATATGGAATGAGTCAACCAACTATACACCTTTACGTTCATGTTGTTCCTGTGGAGGCAGACCAAATGCAAGAGTCACAGCAACACCAATATGGAATGAGTCAACCAACTGATGAAGAACTTACACAAAACAACGAACCATTCATAGCAAATGAGGAGGTTGGTGAATACAGTGACGATGAACTCGGTGAGATACAATATGAAGATTTATTTGGAGATGATGATGACAATGAGGTCAATCCTTCCCATACTCCAGACGTGCCACCGATGAATTTGTACAATCCAGCTGTTCATATGACAAATGTATGTTTGGAGGCATAACCTGTTTCTGTTTTTAGCAACTTGGCTCCCTATCACATGGGTGATAACTTAGAGCTTGGAATGGAGTTTGAAAACAAGGAAGTATGCATGGATTTTGTGCAACAATGGCATATAATCAATTGTCTTGACTATTGGGCATACAAATCTGATAATACAAGGTACATAATAAAGTGTAAAGACAAAACATGTCCATTCAAATGCAGAGCTGCGGTCCGTAAGAAGAACCCAAAATGGGTGATTGCTAAGCTACGTGGTCCACACACTTGTGCAACGCGTTCCGTGGACAACTTACTTCAAATCTTGTAAGTCAAAGCATAAGGGAACTTGTTAATAGTGACCCTTCACTTAAAGTCAAGGTAATCATCGCTCATGTTATTGAAAAATTTTGGTACACAATATCATATAGGAAAGCGTGGATTGCTAAGGTAAAGGCCATAAAATCATTGTATGGAAATTGGGAGACCTCTTACAACGATCTTCCACAATGGTTGTTGATTATGAAAACCTACCTCCCAAGTACCGTTATAAATTTGCAAACACTACCTGCGATTTCAAATGAAGGAACACGGTTGGGTGACAGAAGGATATTCCATAGGCTATTTTGGGCATTTCAACCCTGTATAAGAGGTTTTGCTTATTGCAAGCCTATTGTGCAGGTTGACGGAACATGGTTGTATGGGAAGTATAGAGGCACCTTGTTGATGGTTGTCGCACAAGATGGGAATGGTAACATTTTTCCAATAGCTTTGTAATAGTTGAAGGTGAGACAAAGGATGCTTGGAGTTTCTTCTTGAGGAATTTGAGAAGGCATGTGACACATCAAGCCAACCTGTGTCTTATATCTGACAGGCATGCATCAATCAAGAGTGCATATGAAAACCCTGAAAATGGATGGCAACAATCTCCAACTACACATGTGTACTGCATAAGACACATAGCGCAGAACTTCATGCGTGAAATTAAGGACAACGAACTTTGCAAAAAATTTATCAACATGGGTAAGAATCTGCAATTAAACTTACTACTTGTAGTTCAATATTTTGGAAATTTTTTTTGACAATTGTTACAACAGGATATGCGTTGACGGAGGCATCATTTAATTACTACGGAGGTGAAATACGAGAGCAAATAAGGATCCATAAGGTGGATAGCAACATTCCCGAGAGAAATGGGCAAGGCATACGACGGTGAACAACGATGGGGGCACATGACAACTAATCTTGCAGAATCATTGAACTCGGTTCTTAAGGATACTCGTAATCTTCCAATCACAACTTTGGTCAAGGCAACATACTTTCGAATGGGATCTTTGTTTGGGAAACTAGGTCATCGTGGACACAACTGCTGGCTTCGTCAAACCCATACGCCTCATGGGATTGGCACAAGAAGTTATTGAAGCAAAATATAATGTCATGCACCGACCGTGAAAGATTCTATTTCATGGTGGCCGAAAGAATAAACCGCGCGACGGTCGACCATTAGGTACTTTCGTGTTGATCTTAGGAAGCGAGTATGTGATTGTGGAAAATTTCAAGCTTTTCACTTGCCTCGCCCCATGCTATCGCATGTGCTAGTATACGACAAGACTACACCATGTACATACCGAGGTGTTCACAATTCTTAATGTTTTAAAGTCTACCAGAAAGCTTCCTTGACTACCACATGAGGAAAATTGGCCACAATATACGTGACTTACACTCGCCATGACGATAATATGCGAAGGAAAAGAAAGGTTGCCCAAATAGTACTCGATTAGAACCGAAATGGATGAATGTGAAAACAAAAGAGGTTGTGTGGGATCCGTCGTGAAGTAGGTCATATACGTAGCAAATGTCCGAATGTAGTGGCCCTAATAGGCCTTAGTGTTTTCATAAATATTTTAGCAATGTAATATCAACCAATGTAATTTCATGTCTTTATAATGGTTCCTTTGATTTCAAATTCAACAGACAACAAACAACAAGAACAACAAACAACAACAACCTAAGAACAAATAATGACACAATAAATTGATAAAACGACCAAGAACACAACAGATCTACGCTGACATAACAATCAACACAATCGGATCCTCCTGTTAGCATCATCATAAGGACACAAATGCACAAGTCTTAAAGACGGTGTTTCTCCATTTGACCGAACCATAACTTTCCTCTCAATTTTAACGATCTTCTCACCATCAGCAATCTCTCCGTCTAACCAACGATTCAATTCCCTCTTCAAATGCTCCAACGTCTGCGTGTTCCACAACAACATCTTCATCAGAGGCTTTATTGGTGAATAAATCACATAAGCATCTCTTTTCATGAACGGAAAAGTTGGAAGTGGTTCCTCTGACCCTGATGATGGACGTGTTTGTCTCAAGAATTCGTATATACTTAAGCGAGATAATTATTTTGGTGCGAGAAAGAGATGAGCATGCTTGACCTCTTTATAACAAATAAAAATATATTAAAATATTATTCGGTTCTTCCGTTGGATGGGCGAACCTGACACACTTTTTCAATATGTGGCATTTTCGTAAAAAAATTTCAAACTATATCGAAATAATAATATAATAAATAAAATATTTATTTTAAAAAAATATACTTTAAAATATTCAGTTAATTATATATTAAAATATTATTCAGTTCGTCCGTTTGATGGACGAACCTGACACACTTTTTCAATATGTGACATTTTCGTAACAAATTTTCATACTGTGTCGTAATAATAATATAATAAATAAATTATATTGTTACTAATAAATATACTTATTATAAATTTAAAATGCATTAAAAAAAATATTGTTAATTTTTTTATTATATTAAAATAATATTAATCAATTAATTAATATATATAAAAACTAATTTAATTATAAAAACTAATATAAAATCATATTTATAATCAGAAAAAAAAAAGAAAAAAAAAATATTCTACACCCGATCGTCCCTCCCTTGGACGAACCGGTGCAGAAATTAAAAATGGTGGACCCGTGCGTCCCTCCATAGAACGATCCAATGAAGAAGACCTACATTTTCGTGTCAGTTTGAGATTTTGTTTTGGGAAGATGGCATTTTAGTTTTTTTTTTTTTAAAGATGACATATTGGTAAAAAATTCCCATTTAGTTTGCTTCTTCTCATTGAAGTCAAATCCTCACACCCTCTCATTAAAGCTTCGCCCTGAAGCTAAAACATCATTCTCAATCATCCCCACGTACAATCCATCATTCAACCTATTTTATTAAAACTAATAAATAAAAAATTAGCATATAAATAAAAACGAGAAAATGTGAACAATGAAAAACAGAATCCTGAAAACACTATGAAAAACAGAAAATCTAATAAGAAATTGGAAAGAAAATTAGAGAATGCGCATGAAGAAAAAATAATAATAATGAAAATAAATGATTATGGAGAGATAATGCTTTTTCCCTAACTCACATTTGTGATCCGCAATTTGAATGCATTCTTATCTTCAAAATAAGCTCAAAATTATGTAAATCCTAAAATGAAGATTATACATCTGAGAAGGTTTCATAATAATAAAAAACAATAAAACACAACAGTTAAGAAATTTATTTTAAGTAACCTCCAAAAAACTTGTCCAAAAATCAATTTTAAGTATCCTCCAAAAAACTTGTCCAAAAATCAATCTAGAAAATTTTGAATAAAAAATACAAAAAAACATTTCGAATCCCATAACCACCACACTCACAAATTTTTTGTCACCGCTTCAGATCATCGCAATAACAGTACACCGCCTAAATCATTTTCGTAAACCATATTGGAAGAAAGAATTAAAAGAGCATATGAAGAATATGAAGAAATAATAGGAAGAGAGAAAAAGAAGATGAGATTGGAGGAAGAAAAAGAGAGTGTGATGATGATATCGACAAGAAAAATTTGTGTTTAAATCTTTTGATTGGAAAGGTTTAGATAACATTTCATTAATAAATGATACTGTATTTTATTTTGGCATGAGGTTCATGAAGTGTCAGATGTGTTATTTTGTAAATTAAAAAAGAAAAGAAAATGAGACCATAGACGTGAGGGTTTATGGAGAAGGGCATTTGTTGTTTTTTCTAGAACCTTTAATTTTCTTATATCGTAGATTTAATACTTGATTTATTTTATTTCTTTATCCTACTTACTTTTATTTTATCAATAAATTTATAGGATTTTAAAAAGCAACTATTAAAATTTAAAATTGAATAAAAAGTAGTGGCGTTGGCTATAATTTTTTATCTTAAAAATATATGAATAATTTAATTTTTCAATTTAAAATATTTTTACTATAAAAATAATTTTAAAGATATTTTTTTAACTTAAACGTGATCTTACACCATGTTTTGAATTTTAGATGTATAATACTTATAGTAGGTTTTTTTTTTATTTGATTTTTTTAATTAAAATTTAAATTCTTACTTGAAATAAAATATATTTTATAATTATTTATATGTTTAGACAAAAGCTGGTAAAAATAAAACAAAATAATTTCTCATAATTATTATTTATTTGTTAATTTTATTTCAATATCAAAGTTAAGTTTTAGTTTTATTTTTTTACGCCAATTTGATCAATGAAATAACTATTTTTAATTATCTATTTTATTTATCATACCACTAACATAAGTATATATTAAATTATTAATATTGTAATTGATTTTTGGGTATTTTTAGATATGATTTTTGATTTACCTACTAATATCTAAGCTAATAAATGTTAATTTTTTTTTATTTACCTATTTATAATTGTTCGATATTCTTAAAAGTTAGAACAAAAAGATTTTTGTTTTTTCTCTTTTTTCTATAAAATTTAATACTTGATCTACTTTATTTTATTTTATTAGGAGAAGAGAGAATTTATGATATTTTGAAACTGTCCCTTATTTTATTAACAATTACTAAAATTTGGTATTGAAAGAGTTGATGAATGTCAAGTGGGGTTGTTGGCTTTTACATTTTTATTTTAAAAACATATTATTTAGTCACGTAAAGATGGTAGTCTTGAAAAAATAATGATAAATAATAATCATGAAAAATAATAATTGATCGTACCTGATCAGAAAGTGTCTTGACCCAACCCAATCTGCAACGGTGGTCCAAAGTGAAGAAGAAGGGGGTACCTGTAAGATACTCCGATGTCAAAGTAAGTAGAGGCAGAGAGAAAACAAGCAAGTAAGAAGATAGTAGAGAATGAGATACCTGACTCTCTCAAGTGAGAGGGTATTTATAGCCCCCAGCGTTGGGCCAAGATCCGATTAGTGGGCAGAAATCCAAGCCCACTAGCGGATTGCTAGGCTTGCGTGTGCATGGAGGCCAACACGTGGCCTCCTCCCTAGATTGTCGTCCGGGAAATCCGGGTTTGTTGCGAAGTCCCTGGAGGACGTGTGATGATTGAGACTGTGACACCCCGATTTAATTCAATATTAAATAAGCGAGAATTAATTATTTAATTGATTAAAGTCTTAAATATTTAATTCATCTGGATTAATTGGATTATTTAATGAGGAAAGGTTTGGAAGGGTGCAGAGTAACGGTGGGTGTGATAGTAAAACACTCTACTAAATACTAAGTATTAATTAATTATTTTAATTGGAATATTAAAAGGAAATATAAAAGGAAAAGAAAGGAAAAAGAGAAGGCTTTGGAAAATCATTTCACGTAGAGTTGGAGAAAGAAGAGAAGAGAGGAAAAGCCGACGCCGAGAGAAACCGGAGAATCATCGCGAGGTAAGGGGTGATTTTATTTGGTTAATATGTCTTATGGGTTTTGGGAACCAATGGGATGATTGGGTATGTTAGGAATTGGAATGGTAGATTATAGTATGAAACCCTAATTGTGTCAGTGGACGGAAAAAATTGATCACTAGTGTGTCAGATGATAATTAGGAATGGATAAATTATGTTAGTTGATGTCAAAATGGTGTAAAATGGTGTTAGAATGATGTTCATGATATTATAATTCGTATTGGAAAGGTTGGAAATGGTTATGGATGCATAAAGCTGTCAAAAATGATAAATTTTGCTATTACAGGTCGTGGAAACCGGTTCCCTGTGGGGAGGAACCGGTTCCAACAGAAATTTCAAATTGAATTTTTAGACTGGAACCGGTTCCTCTGGAGGAACCGGTTCCCATACAAAAATCCAGGGGACTCTATTTTGAAAACTGGAACCGGTTCCTCTGGGAGGAACCGGTTCCCATACAAATTTCCGTGAGCGTATTTTTTCAAATTGTGGAACCGGTTCTCCCAGTGAGGAACCTACCACTGTATTTTTCCAAAACTTCTAAATTTTCAAAATGCATATTTTCTAAATCAGAACTCGATTCGAGTGCCGCTTTCGTTATTTCTTAAATTTAAAGTTCTACCTCCGGAAAAGAAAAATATTATTTTATTGAAAATTATTTTAAAAGAGCCGAGTTCCGATTTTTGAAAATGTGGATTTAAATACAAGATAGTAATCAATGAGAATGGTCCGAGTTACGGATGAGAACTAATGTATATCATGTTGTATTTTGATGTCCATTGTGATTTGATTGTGATGTATTGGTGAAATGACATCGCTTGGCTATGTTGATTTATTATGATCTGGAATAATGTGGCATGCTTTTATGATTGCATGCATATACATTTGTTAATTGGTTCATTCCCATTGTGCGGAAGTGAGCTTGCGAGCCAAGAGACGACCGGTAGAGGTAGTGAGGCTAGATTCTTGACCCAATGGTGTGGGCGAATCATGGATTACAATCGCTTTCCACGAGTAAACGGAGCAAGGTGAACGCGTTCACGATTGGTACCACATGCATAGAGTCCGCATTGCATATGGAATTGTAACATGTTAGGATGGTTTCCTGTTGCAATTGCCATTGTTTGCTATTTATACATGATCATTGTGAATTGTTCGTATTGTTTGTGATCCGTGTTGGTTGATGAACTAATATATTCAATTAACTGCTGGATCTAAGAACGATAATACATATTATATTGAATTGAAATCTCACCCTTACTTTAACATTTCGATCCAAGTGATTAGCATTGAGTTGGTGAGGATAGCTCTCTAGATTCGAGTCGGTTCATTAGTCCGCGTGTCGTTGTCGTGCTCGTAGATGTAACATCGGGGAAACGATTGTTTGGAATCCTTTTATGGATATTTTAATAATTTTGAATTTTGTTGATTTATTATCCCGAATAACTGTTGAGTAAAGTATTCGGATTTAATTATGTTTCATTTCATTAAACATAATTTTGAGTATGATTTAATTGATGAGTATTCTTCAGTGAAGCATGACGCTGTTTGGTCAAATTTTTATGTTTTAAATTGTGACGCCTTCTTGATTATGATTAAATACTCTGATAATTATTTATAAAACGCGGGTAATTAGAAGGGGGTGTTACAGAGACGATCCAGTAAAAGGGTCCGATATTCCCGGGGGCACGTGGCAGCCAAGGACCGTTGGCCACGTGGCCCCCGCGTGGATGCACTAAGCCATTTTCCAAGGACAATTGGGCCTTTATTCAATTGGGCCTAGAGCATGGGCCAGTCCAGAACAATAATAAATAGTAAAAATTTATAAAATTATTAACACAATTGTTTTTAACATGATATAAAGTGTTGATTTGACTAAATATTATTTAAACACAAAAGTTTATTTATTTATTTATTATTTATATACTTTTAAACTAATTAATAAATTAATTTATGATTATTATAAAATTTTATTTTAATGAAAAATGATATTTTATTTCTATCTTTATTATAAAGTAATAAACAATAAAATATAATTTCTATCTATAAAATTTCATAATATAATGAAAAATTTTAAAAAAATTATGTTTGTATTTTTTTAAATATAATATAGTTAGACTATTTATTTTATTTGACAACAAATTAAAAAATCATTTATGGTTATTATAATATTTTATTATAATAAAAAATAAAATTTTATTTCTATCTAATATAGTAAAAAATTAATATAACTCAATATTCTAATTAATTTCAATCACATAACTAATTTCAAGATACCATAGAGTGTATATTTCATTTAGAATTGAAATTTGACGGAGAGCTATCATATTAATAAGTTTATAAAATTGTAAAAATAATATAATAAGGATTTCAAACTCATATGTGATGAGAATTTGTTGTAAAATAGTGTATATTTCGATATTTAGGTTCCTGTTAAGAGTTTGTACGATCTCTTTATTATACATTATGATATTGAAATTCCTCTTTAATATACAACATGATATTATACTTCGTATGTCCCCTTGGTAATTGTAGAACTTTTCTTTTATTTATGAAAAATAGTCGAATGAATAGAAATACACGAATATTTAATTTTGTACTTAAGACTAATAACAATTTACCAACCAAATGAATAGAAACACACAAATATTTTTCATAAATTAGCTAATTTGATCTGTGATAACCAATTACTAATCCAAAATTTAGTATATTTTAAGTGAGTATATGATTAATAAAAAGTATTTTTTTTAATCAAAATTAAGTATTGTTTTTTCATATCTATTTTAATATTTACGTGTAGATATGAATGTATCTATGAAATACCAGTTGTAGACTGTTAATTTTAGTTTTCATCTTTTAAAATTTTATTTTGCTATTATTTAATATAATTGAAGTTAGAGAATCAGTTGTACTGTTTATTATAAATACGGATCAATGCTTAAAAAACAAATACATATTATTAGCTTATATTTATAACTATGTGAATATCAACCAATTGAAAAATAAAATTCATATTTTATAAATGATAATCTTATAGACATATAATGTGAATCCAAACAGGACTCGTACTATTGATTTTTTTTTTTTAATTATAAATCATATCATATCCACAAACATTTCTATATGATCTTTTACTGTATAAGGTTTCTATTGATTTAGTTGAATATGTGTTGTGACATAGATTATGTTGAAATTTTGGAAAGAATTTCTCTAAATCACAATTTAGCTTATGTTAAAAGACATATAAATAACACCCAATGTAGATATTCACTTAGAATTGAAATTTGACGAGGAGTTGTCATACATTGTAGGTTTGTAAATTTTTTAAATATGATATATAAAAAGAAGGATTTAAAACTGATATTTGACAGAAGCTGTAATAAATTTTAGGTTTAGAAAAATTAACTAATATCTAAAAAGTAATATTATTTAAATTGGAAAAAAACTCATCTAAATTCACGGATAAATTTGAACGTATCTATGAAATTATAATTCTGAACTGTTCATTTTAGTGTCCATCTTTTAACTATTTTTTTATGTTATATATAATTGAATTTATAAAAATGGTTATATGATTTATTATAAATACGAATAAATACTTAAAAATTGGTAGTGAAAAACATGCAATGTGCATTTTGATTCAAAATACTATTTGGTTCAAAATAAATAGAATTTTTGTTGAATTACTTTAACTTATTTTTATCTTTGATATATATAAATGAACTTTACAAATAATTATTAGATACATAATGCGACACCCCAAATAATTCAATTATTAAATAATTGGAATTTTTAATTATTAATTTAATTGGAAATTTAATTATTGATATTTTTGGATTATTAGAATTAATTTAATTAATTAAAGGAAAGAAGTGTTGGTGGTGTGAAGAGTGATTAGAGGGTGTGAGGAGTAAAATACTCTACTCTTACTAATTACTAATTTAATTATTTTATTGGAATACTAAAAGGAGTATTAAAAGGAAAAGTAGAGAAAGAGAGTTATTTTGGAATATTCATCATACGTGCATTGGAGAAGAGGAAAAGGAAGGAGGAAAATCTAAGGTGTCAGAATTCGAAGAACCCACAAGGTAAGGGGTGATTTCAAGTAATTAATTCATATTATCGGTTTAGATATTCAATGGTATGGATCATAGTATGTTAGGGAATCCCGGTTTAGAATTCTAGGGTTCCGTAGAATTGTCCCTATTGTGTCGGATTATAGGTTGAAAACAATTAGGGTGTCAGATAATAAATAGGAATGATGGAATAATGTTGTTTGATGTTATAATGGTGTAAAATGAATGTATTTTGGTGTTTCTCATGTTGCAATTCGTATGGGAATGTTTGGGTTTGGTTTAGAATGAATAAATGTCACAAAAGTGCGAATTTGATCAAGTGGGAACCGTTCCCAGTGGGAGGAACCGGTTCCACTGTGAAATTATAAAACCGCAAAATGCACTCAGGAATCGGTTCCTGTATAGGTAGGAACCGGGTTCCCATACATTTTCCAGAGGCATGTTTTTTTGAACTTCGCAGGAACCGGTTCCTGCATAGGTAGGAACCGGGTTCTGCTGTGACTTTTTGAAAAATATTAAATTTTGAAAATTCATAACTTTCAAACCGTAAGTCTGCTTTGAGCCGCTTTTGACGTTATTTCTTAAATTTAATGCTCTATTTTATAAAATGAAAAGATTTCCTAAAACTTGAAATTATTTTGAAAACGAGTCGAATTTCGAAATGGGTGATTATTGACTGACGCACATTGATGTGTATGTAGCAGTGAACCTGTGGTGATGGATGTATTAGTATTGGGTGAATGTAAGGCATGTTTATGTCTTGTTATTTGTATGCATGATGGTTGAAATATCATGTTTTGGTTTTGATTCGCTTATGATAATTTGGTGTATTTCATAGACTGATTCGATGTTGCATGCTGATGATGTGCATGCATATGCATTGTTTTGGTGAAGTTAATTCCCATTGTGTGGAATTTGACTTGTATTGCCATTAACCGATACCCGGGTAATGATGGGTGGTTAGGCTGGATTCGTGTCTGGGTGTTTATGGACGAATCGATGGTTGCTGTATCCGGTTGATGATGGATCAGTGTTGGGTGACTTGGTCACGTGTTGGTACCACATGCATTGTGTCTGCATTTGTGTTTGCATGGGATTGTAACATGTTAGGATGTCTTCCAGTGTTACAATTCTTTTGTTGATTAATGATTGTGCATGTTGACTTGTATGATTGTGACTGCGTATTGAATATGAATTTAGGCTAAAATGGGTGAAATAATATGCTTGTGATATATTGTTGATTGAGAAGCTCTGATTAGGTTGTAACACTGGGGAACGTTTAGTTGAGGAATTAGTTATTGTTCAATTGTTTCTTTGAATTTCATTGGGAATAATTATGTTTTGGTCTATTCCGTTTTGGTTATGGTATTTTTCCGCTGTGTAAGACATGGTCTTAATTTGATTGAATTATTTGAATAATGACTCTCAGTGTAGCATGACTACTGTTTTATTGGAAGTTTTATTTTATTTCATAATTGTGACATCCCTTGTTCCGTGTTAACTCTGATGGAATATGTCTTTAATCATTGATATAATTAGTATTATTCGGGGTATTTTAGAAGGGGTGTTACAATAGTGGTATTAGAGCATAGTCGGTCTTGTCTTAGTGTCGTTATCCCTTTAGTATGCGACTAGTGTAAAGTAACACTGTCGATACTTGTGTGCTGATGTGGATTGTTTTGTAATGTTACAGAACAATGGCCGGAAGAGGTAACGGAAGAAACGACGATGCTATTGCTGAGGCTTTGAAAATGTTAGCTGGAGTGCTCGGAGGGAACTAGCAAGGAGCTGTGATTGGTGCTGACAGACAATTGGGGAATTTTCAGAGGAATAATCCTCCATTGTTCAAGGGTGCACATGATCCCGAAGGTGCTCAGAAGTGGTTGAAGGAGATCGAGAGGATCTTCAGAGTGATTGACTGTGCTGAAGGGCTGAAGGTGAGATACGGAACTCACATGTTAGCAGAGGAAGCTGATGACTGGTGGGTTGCTACCAGAACTGAAATGGAAGAAGATGGTATTGCATTGACTTGGGCTATGTTCAGGAGGGCTTTTCTGAGGAGGTACTTTCCTGAAGACATTCGAGGTAAGAAGGAGATTGAGTTTCTGGAACTCAAACAGGGTAACAAGACTGTCAGTGAGTATGCTTCGAAGTGTACTGAGTTGGTGAAGTATTATGCTCATTATACGAACGATGCAGATGGAGAATTTTCCAAATGTATCAAGTTTGAGAATGGTCTTCGTGATGAGATTAAGCAGGGTATTCGGTATCAGCGTATCCAAAGATTTTACGATCTGGTTGACTGCAGTAGGATTTTAGAGGAGGATCTTGCTAGCACTAAGTCGAATGCTCGAGGGTATGTTGATAGGAAAGGTAAGCAACAGATGGATCGTGGTAAGCCTTATGATAAGAGTAATCAGAGATCCGGTGGTTGGAAGAAGTCTGGTGGAGGAGATTCTGGTTCTTCCATTAAGTGCTACAAGTGTGGTGAGACAGGACATCGTATGGTGGACTGCAAGGGTAATGATAAGAAGTGTTTCATGTGTGGGAAACTCGGCCATGTGGCCAATGATTGCAGAGTGAGAGTAGTGACTTGTTACAACTGTGGTGAAGAGGGTCATACTCGTGCTCAGTGCACAAAACCTAAGAAGGAGCAAACTGGTGGTAAAGTGTTCGCATTGTCTGGATCAGATACTAAGCCAGATGATCGGCTGATTAAAGGTACATGTTTTATTAATGACATACCTTTGATTGCGATTATTGATACTGGAGCTACGCATTCTTTTATTGCTTTGGATTGTGCTAAAAGATTGAATTTGGAAATTTTTAATATGGATGGAAGTATGGTTATTGACACTCCTGCGTCGGGTTCAGTGACTACTTCATATGTTTGTAGGAATTGTCCTATTGTGATTTTTGGTAGGGGTTTCGGTATGGATCTAGTGTGCTTACCGTTAGAACAACTTGATATCATCCTTGGAATGAACTGGTTGGAATTCAACCAGGTTCATATCAACTGTTTTGCAAAGACGGTTATTTTTCCTGAAGAGGTTGGTGTCGAAGATGTGACTATGTCGGTTAAACAGATGAACCTAGCTGTGAAAGACGGTGCTGTGGTGTTTATGTTGTATTCTGCAATAGAAGCGGAGGGAAAAGCAAAGAGTGATGGATTGCCGGTGGTGAATGAATTTCCAGAGGTGTTTCCGGAAGACGTTAGTGAATTGCCACCTGAGAGAGAGGTAGAATTTACTATAGATTTGATTCTAGAAACTAGTCCGGTGTCGATGGCGCCTTACCGTATGTCGGCATCTGAATTAGAGGAGTTAAAGAAGCAGTTGGAGGAGTTACTTGAGAAGAAGTTCATTCGTCCCAGTGTTTCGCTGTGGGGTGCTCCGGTGTTGTTGGTTAAGAAGAAAGAAGGCTCAATGAGATTATGTGTTGATTATAGACAACTGAATAAAGTTATAATCAAGAATCGGTATCCTTTGCCGAGAATTGACGATTTGATGGATCAACTAGTTGGAGCTTGTGTATTTAGTAAGATTGATACGAGATCTGGATATCATCAGATTCGTGTGAAGTTGGAAGATATTCAGAAAACTGCGTTTAGAACGAGGTATGGACATTACGAGTATTTTGTTATGCCGTTTGGAGTTACTAATGCACCTGGTGTTTTCATGGAGTATATGAATAGGATATTTCATCCGTATCCTGATAAGTTTGTGGTGGTGTTCATTGATGATATTTTAATTTATTCGAAGAGCGATGAAGAACATGCAGAACATCTTAGAGTTGTGTTGGAATTGTTGAAAGAGAAGAAGCTTTATGCGAAGTTGTCCAAGTGTGAATTCTGGTTAGATGAAGTAAGTTTTCTTGGCCATGTAATTTCCAAGAATGGAATTGTTGTGGATCCTACGAAGGTAGAAGCAGTATCCCAGTGGGAAGCGCCGAAGAATGCTTCTGAGATCCGTAGTTTTTTGGGTCTTGTAGGATATTACCGGAAGTTTATTGAAGGATTTTCCAAACTAGTGTTGCCGTTGACTAAGTTGACTAGAAAAGGGCAGGTGTTTGTTTGGGATGTTGAATGTGAGGAAGGATTTCAAGAGCTGAAAAGGAGGTTGACTAGTGCTCCGATCTTGATTTTGCCAAATCCGGCTAAGTCTTTTGTTGTGTATTGTGACGCATCATTAATGGGATGGAATCTCTATGGATTTTGTGTCTGGTTTGCCAAGGACAGCGAAGAATTGTGATTCTATTTGGGTTATTGTTGATCGGTTGACGAAATCTGCTCACTTTATTCCGATAAGAATGGATTATCCGATGGAAAGGTTGGCAGAATTGTATGTCGAGAAGATTGTGAGTTTGCACCTTCTTCTATTGTGTCGGATCAAGATCCGAGGTTTACATCTAAGTTCGGACAGATTGCAAGAAGCTTTGGGTACTAAGTTGCGTTTGAGTTCCGCTTATCATCCCCAGACAGATGGTCAGACGGAGAGAACGATTCAGTCGTTGGAAGATTTGTTAAGAGCTCGTGTGTTGGAGAAAGGTGGAGCTTGGGATAGTTATCTACCATTGATTGAGTTTACCTACAACAATAGTTTTCATTCGAGCATTGGTATGGCTCCGTTTGAGGCATTGTATGGTAGGAGGTGTCGGACACCATTGTGTTGGTATGAATCTGGAGAGAGTGCTGTGATTGGACCGGAAATTGTTCAACAAACTTCGGAAAAGATTAAGATGATTCAGGAGAAGATGAGGACTTCTCAAAGTCGTCAGAAAAGTTATCACGATAAGAGGAGGAAGGATCTTGAGTTTAGCGAAGGAGAATATGTTTTTATGCGAGTTACTCCGATGACTGGTATTAGTCGAGCTTTGAAGTCAAAGAAGTTGACTCCACGTTTTATTGGTCTGTTTCAGATTACCAAGAGAATTGGGAAGGTTGCATATCAGATTGCCCTGCCGCTGTCACTTGTGAATTTGCATGACGTTTTCCATGTGTCTCAGCTAAGGAAGTACATTGCTGATCCGTCTCATGAGATTCGGGTAGATGATATACAGGTACGAGAGAATTTGATGTGCGGTACTGCAGAATCGAGGATCGGAAGTTGAAACAGTTGAGAGGGAAGGATCGCGTTGGTAAGAGTGGCTTGGGGAGGACCAGCAGATGGGAATGTCACTTGGGAGCTGGAGAGTCAGATGAAGGACTCGTATCCCGAATTGTTCGTCTAAGGTATGTTTTCGAGGACGAAAACTCTTTTAGTTGGGGAGAGTTGTGACACCCCAAATAATTCAATTATTAAATAATTGGAATCTTTAATTATTAATTTAATTGGAAATTTAATTATTGGTATTTTTTTATTATTTGAATTAATTTAATTAATTAAAGGAAAGAAGTGTTGGTGGTGTGAAGAGTGATTAGAGGGTGTGAGGAGTAAAATACTCTACTCTTACTAATTACTAATTTAATTATTTTATTGGAATAATAAAAGGAGTATTAAAAGGAAAGGAAGAGAAAGAGAGTTATTTTGGAATATTCATCATACGTGCATTGGAGAAGAGGAAAAGGAAGGAGGAAAACCTAAGGTGTCAGAATTCGAAGAACCCACAAGGTAAGGGGTGATTTCAAGTAATTAATTCATATTATCGGTTTAGATATTCAATGGTATGGATCATGGTATGTTAGGGAATCCCGGTTTAGAATTCTAGGGTTCCGTAGAATTGTCCCTATTGTGTCGGATTATAGGTTGAAAACAATTAGGGTGTCAGATAATAAATAGGAATGATGGAATAATGTTGTTTGATGTTATAATGGTGTAAAATGAATGTATTTTGGTGTTTCTCATGTTGCAATTCGTATGAGAATGTTTGGGTTTGGTTTAGAATGAATAAATGCTGTCAAAAGTGCAATTTGATCAAGTCGTGGGAACCGGTTCCTGTGGGGAGGAACCGTTCCACTGTGAAATTATAAAACCGGTAAAATGCACTCGTGAACCGGTTCTCGATAGGTAGGAACCGGTTCCCATACATTTTCCGAGGCATGTTTTTTGAACTCAGAACCGTTCCTGCATAGGTAGGAACCGGTTCACTGTGACTTTTGAAAAATATTAAATTTTGAAAATTCATAACTTTCAAACCATAAGTCCGCTTTGAGCCGCTTTGGACGTTATTTCTTAAATTTAATGCTCTATTTTATAAAATGAAAAGATTTCCTAAAACTTGAAATTATTTTGAAAACGAGTCAATTTCAAATGGGTGATTATTGACCGACGACATTGATGTGTATGTAGCGTTGAACCCGTGGTGATGGATGTATTAGTATTGGGTGAATGTAAGACATGTTTATGTCTTGTTATTTGTATGCATGATGGTTGAAATATCATGTTTTTGGTTTTGATTCGCTTATGATAATTTGGTGTATTTCATAGATCGATTCGATGTCGATTGATGATGTGCATGCATATGCATTGTTTTGGTGAAGTTAATTCCCATTGTGTGGAATTTGACTTGTATTGCCGTTAACCGATACCCGGGTAATGATGGGTGGTTAGCCGGATTCGTGTCCGGTGTTTATGGACGAATCGATGGTTCTTGATCCGGTTGATGATGGATCGTGTTGACTGTCACGTGTTGGTACCACATGCATTGTGTCTGCATTTGTGTTTGCATGGGATTGTAACATGTTAGGATGTCTTCCAGTGTTACAATTCTTTTGTTGATTAATGATTGTGCATGTTGACTTGTATGATTGTGACTGCGTATTGAATATGAATTTAGGCTAAAATGGGTGAAATAATATGCTTGTGATATATTGTTGATTGAGAAGCTTATAATGTGTTTTAATTATGAGAAGTCTCACCCTTACTTTAACAATTTCAGGTTAAAGTTAACAGCTCAGGAGTTGGTGAGGATGGCTCTAGAGCTTGTCATTTAAGTCCGCGTGTGAGTGTCATGCTCTGATTAGGTTGTAACACTGGGGAACGTTTAGTTGAGGAATTAGTTATTGTGCAATTGTTTCTTTGAATTTCATTGGGAATAATTATGTTTTGGTGTATTCCGTTTTGGTTATGGTATTTTTCCGCTGTGTAAGACATGATCTTAATTTGATTGAATTATTTGAATAATGACTCTCAGTGTAGCATGACTACTGTTTTATTGGAAGTTTTATTTTATTTCATAATTGTGACATCCCTTGTTCCGTGTTAACTCTGATGGAATATGTCTTTAATCATTGATATAATTAGTATTATTCGGGGTATTTTAGAAGGGGTGTTACACATAAAATATAAAATCTCGACGAGACGCGTGCGACCGCATTTTACTAATTCTAATAAAAACATTTGAAGAATGAACAATTCCAATAAATCCACGTGAAAAATGTCACTACCATACAAAACATAAATTTTAAATAAAATTCACTCTAAAATATCGTACAAATCATCATATATTACTTTCTCATTCACTAAACCGAGTCATAGATTTTCTTTTATCAAACATATGCAACTAAATAAATTATTTTACATTATACATTAACAAGTATATTATTCTGTCAATCACTAAACTGACTCATGTTTTTGTTCTGTCAAATGTTCAATTATGGAATCTTCATTGAAAAGATAATATTAACAATTCAAAACCACCTAACAATAAAAAGATAAGAACAAAAGAATATACACGCACGATTCGCTATTTCGCTTCAACGCAATAATAACAAGAAACAAATAACAAATAAACAATAGTTAAGTGTTCCAATGCGTTACGGAAATGACGAAATCAACCCCATCAACGTCTTAATCACGCTACTTCTTCTTCCATTTTTCTGTTCTTATTCTTATTCCTATTTTCCTTCCTAGAGACTATATATCCAAATCAAACCCAGATTTTTTTTTATGACTCTTTAACTTCTTCTCGCCGGAAAAACCCTCATCGGAAAACCATTACACGGCGGGACGAAATTCTCCGTTTCGCGGTGGTTTATCTGTACATGTATTAAACTATTTCAAATTTCCCCTAATTGGTACTCTATTGTTTTGGAACGTTGTTCCTGATTTATTTAGGTATTGCGTTTTGTGTTGAAGTAATTGATGTTTTCTTCACGGTAAATTGATGATTTGTGTTTATTTTCAGTTTTTATGATTCTATGTACTTTCAATTGCAGAGTAAAGTATGGTGAGAATTTGGTGCTTCATATTGGTTACCTGGTTGTGCATTTTTTCTTTTTCAGAAGGTAGAGGTAAGAGTGTAACTTATGCATCAATGTTCTTTGAATTCATGTGTCTAATCTTTCAATTCATTGGATTTGTTTAGTTTTGTGTGTCTATTGATAATGCGGGCTCGTTGGTTTTCATTCGTGTTTATTCGTGGATGGATACAAAAGTAGTAGTGATTTGCTCAATTTCTGCTTTGATATTTGATAATGCCATATCATACGATATGTCTTTTGAGTTTTTCGTAAAGTTGCTCCCTTGCCCCACTGGACCCAAAAACCATAGGCAGTGGGCAATGAGTTTATCACGGTTCATGATTCAATAGCAGAATATCTAATTTGTAATGCAGACATGTCTATTGTGGATCTTTCACATTTGCATACCAATGATACATTTTCTATTTGCAGAACTCAAGGTTAGGCATACGAGTCATCTTGCCCAGTACAATCATACACTTGCTACAATTTTAGTTGAATTTGCTTCCGCGGTGAGTTCTTTATGAATTATATACGCTCAACTTAAACAGTGATTATAACTATTATGCCTATTATTTGCACTGTTATATTAACATAGAGGATTGATCAGAAATTAATGATTGTAACGAAAATTCCAAGTTTTAGCATGGCTTTGCTTAAGTAGGTTTTACCATATCTTCTTTATTTTAGTCAATGTCTTCACTTATGCTTTTGCACTGCATAAATAATTTGACAAATGAGGGACTTTCTCACATGCCAATCCCAATGGAGGGGTTCTCTGTCCTGGCCCAAAACAAGCCAAATTATCTGTTATATTGCATCTTATCTTATCTATGTAGCTAGACTTTAGAGTTTAAGTCATTTTGTTTGCATGATGTTGTGAACCTAAAGTTTCATCATATGTATTTATTCAAGGCAAGCCATGTGGGAAATCTGTATGAACTATATGCAATACATGGACTGACGTAGGTTTGGTGATTGCAGGTATACTTGTCAGATTTGACTCAACTTTTTACTTGGACGTGTACTAGATGTGGTGACTTGACCAAGGTGCTGAGAATGTAAAAATTAATATAACTTTACTTGGTCACTCAAGCTGTGAGCGAGCTTTGAATTATTTTCATTCTTGTATTCTACTAATTTGTCTTTTGTACAATGTTTGGTCTAAAGATATTTTCAATGTAAACAGGGATTTGAAATTATAGAGTTGGTTGTTGATGTGGAGCATTGTTTACAGGTTGGTGAACTGTCATCACTGATCAATATTCCTGCAAACTACAGAAATAATGATTTCTCTTTATTTCCATTCTCCACTCCTTGATTACATCTATTATATTATTGTACTCTCTGTCCTTATGTAATTATCACATCCTGTTCCAGGCATTTGTTGGAGTGGCCGAGGATCCGCTTGCTATCATCATTGCATTCAGAGGAACTAATGAACACAGGTGGATTTTCTTGATCACTTAAATTGTGTTATTTGGGCCCAAATTTCTATAGTCTCCACTAAAATGATCTGTTGGAGTTTAGTGTTATATGTAGGCCTATAGGCAGATGCCTGCATATTTTAGAAACAAGAAAAAATGTTTTACTTATGCCGTTATGCGTGTTAAGTTTGTATGAACATTCACATTCATGCACATGCAATTATAAGTTGATAAACACAGTTTATTTTATGATTCATGAATACAATATATTGCTGGCTTAAAAGAAGTGAGCACAAGTGACCAAGTAATATGGATATATTGCTATCTATAGTTCAGATCATATTTGAGACGTTGCACACCATAGATTCTTCTGTTTGAAAGGGCCAGAAACTACGTTGTGTGTATATGAAGAAAGCATGTTTGGGATCATATAAGTTATTGTTGTGAAGAGAACATTTTTCCATAATACATTATTAAAAGGAAAACAGTTTAGGCCTTTCAGATTTTTGACTCCCTTCTGAGATAACTTCATAATACTGAGTTGATTTGTTTGAAACTGCTTTTATGTAGTTTACAGAACTGGATCGAAGATTTATATTGGAAGCAGCATGAAATAAATTATCCAGACATGGATGATGCAATGGTATGTGACATGAAAGCCCTGACCTTACTTTGTGTCTGTAATATAGTCCGTTCTGAAATATTATCATCAATCTCACCAGGTACATCGTGGTTTTTATACTGCATACCATAATACAACAATACGCCCGGCAGTATTAGGAGCTGTTGAAAGAGCAAAGAAGTTTTATGGAGATATTCCAATTATGGTTACGGGGCACTCAATGGGAGGAGCAATGGCTGCATTTTGTGGACTTGATTTAGTGGTAACTTTAGTTTATCTTTCTCTGTGTTGCACACCAAGGTTTTGTTCCATATGTATTGTCTTTATTTTTCCTCTGGCACATGCTTTGAATTTCTGTAGGAAATATTTTATTTAGAAAAACGATTTTTTTATTATTAGTCTCTAGAAACTAATCAGAATAGTGTCCAAAATTCAAACTAAAAATTACTGTAATCATTTTTGTATAGATCCTTGTTTAAATTCTCATTTCAAGATATTCCTATTATACGAGGATGCATAATTACTTGTTTGTTTTTACATTCTTACAGGTAAATAAACAAGAAAATAAAGTTCAGGTTATGACATTTGGACAACCTCGTATTGGGAATGGTGTTTTTGCATCTCTCTACAGTCAACTAGTTCCAAATACAATCCGAGTCACTCATGACCATGATATCGTTCCTCATTTGCCTCCATACTATTACCATTTACCACAGAAGACATACCAGCACTTCCCGAGAGAGGTAAGGCATTGCATAACGAAGTGATGAAATCTGTACAACAAAACCTATATATCCGGAAATATGCTTACCTGCAGAATTTGTTTTCGATTTGTTTTAGTATTCTTCATGAATCTAAATTGTTGTGGATTGTGCAGGTATGGCTTTATAACATTGGATTAGGTAGTCTTGTGTACAGGGTTGAGAAGATTTGTGATGGATCTGGCGAGGATCCAGATTGTAGCAGGTTAGTCAATCTATTGTCAAAACGCGACTGAAAATGTAGACTTGTTGAAATCTTTGCCACTACAGTGGATTCCGCCAAGGGAGTATTCTCAGCTAAAATTTGTATTCTTATCTTTTACAGGTCAGTGACTGGGAATAGCATCACAGACCACTTGGTCTATTATGGCGTTGACATGGGATCAGATGATCCAGCAACATGCAGAATCGTTATGAATTCTAATGTTCTGAATACAAGCACCAGAGATTCAAGAGGGAACACAATCTTTTCTAGAGATCCTGCAAGTTCCCTACTCAAATTGAATCGAGAGTTTGATGATCAGGAAGATCCCGTTAATTCCGATTGAATTGGCATGAGATATCTCATACAATATAATTATGGGGACGATATACTTCGAAATTATTTATTTCTTCACGGTCCTTCCAAATGCGGCAGAAGAATTTTATCAGAATTAGCTGTAGCTGGAAGAAGATTGTGTGTATAGTCTTGTAAATGATCATCATTGTATATAAGACTTATAATTCTTGGTACAGATTTGAAGTGTACAATTGCACTTTCAAATTCTACTGAATTCTATCTGTGGTTTGGGTGGTATTTGATTTAATTATCAACATCATCAGCTAATCACATTTCCACAATTTAAGTAGCTTCAGTTTTAGAGGACATAAAACTTGGAATCGTAGAAAGAAATTCAGTCTATCCTCTCATTCTTATCTTTGCTTCATTTACTGGTCATCCGCCGGATATTTTAGCAACAAATATAATAATTCAAATTGCACTTCTAGAGCTTCTTCTTCTTTCTTAGCCAAAGTCTCTTCAGCTACATTGACATTCTCCATACACATAATAAACCAAATTTATAATCTACAATGATATGATACATGACATTTTTGAAGAAATTTTTATATACACGAATATACGAGTAAATAACTGAAATTGATCTCTAACATAAAACACAGAAATCTATTTAATTCTTGAAAAATAAAAATAACAATTTAATCTATAAAAAATCTCAAGTGTGAGCACTATTTAAGATTTCAAGGATCAGATTGATATTCTTACTTATTTTATTTTCCAACAGACTAAACAAATTTTCATTTTATTTTGTCTAATGAAAAAAAAATTCAGGAATAATCATGTTTGAAAATTAAATACATCAATAACCATATTTTTTAAAAATTTACACAAATAAAATGGTTTAAATGGACACTCAATCTCATATGGCACATGTATTTAAAATTGCACCAAGACATTTGCCTGTAAGTCAAATGAGATGTGCATGCATTGTCCTGATTGCGATTGTCCTGATTGCGATGAGGGGTCATCTCATATGGTACCTAGATGTAAGTGATTTTTAAAAGTAGTACCCAATTTCTCCACTATTCTTCACACTTTCTCTTATCATTTTTTTCTCTAATTTTTTCATCATGACATCTAACATAATTTTCACAAGAGATGTGTATGTTTTTTTCTCAGCTACCAAACCCCTGATTAAAATGAAATTTTGACACATCTATTCCATGAAGCGTCTTAAAAGATAGTTGATCTAATGGTTAGACAGAGACATCCAAGATGGCGAATCCATTAGAATAATTCAGAGACAAAGAGCGACCACCTCACTTGCAACCGAAAAACCTCAACGTTGGTGGGAGGGAGACCGGAAAACCTCAACGTTTGTGGGAGGATGTCAAAACGACACTGGCGTAATGGTGATGATGCATGGATTAAATGAAGTTGTTTTGACAATTGTAATTTCTTAGATATTTTGACGTGTTAATTAATTTTAATGGTTGTATGTGTTGTTATTTTAGTCTTGTTTGCATTCGGTTTGTTGTAACCAAATTTCTTAATAAAAAGTTTAGTTCATTTCTAAATAAATTACATAATGTGCAGGGTCGGCCCTCGCCATGTGCAGCAAGTGCTGCAGCACAGGGCCTCCCAAATTTTAAGGCCCAATATATTATTTTTTTTAACTATAAAACAATCGAATTTACCATATTATTTAAAAGTAGATGTAAAATCGTAACTTGTTTTCCAGCACTTGTAATGTTATACCGGATTCTTAAAATAGGTGTAAAACATTTTTTTAAGTGTATTTTTTTTTTTAATTTGGGCCTATTTTTTTTATTTGGAACGGGGGCTCCGAATTAATTGGGCCGACCTTGATAGTGTGCATATAATTTTTATGTTGTCGAGCTTGTAGAACGAGTGAGACAATGTCTTTGTGTGTATCCGACTTGACGATATATACCACACTTTCTTTCTTTCTTGCCAGCCATATCCATTTTAGTTGTAATACGCTTGCTTTTGGGGTGACCCTTTTTTTTTCCTTCGCATTTGGTCGTTGTGCCAAACTATTTCTCCTTCATACCCAAGCCAATAATCCTCTTTTTCTACCACTTGAAATCCATTGTTATATACACTGAGCAAGATCTCGGCCTTGTAACTGGGAGATAGAAGTGATAATGCATCTTAATAAGCATACATGCCACAATGACTTGAGAGCAAAGCATACGAAAAGCTTAAAACTTTTCACAATCGCAACAAAGAGATGGTAGTAGAGCCCTACACTCTTGTCTTGGAAACCCCTCGTTGTGATCAATCGTCTCTTTGACAATGAACTTGTGGTTATGATGGTCGAATCTTGTAACATTATGGGTGTTGGCTTTGGCACTTTCTTCCTTCATAAATTTCATGCAACTTTCAGTCCACAATTATCCTAATTGTAACACTCCTCTATATTTTCACCTCTTTTTGCGAACAACGAAGCCATCCTAAAATAGGTTGATGTCACCAAAGCGGTTACGAGGAGGTTTCATATTCCTTTGAAGACACGTTCATTGATTCAACAAAATTTGTTGTCATGTGGCCCATTGTTGTCCATTGTCATATAACCTCGTCCATTTCTCCAGTGGAAGAATATCAACCCATATCCTCGTATCCGTATTTGACAATCTAATCTAGCTACTGACCATCCATCCAACCCAATCCCCCACCAACACGACAAAAATTTGAGAACATGGGTAACTGACTATTTAACAATGAGTTTTCAGGATTTGGTGACCTGACTGATTTCATGAACCTTGATCGCACTGCCCTTGCAGAGCCCTCGATCCAACCACAACAAGAACTTCGTAGAGGACCAACTAGGAGAGGACGAGGCCATTAGATTATATGTAATTTTTATTCCAACAATGTAACCGTTTTATTAAAATTAAAAATTTAAATTTTTTAAGTTTTATTTATATTGTTCATTATTATTTAAATAAAAATAAAAATAAAAGAATGCACCTAGACACCATATGAGATGGCTTGTCAAATTTCACATGAACCTAGGTGCCAAATCCATTCAAATTTTACATGCATGCACAATCTCATCTGACGTATCCACTCAAACTATTTCTAAAATTTGATTATTTGCGTAAAATTTTTAAAAAATATGGTTATTGATGTATTTTAATTTTTAAACATGGTTATTGCTAAAAAAAAATGCTCAAATTATAACAGAAGATTCCAGAGAATAAAAAAATATTAAATTCAGGATCGGCTGAACATTTCAAAAGCCCTGTTCTAATTCTTAAAATTTAATTTTTTTATATAAATAATAATAATATATTTTTAATTTTTTAACATATTAAAAAAATTAATGATATATTTTTATAAAAAAATATATTAAAATAGGTGCAACACTACATTATATTTTATTACAAAAATATCATAACAATTGAGTTGATACAACACAACATTATATTTTATCAAAAAAAATATCATAACAATTGAGTTGATCATATAAAATATCCACTGTACCTTAGACAATGTTTTCTTTTGCTTTTGACAGCGCTTTAAAGCGCGCTGCTTATTTGTGCGTTGTTATAGGTTTAGACAGCGCACAGCGCTTTTTTACAATGTAAAAGCGCTGTCTAACGTTGCCTTTAGGCTTCGTTTTTTTCCATAACGCTGCCTGAAGTCTTCCTCAGACAGCGCTTTTTTATTCAAAAGCGCTATCTATTGCAAGTCCTTAGACAACGATTTTACTTTAGGCAACGCTTTTTAAAGCGTTGCCTTAGGTCTATAAGAATTCTTTTTTTTTTCTCTCCTTTTTTAGGCAGCACTTTCTTATAAAGCATTGTCTAAAGTCCTTCTTAGGCAACACTTTTGGTTTTAAAAGCGCTTTCTTATGTACCATTTAGACAACGCTTTTTGATAAAAGCGTTGTTTAATGTCAACGAAAATTTTAAAATATTCAGCTTATATTTTAAGCGCCCTGTACAAATAAGCACTCAAAATAAGCTCTAGTTTTCAATTTTGCACCAAATTTTAAAATACAACATATATTTTAAGTTCAATCCATTGAATATATGCACCAAATTTGCAGCTTTATATATAAATGCCTTAATTCAAACATTAATACTTAAACTGCTTAAACTTTGATACAACCTGAACATTCAATATATACATAATTTAATGGTTGGTATATCCTTAACAATTCTACATATTCAATGCTAAAAAACAACAACACGAACTTTTTATCTCTATCTTATAGATATACCTGAAACAAAACCAACATATATAAATCTAACACAAATGATCAATAATCCGTTATAATATTCTCAAATATTCCTACCATGATAAAAACAACATTAATATAACTGATCTTCCACATAACAATAACAACAACAACATTGTAACACAATTTTTCAAATTCATATCATGATACAAACAAAACTAATCTTCGATTCACATAAACATTGCAACACAAATTACCGCCTAACAATGACATAGTAGCTAATTAAAACTCAAGCTTATATATACTCAAAATTGTCAACACCTTATAAAATTTTCAACTCAATGATGAATTGACATCAATCCTCCTTAATTTTATCCATTTGATCTTTAGAGCAAGTAGAAGTCTTGAATTCACCAAAATACTACATAATATAACATAATATGATTTAGTTAAAACTATTTAATTAGATGAAATATATGTCAAATATTAAAATATCTTGTAACTTAGAAATCCATACAATGGTCGGAATATCTATTTGATTTGAAAGAATAATCTCTTTCATAAACCTCGAGATGAAATAGCCGCAATCTATACCATTGCATTGACGAGGACACTACACATGGAAAAATATACGAATATATATTAACTTGTGTTATCAAGTATCATCAATCACTAATATAATCAAAATTTAATTGTGAAAATATACCTCCACTCTAATCCATGTTATGTTGTTTGATTTACTCTTTGGTACTTGAACACCTCTTTGTGATCAAAATTTTTGTATAATTCTGACAGAATATAAACGAATATTTAGAACAATCTCACATAAATAAACAAATAAATAAACGAGTATTTAGAACAATCTCACGAATATTAATTTTGAACAGTCTCACTCACGTATCAACCGTCAACTTCAAATGTTCGTATTTTGTCCAATCACCTTCCAACGAATCTAGACAATATACAATTTCTCTCACAGGATTAATCGCAAACAATAACCAGTGTCCACTATAAGAATAAACAAAGATTAGATGAAAACTTTTTACACGGCGTCAAAAAACAAAACAAAAAAGATGAAGTTAGAAGTCAAAATCTTAATATATTTAATAATATCGTTTTTTAAAAGGTCATTACTCAAAATATTTACAAAAAAAAGTTAGATTAAAATTAAAATTGCATAGAGGAAAGATAGACAAATATTTGTGGTCATAACCTCTATTAAAAATACACAAAAATTATATGTGGAGTATAGATTGTATTTTAAAAAATAATTTTATGAGAATTTTTTAAAAAGATTAGAATTTATTTTCAATTATTTTTTTAATTATAAAATAATTTTGACATCTAATTAGTCAACTATTTTATCATTAATTATTCTTTAAAACAATATATCTGTAACAATATTTTTTTTAATAAAAAATTATTTTAAATAACATTAAATTTAAATGATATTTTAAAATCTAAAAAATTATAACATAATAATTAAATACTTAAAATAATATTAAAAAAATAAAATTAACTATACTTGATTAATTTATGATTTTAAAATGGTGTAGATTTAAAACAATTAAATTTCAAAAATAAACATGTGCAAGATTTGAATTGAGAATAAGGTTGCCTCACACAAAACCACTGGGCACTATTTAATTTTGATATCTTTGCGAAATATAATATACTTAATATATAATTAATTATAATTCCACTTTAAGTCCACTTGTAATTTTGAGTGAGGCCATGTGTAGTGACTATTCTTACACATCCATAAGATCGACCCTAATTAAGTTTGGCTCATGTCAATTGCATATCTTTTTTATTTCTTGTGTTAAATTTATTATCTTCTTTACTACCAACAATATCAACATCATTGATTTTTTCATTATTTTATATCTATTTATCATCATTTTTCTCAACTTCATCCTAAGACGAAGATTTTTCTCAACTTCATCATAAGGTTCCTCGGCACCAATGTTAGCATCCTTCTTTTCTTCATCATTCTCTATTAATTTATCATCATCATTTTAGTTACTTCAGAATGTTCCTCTATAACAATATGTTAGAACAACAACCAATATAACAGATTAAAGTAAATGACAATGAACATGGTCAATTTTGGTTAAAGCAATCCAACCAGCAGTACATATATATGCAAGTATAGAGCACTTATAATTTTGTTTTATTCTTATGATGAAATTAGAGTTACAACTTACAATGTACAAGCAATATATATAATATTATGTCTCAGTTTACAATAATGTCCCCGAATTATACATGCATCTCTTTATTGTCTACATATTTATGATTATACTTAACAATCTCCACCTTAGCGATCACATCCTGGAAACAATAGGCACACCTTCATATTAATAATGAGTAACGTATAACAAGTTCAATGAATGCTTGAACTTATCATTAATGACTGACTTAATCAACACATCAGTCGTATTCTCTGAAGTATGAACCTTTTCAAGTAGTATTTATTATTTGCAAAATAATTAACATTGTCGATCATAATGAAACGAAAGTCCATCTCGCTCAACACCTAATTCTCTCACAAATATTATAAGTCAGAAGGCTTCTTTGGCAGCTTCAGTTGCCACCATGTATTCAACTTATCGACATGGCCATTAGTGACTGAATCAATGATTTCCAACAAATAGGCTATCCTGCGAAAGTAAAGACATTCCATATTGTAAACCTTCTGTCATGCATATCACCAATATACTGTTAATCAATATCCTATAACTAAAAAATCACCTTGTTAACTACTAAACATGATACCACGATCCGTTGTACCTTTCAAGTACATGAAAAATCTAATTGACTACTTCCCAATGATGCTTGCCTGATTTGGATATAAAATTACCAACTTGACTTACAACTTGTGCCAAATATGGTATAATGAAGACAATAACATACTCTAAACAACCAACAACACGGACATATGGAGCCTTTAGCATATACTCAACTTTTGCATCTGTGTTTGGACCCTAATCCAATGAGAGCTTAAGATGATTCGCCAATGAATTATACACAACTAGAGATGGAAATGGGTAGAGTACTATAGTATCCATCCCATACATGCAATTTGAAAAATCCTCGTACCTGAGCCTATACCCGCGTTGGAATCAATCTTTATACCAATATCTATACCCTAAGGGTACCTAAGTACACATTACTCGTGCTCGTTATCCATAGTTCTGATAAAAAATAAATCTATTAATTAAAAAACCACTATTATCAGAACATGCACGATGCACCACTAATTAAAAAATAAATCTATTATCCATAGTGCTCGTGCGAAACACCACTATTCTCAAAACATGCACGATGTCGCATAGAACATCATATACAACAGAAGGGTGAGAATTCACATCATTATGAATATATAATATAAACAATGCATAAAAACATACATACATCCTAAAAATCATCGCACTTCATATAATTATCTGTACAACATGGCATTAATACTTCAAGTACCAACACAATCATATCCAAGTATTTCAAGAAAAATATCTCATAACTACAAACATGACTCCAATGAAATTCAATGCGACTCATGCACGTGGTATCATCGTGAAAATCAAGCTCACCTCGCTCTCAATTCAATATCTAGAATTAGAGTCACGCTTCTAATCCGGACAAGACCAAAGCCCATCAATATAAACATATAGTTCACCACTTCTATTTTTACACAAGAGTCAAAGCAACCAAACTGGAGTTCCAATATCCTCATGTATGCATGTGAAACACAATTCAATCATATGCAAATTAAAATTATCATCAAACCTTAATCATACCGCATATCACAATAATCCATTAAAATGAATTATCCACCTTTGCACAAAACACACATATCATAATCTCAATGCAATCATTTAGCATTCGTCATCATCACATATTCATAAATAACATATAACACACAAACCAACAAATGTTATCTTCAACAATCACTCAAAACACATCATACATATACCAAAATTAAGTATCATGTATTCAAAAATTTCTAATTCAAAACGTATTCATAAAACATAAGCATATAGGATCCCAAGTCAAATAATAAAAAATATATAATTTCATAACACATACCGTGCTAAGCGCCGAGTTACAGAATCTTTCGCGCTAAGCGCACCTCCTTCCGCGCTAAGCGGACTCTGCGATTTTCAGAACAATTCTTCTTTTGACAACGTTTTATCTCCCACAAAATTACCATACAATACTCATCCCAATCAGCCAATAATCACTATTTAAGGGTATCCTAACATATTTCTAATCACAGGTTATTGATTACAAGTAGAAAAACATGATTTCTCCATAAACCCTAACATTCAAAGTTCATAGAAATTAAAATCAAAACCACCTAACATGTTAGTACCCATTGCATACCATACATACTCATAATAACAAGGATTCTCCTCCTTACCTCTTAATTTTAGGACTACCTTAGGGTTTCCTCCCTTTTTCCTCTTTCTCCCCTTCTCTTCTTCTTTTCTTTTGTTTTTCACCAAATGAGAGTTCTAACTTATGTTTTCTCATAACCCTTACTATCTAGTATTCTCTTATTGGACTTAGTAACTTACACATCCTTATTACTTCTATTAAATTGAATTACTCATGGGGTACATCACATTTTATTAATCAAGATTTTTTGATATTTGATTCTAATCAAATACCCATTAACCCTAATATCAATTAATTTCATTTGTCCATATTTTTATATATTCTATCTTTACATCTTAGTTACTTGTAGGACTTCTTTTTCCCTTGGGAGAAAATAATTTATATATATAAAAATTTCTCCAAGTTTTAAATCTCTCTAATTTTTTCCATTTTCATATTTAGCTTCAGAGTTTGTAACATAAGTTTCTTTATTAGTTTTTTCTTCCTCTTTCAAAGTCTTTTCATCCACATTGACGTCTTCTATGCACATATAAAGTCAAATTAAAATTTACAATTAACAAATCATATGATACATGACATCTCTCGAAAAATAAAAATAATTTTTTTTTAATTAATTATAAAAATGTCAAATATAGCCTAGCTTAATCACCATTTGAGATTTGAAGAAAAAAAGACGTTTTTATTTATTTATTCATAATATATTAAATAGTTTTTCCAATATTTATTTTTAGAAAATAAATTTATTAAAATATAGTAAATAGTTTAATGAAATGAAGAAAAAAAAAATCAAATTTGACCATTGTAACACACACGTTTTTTATTTTCTTCTACTAAAACTTTCTCTTGTTCGCAACTAACATCACCAACATCATTGATTTTCTTATCATTTTCTATCAATGTATCATCTTCATTTTTGTCATCCTCAACATAAGGTTCCTCTACAAGAACATTATCCTCGTTCATTTTTCCATCATTGATTTTTTCACCTCTCTTTATCAACGCGTCATCATTAATTTTTTTCAACTTTATTTTAAGGTTCATCTACAAGATTACCCTCCTTATTTTCTTCATTATTAACTGTCTCCATAACTTTACCATCATTAGGTTCACCATCTTTATTATCTTCATAATCATTCTCTTTGGCAATTTCACCTTTTATCTGTTCAACTTGACCAATTGAACTTACATTGTTAATATTTTTGTTATTTGTGTGTTTGGTTTCTGTCTCATTTTCTTTGAAGGAGACACATGGTTTCTTGCGTTGGAGAGTGGTGGTATTTCCTGAAGCAACATCATGTTTAGATTTTCCACAACCCATTTTATTTTTTGATTTAGTTAGATGTAAGTATTATAATTTTGTGTGAATTATAGATTATAAGAACAAAAAGAGAAATAAAAATAGAATTGTAATGGTAAATTACTCTCTTTTATAGTAGAAAAGTGTGAAGAGATGATGGTTATTTTTGTTATATTGTTCAACTATTGTTGGAACAAATATGACTTGCATGAGTATGTTTTGGTTTAATCAAACTGCACTTTTTTTCTCGCTCATGTGTATGCCATAATTAGTGTTTTGTATTGGTAACTTAGTTCGTTTTTATTGATGAAAACAATAAATTAAGTTATTGATTATAACTTAGTTTCTCATTATGTGCTATCAACCTTTTTGGTAAATGTATTATAGAAACAATTAGTTTTATATATGCATTTGCTCCTTGTAAATATATTATCACTACTACAAAATGCGCATACAACAACACCAAAGTCACCATGGTTCGCCCCAAAACCGTAGTGACACTACTAAATTAATGCACTAACATTTTTTAATTAAAAATTTAAGGTTATAATTACGGTTAATTCCCTAACCATGGTGATACATGCCAACTTTTCTGGGTTCAATCCTCACCTCCCTCAAATAGTTTATTCCTTTTATGTTAATGCACACTTTTTCATTTATATTTATATATAATTAAAAAAATAATAGGGATATAACTACGACTCATTTGTACAACTATTGTTACACACTGACGATATTTTATATATATATTAAACACTAAGTACTCATTCTTCCACTTATAAAAGAAACAACTCTAACACCAACGTCGTCCACATCGGCGGGAAGAAGAAAACAACTGTAACATCACACTCATTGTTGTTGTCCAGTCTCGTCTCAATGTCGCATTTGAAGAGTAATTCATCCCAAAGTGTAAATCGTCGATCTGGAAACTTTTGTGGTTGTAACAGTCGTATGATTTTGTTCCAATGCAAGAGGGGTCAAAATAAAAGAAGGTTTTTTTTGGAGATGTCCAAATTGGTGGACCTGTGAAACATGTAATTTTTCATAGGGGATGATGAACAAAAATTGGAAGATGTGAGTAGTATGATGCAAGAGTTGGAATATGTTGGGTATATGAAGGTTATATACACAGATTCAAAAATAAGAACAAGAATTTGAAGAACATACTGAATTCAAAGAGATTTTCTGAAAATTTGAAGATGTTATATTTTCTTATATCCTTTATGTTTAATATTTACTTTGTTATAAAAGTAAGTTGAATTAAGGTTTGAAACTTGAAAATGTTATGTTATCTTATATCCTTTATGTTTAATATTTACCTTGTTATGAAATGTTGAAGATGTAGTGGACTTGGAATGAATATGAAACTAACAGAGTCCTTCTTACGAGTAAGTTCATCGCAATAATTTTCAGTTACAATAATATATTTTATATATTTTGAAGTTTAAGCTGAATGTTTATGTTGATAACCTTAAGAGAGTTAAGGAGATTAAAACTTTATTACATAAGACTTTTATTACATGATAAAAAACCTAATCAAATCTAAATCCTCTCGTTGAGATAAAGTTAGACCACTCATAATCAGCCTCATCATCAGAATAAAAAAAAATCATCATTTTCCTTGTCAACCTTCTTATTCTTCTTCTTTTTTTTTCTCCTCACCCTAATAGCTCTTATTAGTTTAAACATAACACCCCCTGCAACAACATATTAATTATGAGACTGGTTTTGCACCATAACACCCTCTATAACAACATCTTTATTGTAATGATGGTTTTGCAACACAACACCCTCTACAACAACATTTGGATTCTCATCATTGTTTCTTTAATTTTATACACTTTTTTTTCTCTTGGAAGTTGGAAGGATTGCATACCTCGAGTTGTTCAAATTTTATTACTTACTTAATATAAGTTTTGATAACAATTAAAAATTGGTTTAGTGTTGTTTCTGGTATGAAAATTTGACATTTATTCATATACAATATTACAACGGTTAATATGAATAATCGTTGTTATAAGGCGCACGCTTTCCAGATTACTACGACGGTCACTAAACCGCAATTGTAAGTATCACATATACAACCACATGTTAAATAACAACACATGATCCTGCTTGGTTATTGTTAAGGTTACAGAGTCAAAAACATTTAAATCAAGAGATACTCTAAGATCAAGCATTCAAGATGAGAGTTATTGTAGGATCAAACAATCAAATCAAATTATAACTAATTAGAGGAAATCAAGCAATAGCAGTAGGAAACAATTATTATGACATCAAACTTATTTCTATATATTGTACCAATACACCTTGTGAATAATTATCAATAACAGTATTCATTATATGGTATCAGCTGCCTCTTAGACTCAAAAGAGTGCACGATCCATCATGTCTACAAATTCCTCAAATACAGATTCTACCATGTTAGGCAACTCCTCAAACACAAACACAAATCCTATCAAACTTTCACCTCTAAAACATGGTGCCCAAATATCCATTAAACTTTCTGCGTCCAACTTTTTCGCTTGGCGCTGCCAAATCAATTCACTACTTGCTGGCATGAAATGCATAGGCTACATCATCGGCAAAGTCGAACCACAATCTGAGATGATCACCACCAATGGCATCTCAATAAATAATCGTTCCTATGAAGATTGGTTCGCTAATGATCAACTTATCGTTAGCTTTCTACTCGCTTCCATGAATGAACGCGATAGCGTTGCCTTCTCTTCATGTGACACTGCTCGTCAACTATGGCTGGATATTGAAGCCAAGTATGCAAATCCATCACGAGCTCATGTGATGTCTCTCAAAAACCAGCTGCAGAGAAGCCGTAAAGGCTCTCAAACTGTCACTGAATTTTTATTTCAGGTGAAAAGAATCGTTGATGAACTAGCAGTCTTGGATGCTACAATCTCAGATGACAACATCACTCTCTATGTACTCAACGGTCTTGGATCAGATTATCGTGACATCACTGCTTCCATCCGAACTAGAGAACTCCCCTTCACCTTTGAAGAGTTACACAACCATCTCATTGCACATGAAGAATTCCTGCAGAAAGAAGATGCACCTGTAGATGTTACTGTCCCAACAGCAAACTTCCACCAGCGAAATGGATCTCGGAATTTTCGTGGATGTAGTTCTTTTCGTCGAGGCGGTCGTCATGGATCGAATCAAAATATAAATCCTTTTCCATCAGATTCATTCCACTCGATGCAGTCATCCCCACGCCACCAATATGCATCAAACAACCATAGTACAAATCGGCCTCTCTATCAAGGACCATCAAGGAACCAAAACCATTTCAATCATCGAGCGAATCTCCCACCTCCACGCCGCCAATTCTGTGACTTTCTTGGACATATAGCCAAATATTGCCCACAACTTATGCAATCCAGCCCTACTGCTAATTATGCTGCTGCAAATGCAAACTGGATCCTTGACAGTGGAGCCAATCATCACATCATTGCAGACTTGAACAACTTAAGTCTTCACTCAAACTACGAAGGCCCTGACTCGGTCACAATTGGAGACGGCTCAGGTTTAGCCATTACACACATGGGTTCAACTCATCTCTCTACTCCTTCTACTATTTTTAATCTTAACAATGTTTTATGTGTTCCAAAAGCAAGTCACAATTTAATTTCTGTTGCCAAATTCTGTCAACAAAACAATGTGTATGTTGAGTTTCACCCTTTCTCCTTTTTTGTGGAGGATCTCAAGACAGGGGCGACGTTAATGAGCGGTCCAACTAGTGGTGATCTCTACACCCTCCAACGCTCACTCCCCACTCCACCAACCAACCTTCACGCATCACGGTCCACTAACACCCTTTGGCATGCTCGACTAGGCCACCACTCACCCAAGACACTTCATCAAGCTCTTAAGACATTTCTACCTTCCAGTTCTCATATTTAAAGTTCTACATGTAACTCATGCTTCTTGAATAAAAGTCACAAATTACCATTTCATGAGTCATCAATAAAAACCTCTACTCCACTTGAATTAATTTTTTCTGATGTTTGGGGTCCCTCTCCAATAACCTCTGCTAATGATTATCGCTATTATCTTATCTTTGTTGATCACTTCACTCGATATTCGTGGTTATATCCATTAAAACAAAAAACTGAAGTTGTCACAATCTTTCCTCAATTCCAAAGAACTATTGAAAACTATTTCCTTCAAAATTAAATCCATTTACACCGATGGAGGGACATAATATATAAAATTAAAATCCCACTTTTCCACACATGGTATATCCCATTTCATCTCTCCACCATACACCCCAGAGCACATCGGACTAGCCGAGCGTAAACATCGACACATTGTTGAAACAACCCTCACACTATTAAGTCATGCTTCCATTCCATTAAAATATTGGTGTTATGCATTTCAAGCCTCTCTATATCTCATTAACAGAATGCCCACTCCTTTACTTTGTGATAAATCACCGTTTGAATGTCTTCACAACAAACTTCCGTCCTATAAAAAATTCAAAGTTTTTGGATTTCTATGTTACCCATGGCTACGTCCATATGCTCCAAACAAATTATCTCCACGTAGTACACCATGTGACTTCCTTGGTTATTCTACACAATATCACTCTTACATTTGTCTAGATCGAGCCACTCGAAGGGTGCATCTATCCCGCCATGTTGTTTTTGTTGAAGACCAATTTCCCTTCTCACGTCCAAACCCATAACTCTCACCTGCATTACTGCCGCAACATTCATGGCTCCCACTTCCCAATTTCTTGTCTCACCCACATCAACCTAACACATCCAAAACCATAATTCCTAATTCCATACTACAAATCCCTCCCGTTACAGCCCCACACGACTCTCACTCATCCCCTCAAACCAGCTCCAATATTAACCATGCCATCTCTACTACACCTCAATCAACTGAACCTACACCTTCAAACTCAAATAACATCCAACCATCACCTTTACCCACTCCTACATCGACACCACAAACCACACCACCATTGGAACGCACATCAACATCATCCTCTGAACCTTTGAGACCCATCACACGGTCCATGCATAACATAGACAAGCCAAACAAAAAATATTTACTTGTCACAAAATATCCCTTACCATGATCGCATGAACCCACGTGTGTATCACAAGCAATGGCTTCCTCTGAATGGCATGCTGCCATGGCATCCGAATTCAACGCATTGATGCAACAAGGAACTTGGGATTTAGTTCCCAAAAACACAGCATCTAACCTCATTGGATGTAAGCGGGTGTTTTGAGTAAAACGCCGCCCAGACGGTTCCATTGACAGATACAAGGCACGCCTAGTCGCAAAAGGATTTCATCAACGCCCTGGACTAGATTATGATCAAACATTCAGCCCTGTGGTTAAACCTTCAACAGTCCGGTTGGTTCTCACATTGGCCATTCAACAACGTTGGCACATTCGTCAGTTGGATGTAAACAATGCGTTCTTACATGGTAAGCTTCTAGAAACCGTATACATGCAACAACCACCAGGATTTCATCATCCAGATTACCCTGACCATATCTGTCGGCTAAAGAAGTCCTTGTATGGCCTAAAACAGGCCCCTCGGGCTTGGTTCAACACCTTGCATTCTTTCTTACTGTCTTATGGGTTTGTCAACTCCAAATCTGATCCATCATTATTCATTTATCTAAAAGGAGATGTCAAAGTCTAAACCTTGGTATATGTTGATGATATTTTAATTACAGGTAATAACAATGAAGCAATTTCTAAGTGCATTTCAACACTAGCCACTAAGTTTTCCATCAAAGACTTAGGATCCATTCATTTTTTTCTTGGTGTTGAAGTCATTCCCACCACTCAAGGATTATTTTTGAGTCAACACAAATATATTCATGATCTGCTTGATCGCACAAAGATGAAAGATGCAAAGATGGTCCATTCACCAATGTCCACATCTTCTCCTCTTACCAAATCTGATGGCGCAAGTGCAACAAATCTTACGGAATACAGAAGCATCATAGGGGCCCTACAATATCTATCCATGACAAGGCCCCATAGCCTACACCGTAAATAAGCTCGCATTCATGCAACATCCATCATCCACACACTTCACAACCTTGAAAAGACTTCTTCGTATCTCAAAGCCACCATTTTCATGGACGCACTTAAAACGCTCATCTTCCCAAAATCTCTATGCATTTAGTGATGCCGATTGGAAATCGAGATGACTATACATCCACCTCTGCATATGTTACTTTTTATGGTGGTAACCCCATTTCTTGGAAGTCTTTTAAACAAAAAGTTGTTGCAAGATCATCCACCGAAGTCGAATACAGAGCTCGCATCGCATCCGCAGGTTTTTTGTCATCACTTCTCTCGAACTACATGTCAAGATACCAACTATTCCTACCATCTATCGCAATCACTTATCTCACCGTCAATCCCGTCTTCCATAGTCGCATGAAACACATTGCCATAGATATTCACTTTGTCAGAGATCATGTTCGCAATAACAAGATTCGAGTTCAGCATGTTTCAACTAAAGATTAACTCGCAGATTACCTTACCAAACCCTTATCCAGGCAGCGTCATCAAGATCTTCGATTCAAGATAGAAGTATATGACGGTACCCCTATCTTGCGGGGGCGTGTTAAGGTTACAGAGTCAAAAACATTTAAATCAAGAGATACTCTAAGATCAAGCATTCAAGATGAGAGTTATTATAGGATCAAACAATCAAATCAAATTATAACTAATTAGAGGAAATCAAGCAATAGCAGTAGGAAGCAATTATTATGACAGCAAACTTATTTCTATATATTGTACCAATACACCTTGTGAATAATTATCAATAACAGTATTCATTATAGTTATATATCTTTCTCAACCGTTGTTAAATGTCTTTTCCGTATTAGTATATATTTTGATCTTAATCATTTCAATTTAGTTGTTTAGTTTTAGGTCCTATCAAATATATGTAATTTTTTTAGCCTTGTTTCCTATTTGTTTTTAATTTCTTGAGAATTTTATTTTAGTCCCTCCAATATTTCAAACATACTACAAGGTCCAATTTCTATTTAACTTTTTTTTTGCACAAACTAAAATGAAGGTGAAAGAACCAAAAGAAAAATTACATATATATGCAATGTTCAAAACCTAACAATTTTTTTAAAGAGATTATAAGAAAAAGTAATATATTTATAGAGATCAATTATTTATTTCAACAAAACAATATTTTATATGTTAGTAAGTGATTTAATATTTATTGTGAGTTTGTATATATAAAACGGAGAAATACAATATAGAAGTGGTTATCAATATAAATAGCGAGTGATATGTGAAATTTGTGTCTAAATCTTTGGGTTAGAATTATCATTGATAAAGTTTTTTATACATTGAAAGTTATATTTATATGGTATCAAAATGTGAAGAAAATGTTAGCCATTAGTGAAAGAAAATTTGGAGAAAAGTTATGAAAGAAAATCATAAGGAAAGGATTGATGCGCGATAACAAATAGTAGAATTTATCATCCTTATATTTTACTCACCATGAACGCCGCATGAGAACTCTCACGGTGATGGTGAACGAAGTGAAAGTGACATTTCCTTGGTGCATGGTAAATACACTTTCATACACAAAGAGCGATGGATGAAATTAATAATTCAAGTGTTTCATAGAACAAATGCATATGGATGGTTAAACAAAGTTGATCGCTATTTTAATTTAAAATGGATGAGTGATGGAGAGAAATTCCAAGTCATGGTTTTAGGCATGAAAGAGAGAACCCTTGTTTGGTACTAATGATATGAATCTCTTCATATAACTTAACTAAGGAATTTTTATGAATTCTTATCCTCAAATATATTCAACCTACTATGATTCAAAGTTCCTTTGAGTTGTTGTTAACGCCTAACATAAAAAAATAATAATAATACAAATAATAAAAGAATATAACTAGCAATTTTAAATTGTATGCAAGACCTCAGAAATGTAAATAACAAATATCCTTAAATAGAATAATCCTAAGAAGACTATACGGTGCAATAAATTCCAAGATAATCAAAATCGGACATCGAATCGACGTACTAATAAGTTCATGGTTTTAAGATTTGACTAGGGTTGAACCGAAGATAAAAATAGTTATGTCTAATTTTTTTTGTTGTATATAAGAATAATAATGAACAAAGATAATTATATTTTTTTAATAGTAAAACAATTTATTGTTATTTGTTATTGTGATGGAATATCTCAATAGATGCCTCAATGGACTGAAAAACATATCGAATTTTAATTATCATTCGAAATGTGAAAAACAGAACATCACAAACTTATGTTTTGCTGATGATTTGCTGTTGTTTTCTAGGGTTGATAAGGAATCTGTCTGGCTCATGATGGATGTGTTTTCAATTTTTTCGAATTCTGCAGGACTCAGAGTCAATCTTGTAAAATGCTGCATTATCTTTGGAGGGGTGGAACAGGAGGTGGAGGATGAAGTAATGACTGGTTTTGCAGAATGAGTACTTCAGTTTTAGTATCTAGGGATTCCAATGTCAAGTAAGAGGTTGATTGCTCAAAATTATAGCAGTTTAATTGATAAAATAGTTGGTAATATCACCTATTAGAGCCTGTGTCTGCTAACTTATGCAAGTAGAGTTATGCTCCTAAAATGTGTTATGTTTGCGCTAACGCACTATTGTATGCAATGCCTACCTTTCCCTTAATGTGTGATTCAGAAGATTAACTCAATTTGTCAAAGTTTCTTGTGAACTGGTAAGAAAGAGAATAGTTGTAAGAGCCCGGTAGCTTGGAGAATTGTTTGCAAACCAAGGCGTAATTGGGTACTCAACCTGATTGACTTAGAGATTTAGAATTAAACTACCCTGTTGAAACTTCTATGGAATCTTAGCAGCAAAACATATAGTTTATGGGAAAATGGATTCATATGTACTATTTCAAAAATAAAGGCGTTATAGAGGCTAGAGTGACGAATAATGCATCATGTATAATCAAAGTTGTACTGAAATAATGAGAAGCTATAGGCACAAACCTGGGGTGGCTGGATATGTTGTAAGGTGCTCCAAATGAATCCCCCTTGTAAATTGGAAATATATATTCTATGATAATTTGTAATTTGTATATGTAATTTATATATTGACTAGATACATAATTGTCAAATATATTTTAAAAGTTTAAATTTTATTATAATCTGTTAGGGAAGGAATATTTATTTTGCAAATTTTTGTAAGCATTTTTTTTATGTACACATTAGGTCATCTCTAGTAGAGGAACAACTATGTTAAATTTCCTCCAAGAAACTGTGAAATATAAGTAACAAAAAGATGTTATAAGGGTTAGTTGGCTTTTCCCATATCTGAAACGCCATTGGTTGATCCATCGGCTATATTAATTTATTCTCAAGTCATTCTCTTCTCCCATACCATGCCACCCTATCCCTTCTCTCTCCGTTTAATATGTCAGAGATCTGGTAGCCTACTTTTTTTTCATGCCTGAATTATTATGGTTCTGATTTTTATTTTATAATCTTTTAAATTGAAACTCATGGAATAGTATACAATACTGTTTTTATTTACTATCTATAGTTAATATAAATATTAACTTTAACACATTGTTTAAACTTAGCTGAATTTGAAGTATTTTTGTACTCCAGTTTGTTTATGATTTGTGTTAGATAGATTTTCAATCAAGATTAAGAATTTGTCTGTACGCAATGTTAAATTTCTTGAAATAAAACTATACTATTTATATAATTTTATCCGATTCGAGAGATTAAGATACTCAAATTAATTAAATAAATTTAAATTTGTTAGTACTGTTTTATAGGATTACAAAAATTAAGATCCATTTCAGTTATTGTAATTTATCTTTTTGTAAATATTTAAACTTTTTTTGTTTTGTTTTATTTAAGTACATGTTTTGTTTCTATTACAAATTATTTAAATATGTTATGGATTTTTTTAAGCGATTGCTAATATTTTTTAGAAAATGTGTCCAAAAAAAAACAAATTCTTTTGGTTTAATTAAAATTGACAAATAGATAGGATAGTTCCGTTTAGATTTGTAGAATGTGCCATGCTAAAATTTAAATTTAGTTTCTGAAAAAAATGAAGATGGGGCGAATCTGACGACCCAACACTATAAAACTTAAACGCTACTTAAATTTATGTCTTTTTTGTTAGTGGTCACGTCTGCAAAATCTATCGAAAAAATAAGCCAGGACGATGCGAACATAATAGAGGGTACAAGTCTAAACGCTTGGCTCAATTCACAAAATTATATGGGTAAAGCAAGTATGCTCGGCAGAACGAGCTCGAGTCTTTGTCACCTCAAATTTTAATCGATCTCTAATAATAAGAAAATAGATAATGAAATCTTTGAGTACTTATTTATTTTTTTATAATTTGAATCAATCTTGTTCAGTACCTGCTGAAGGTCCAATCATACAGAGGACCATCATAGACAACCCAAAGTATATAACTAGCACACGTAAGATCGAGGTTACACTTTTTTTATATTTACTTTTCACTACACTCATATTTGACTCTGAACTGAGTTGGGTGTTGGAGCGCTAACCTTACAAGTCCACTCGCGCCACCATATTAGAGATCAACATCTCTGATTCTAGAGTCATATGTTATCAATCAACGCCAATTTTGGTTCCTTAACGAATCAATGATGTCATTTGTAAAAATCAACTCCTAATTCTGGCAAAATTCCACGGATAGATCATCCTTGATCCAAAGCCAGATATTTTCCATAACCACCAAGGAATGAAGATAATCATCGCCTTAGACATGACAACAGGGCACACGGGGGCGGGTTTAAGCACTATCAACCTTCCTCGCCTCCCTGTACCACCCCATCTCCCGCCCATGTCCCCAGTCAGGGGTAACAAATGACCACCCACCCTCGCCTCCAACGGGAAACGAGTTTCCCTGCCCCGCCCACCTGTAAAAACCATAATTTTTTAAAATAGATTTTTTTCATAACAAAAATAATCATTAAATTAAATATTTGGTCATTTTAATAATAATGATAATATTTGGTCATTTTTACTTTATCTATATTTTCAAGAAATTAAAAAAAATTCTAATAAATTTGTTATTTTAAGATTAAAAAGTTAAATAGGTAGTCACATTATTAAAAATAAAGATAATAAAATAAATTTAATAGGTTGGGACGAGGCATGGGTGGGTGTGGGGCGGATAATGCGTCATACACTCTGCCCCCGTAATTAAAAATTGAGTTTTCCCTGCACCCGCCTCACCCCTAATTAAATCGGGCGAACATTTTTGCCATGCCTACATCTACTACATCACATCAAAAAGCTTTGTTGAATCCTCTTATTGCATTGCACCTTAATATCGGTCATCAATGAGACCCCAGCCATGGAAACGACTAGCGGAAATACACCATACGAGCACCTCATCCAAGCAACGTCTGATATCATATCACAAAAGTTAAGATCAAATGATGTTACAACTTCTAAATCATGGGAAGATGTATGGAGTCCCAAACATACAATTACCATTAGGGAACAATCACTATTGCATATCACATAAGTAGCAAAATTCCTTCTAGACGATATAAGCGTGTGTGATATCCTTTATATTGACACACTCAAACAACTAAGACTCCGACAGCTAGATCTTAATGCATATAACAGTGAAAGCCTCGTGGCTTTCAAAAATCTTGTAACTCATATATGAAGAATATTGGATTTACCAATATCACCCGAAGAAGGAGAAAGCAAATGTACCTTAAAATAGTGTTTCTCTAAAATATCAAGGAACCGCTCGTGATTCACACCTAATTAAAGATAGCAAGACATGTCCACAAACTCGTATTCAAAAACCTCTTCACTTTGACCGTGGCGAAGTAAGGTCAAAGGAAGGTTACCATGTTTGATCTTGGCAGACATGAAGATAAGGTAATACAAATTTCAATCGATAATTTTGAAACTGCTCAGATTGATGATAATCCGGCTAGATCCGTAAAGATAGGGTCTGACCTCTTTTTCAAACATACCATCAATTGAAAGTGAAAGACACATAGTGACACTCCTATGTCATGCACGTAAGTATATAGTATGTTGGTATTAGTATATCACACTTGAGAAAATCTAATTCACTGCTTAACACAAGTAAGTGGGCAAATAACTCAATCGACTACGCGCTAGTGCTAATCATGAGCACCTACCCAAATATGACCTAACATGTATACCCCTAACATGATAGAGAGTCGACATTGTTCATAAGCAAGTAAGCTAACCATTAAGACACTTACCGTCTGATAGTATCCCCTGAGCAAGGAAACGCTGAAGCAACAAACTTAAGAGATGGTGGCACATGCTAGTTAGAAAGAAACATGGACGATGTTTGCAAGATACCAAGACACATATTATTTCAAAGGTAAATTGATTAATAGATGGTTAGAAGCGGATTTTTTAGAACTAAGCACTTGAATGATCCATATCAATATTCCCAAGTTACGTAATCAACCAAGGAACAAATCAAAAAGAGGATGTGCATGTTTTATTTACAGTTCTCTCGATACGATAAGTATTCTTCAAGGAATTTTGAAATTTTAATAAATAATTTTTTAACCATTGGAAATATTGCGAGTGAAAATGTTATTGTAACCCTCAAAATGATAACGCATACCACACTTCTGACGCAAACCCCTCACTTGGTGGATGTGCTAAAAGCGTAATTGACACACCCCTTCTTAGAAACTAGTTACTCCAAGAGCGTAGACGGTGGAGCCCTATAGACGTTTGCCTTATACCAAGAAAAACTTGGGCGTAAGATCATGAACCCTACCTTTGACAGTTTGAAATTCTGGTATACAAATTACAATGTCCTAACACATGTTGAGACAAAGATCTCTGCATAACAACACATGGACTGGATAAAGCTCACTAATATAATACTTATCAGAACAAATCGTGATAGATATTCTAACCTATTATAGGACATGTCAATCAACAAGAAAAACCGAACAATGCAGAATGATAATAACACAAAGATATGATGACCCAGTTCGGTGTACAATAACATCTACTTTGGGGGCTACAAAGCCATGAAGACGATTCCACTATCAGTAGTATTATTTTATGTAAAAATCTCCAAGTTTACATATCAATAACCTCCCTTTTACCTAATCACTACCCAATGCAATCTTTATCTCAAAACTCCGTCTAAGATAAGAGAAACCCATCCCACTTCCTAAATCATCTCAGTGATATCTAATAATTATAACCTCTGGTGATTGCATTAAAATACTTGAAAGACACCCCTTTTAAAATAAAGTTCAGACTAGACTCTTGGCTAACAAACATACTTGGATTTTCTTCAAAGCTTCATCTTAGAACAATATACCATTCATTACATAAAGGCTTATGAATCTGTATAGAAAACAATGTCTACCATAATGTATCAATTCGATACAAATGGTGACTTACAACACAAGAAAGTACCCAACTCTCAAAACCCTATACCCTTAATTTTCTTATACAAAAGTGTTATACAAGAATTGGTGTTAAGCCCTAGGTCTAAGTCTTCCTTTTATAATATTAAGTTATCCATGGACTTCGAATCTTCTATTAAGACATTCCTTGATCCACTGCTAAAGTGCTCCTTAAATCTTGGAACAAATTTACTAAAATCATGCTGTAGCAGTCCAAGATGTCGACTCTTCATTATATGACATATTGCTCGACATGTTGTTCTTGACATATTTCCACATCTTGTTCAACATCTTGTTTTACCAAAATTTAGTCAAATCTTTAAAGATTTCAATCTCCCCCTTTTGGAAAATTTTGGCTAAAACTTTTGCACAATAAATCCAGGAACAAGAGTAAACTCCATTTGCACAATAAATCTAGGAACAAGAGTCTTGAAGTCATTTCAGCTGAAAGCTTTTATCCTTCCTCCACATGAGGAAGAAGATAGCCAAAACACACATATGATTATCCAGATACTCCCCCTTAACCTATGAACCAATACTTGTCACGGAGGGATAAATCTTCCTCTCCGAGGGCATAAGAGAACCCTCAAGAAGAAATATAAACTTTACCCTAAGCAACCAAACACCAACCTGGATAACTCAGAACACATGCCCAACTGTGTTGATAACTTAGATCACAAGACACAAGTAGCAACTGGGACATGACTCAGACAAAATGTCAGGACATCTTGTTAAACATCCATGCAAAACAAGTGCAAGGACAGACACGCCATCCATATGGTTACCAATACCTTTCTCCCTCATTTTTACCCAAAAAATGACAAAGATATCCCCCACAAAATGATACCCAAACTGTACTCACCCAAATCCTAATAAAAGCCATGATAGCTTTGATGGAGACAACCTAACACGAGAAATGAAAGGTAGGAGATGACTCCTTTGAATACCCGAGTTGTTACTTAGGAATTAACGACTCTCGATTGTAGCAATTGTCTTGCTAACCTAAAACCACATGTATGAAAAATCTAACGAAACGTTTCAATGACTAAATAACATTTAATGCATTTGCTCTCAATTACTTTGGTAACTATTCCACAACCATTTGGTTCTCACTAAGATCAAATATAACCACTTGAGTCCAATCACGACTTTGAAATACTCCTCAATCGATAAACGTCGATAAGCCTCAAGAGCAATTATTCTAGGTCGGCTGAAAGCCCAATCATGCATAGGCCCAACAAAGACAACTCAAGGTATGTAGCCAACCCACATTAAATTTAAGATACACTTTTTTGATCTCCACTTTTCACTACACTCGTCTTAGACTTTAAACTAGCTTAGATGTTAGAATGTTAATCTTTCATACCTATCCCGTGCCATCGTACCAGAGGTCAACACCATTAATGTTAAAATACTACATATTCGATCAACATCAATTTTGGTTCTTTAAATGTTCCTAATTTCTATTGCACTTCTTTATAATATAAGAAATATACCATCTGTTAAGTGGTCACTATATATACAATAATTTTTTTATTCATTGAATAATTAATGTATAAGATATATAAAATTCTCTTTGTTCTATATTATAAACAAATTTTACTTTTTAGATTCATTGAATAATTAATGTATTTGATCTATATAGATAATATACATTAATTATATCTGATATATATATATATATAAATCATATATAGACCAGAAACATTAACTATTCAATAAATTTAAAAAATAAAATTTATTTATAATATAGAACTAATTCAAATACATATTCAATGAATAAATTTTGTTGTTGTTGTTTATAAGAGAATATATTTATTTTAAATAACTTTAGAATATATTGAAAATTGAAAATTACTTTTTTCAATAATCATTAGGGAGGGAGAGAGAGAGTAAAATTTATAGATTTTGAGTATTATAACCAATAAAATTCTAGGCATGATTAAAATAATAGATAATGAAAATGGCTTGTGCCTTTAATATAGTTCTGGATCAAGGACAAACCATTCTCAACACCAAACCAAAATCTTCGCAATCCAACAAAACTCCCATCTCCGCCTTCCTTTCTCCTCCCATCCAGACCTCATGGAAGGCTTTGAACGTATTGATTTCGGGAAGATGGGATATGGGTACTTCTTCTCCTTCCATTTTTTTCTTCAAAGTTTTTTACTTTCATTCATTTAGATTTCAATTTCATTGTTTTTACGCCTTTTCATTTTCTGGGTCTTTGATTTTTATTCATATATATAAACAGGTGCAAGCATTACAGAAGAAGATGCAGGATTCGTGCTCCTTGTTGCAATGAAGTTTACTCATGCCGTCATTGTCATAACGAAGCAACGGTATTTCTTCTTTTTTCTTTGTTTTTTTGGTTGTTTTCATCTTAAAAATCTTGTCTTTTTGCTTTTTTCTGATCTGGGTCTGTGTTATTTCTTTCATTATTAGAGCATGTTGAAAAACCCTATTGATCGCCACGAACTCGTTCGGCACGATGTTGAACATGTAAGATTAAGGGCACCCTTGGTTTTTGTTTTTCATGGTTTATCAATTATTGTGCCATTTTACATGAGAGGATAAGTCTCATGTGGTTTTTGTTTGCATCTTTTGTTTTTTCAGGTTGTTTGTTCGGTTTGTGACACAGAGCAACCAGTATGTATCTATTCAATGATTGATTTAAATCTCTTGTGTTTTTTTGTTTTTTTTAAGATTGTTGTTTTTAATGTTTGTTTTGAAGGTTACTCAAGTTTGCACTAACTGTGGTATTAAAATGGGGGAGTATTTCTGTGACATCTGCAGATTCTTTGATGATGATGTAATGATTTACCGAATAAATCTATAGTATCTGATTTAAGTTTTTCCTTTTCATTTGAGGTTGTTGATTAACCTTAACGGTATCGTTTTGTATTTGATGCTTATTGTTGTTCACTTCATTCTGCAGACGGGGAAACAACAGTTTCATTGTGATGATTGTGGGATCTGCAGGTACATTAGCTTTATTCGAGTAAATAGGTTACCCAAATTTACGAGATGCAACTAATTTTGGTTATGTAATCTGGTAACAGGGTTGGCGGGAGTGAGAATTATTTCCATTGCAAGAAGTGCGGTATGCATTCATCACAAGGCTTTCATTTTTTCGATATTGCTGATTTTACATTTTCATTTTTTCAAATTAGCTTATCATCTCCCTTAGTGACACCAGAAGCTCAAAAGCACTATCGCGAATTGAATTTAATAACTCTATTGGCTGTTGATTCTCGTTCTAACATTAATTTGTCTTGTCTTTTTAGCTTCCGAAATAATTTTCTTACATTACAAATATATTGCTCCATTTTGATAGGGTCTTGCTATTCAATTGCTCTGCGTGATAATCATTTATGCGTGGAGAACTCCATGAGGCATCATTGTCCAATTTGTTATGAGGTACATATTTTTATTCCTTTCCTAATATCGAGGGTTTTCAGTTAAACAACAAATTCATATGCCCTCAGAAGCATGAGAGTATTCTGATATGAATTTGTTTTTTTGTTACAGTACCTTTTTGACTCATTGAAAGACACTCGTGTTATGAAATGCGGTCACACGATGCATGGTGATTGCTTTCACGAGATGCTAAAGCGCGACAAGTGAGTATATGTATTAACTATTTGACAATCGTTTGGTTTCTTATAACATTATTTTTGCTTAAATAATTATTCGAACTGGTATATGGCTCTCAGGTACTGTTGTCCCATATGTTCCAAGTCCGTGATGGATATGTCTATGGCATGGAAGAGAATTGATGAAGAGGTAGCTGATTAAATTAAATCATTGTTTTCAGTTGGTTTCTAGTATGTTTTAATCAATGTTTCGAAAACCGAACCAAACCATTCAATCAAATGAAAGCTTGAGCAGTACTTTATACAGTTTGATTATTTTGACAATTTGATCACTGTTTCATTCCGATTTGAGCGGTTTAAGGAAGTTGAACCATACTCCACAAGTCCTCTCGGTTCAATTTTTCTGTTTGGTTTTTAATTTTTTATGCTCAACAATTACTTGGTCGAGAATATTAGAATAATACTTGTAGAAATGCTCTACACTACCATTGTAATTTCTCACTTATTTATTTGTATTGTATTAGATTGAAGCAACCACCATGCCTGAAGATTATCGTAATAGAAAGGTAAACCTACACTCGTAGAAATGCTTGTTTAACATATGGTATCTCTATGTATCTCCATTTCATCGACAACTATTAGAATCTACATATTTGACATGAAACATGCTTTTGAGGTTGAACAATGTTGTCAATCACGGCGGATTGCATAATATAGAAGTTTGTTCAAATTCCACTATGATATAATGCTATAGGGTAGCTATATGCGTGGCTTGACTTCACTTTGTACCAAATAAATAGTGTATTGCACAATAATAGTGATCTATTCAAACTCTATTTTATGCTATATCTGTTATTTGACAACAAAGTATACATAGGCTTTATGGTTCTCGATTAAACAATTTGAGAAAACTAAACGGGCATAGGATTGCAGGTTTGGATACTCTGTAATGACTGCAACGATACAACTGAAGTTTCCTTCCACATTATTGGGCATAAATGCGGTCATTGCAATTCATATAATACTCGCAATATTGCTCCTCCTGTTCTTCCGCAATAGCCACATTGCTTGCCGTTCAAGAAACATGTCTTTCTCCATAACACAGCTGTTGTAGAGCCTCATTTAATTCATCATCAAGATTAGTGGTGTATTGTGTATACCCTTAAACTTTTCATGGGTTGTTGTTATTCTTCCTCCAACATATGGAGTTGGTGTTTGTGTCATTAGACTATTATAAATGTCGGTCGATGTATACTAAGTATACCATAGGGGGAAAAAGTTTACCCTTCATGAGCTTCTAGTAATTGTGTTGTATAATTTACTTAATTGTATTGATTGATATTGGAGGATGGATTGGGTTGTATTGTATTTGTCATTGAATTTAATCTACAAAACTCAGTAATTCCTTTACTAGCATATAAGTCACTCCCATTGTTGATGCTGCTCTCAAAGAAATTGTCATTGATTTGTAGTGAAATTGTTATTTACACTTTTTCTACCACTCATCATTTAAAAATGAATCTCTCGTTAATTCACTGAGACTTGCATGCATTTAGTAGTGGAGTATGATAGAGTGCTAGTACTTCATATCAATGTCTTTCTTATATTTTGATCAATTTTTTATTATTTAAAAACTAGTGTTTAGAGCATGCATTGAGATTATTAAACGATATTAAAGTAGCAGATTATAGGTTTCCAACAAGTAACCTTATTGTGGGAACAACCAGTCTCATTGTATTAAAACTTATTTCCTTTTTGATTTATCTATATATTTTTCCATTAAAATAAAGAACGCAAACATGTCCCTAAGCCACTTTTTTTTGAACAAAATGAATGTCAATTTCTATATGCTTCGTGCACTGGTGTTTGATGACTTGATTCCTCGAGTGATATATTGCAATTATACTATCATAATAGATTAGGCTAGTCTTGGGGATACGAAAATGTAACTCTAAAAGTAGATTACGTACCCAAAAGACTCAAAAATTACATTAACAATATTCAACTTCAGTACTAGAGTAAGATAACATAGGCCCGACATTTGGAGATTCTGACAAATGGACCGTCGTTGTAATCTACATCACTGCAAGCTATCAATGATGTAGTGAAAGAAGGGTAAAGTTGTAGCTCATACTGCCGCCTACCCTAAATATAACGGCTACCCTAAATCAAATATAATATGGGCCCTAGAGCCTGCATGTGATCATCAATTAGAATGTGAATAAATAAACATATTTGTTGAAGTGCGTAAGAATGCCAGGCTCTATGAAGCCGAGGTATTGGAGGGCACTGATAAGGATGCAGTAGAGAGAATGAGCTTCACATGGGGTGTTATTTTTGACATTTAGCTTTGGTTTAGAGTTAATCTGGGTAGGATAAGATTTACATAAAGAAATTCCAGCCGTTCAATGATTTCTTTAGCATACTTTTTCCGTGGCAAATATAAGCCACAATGTTGGGTGACGACAAATATTTATGCAGTAATCCTTGTAACATAACGCTTGATAGACATATATACTTTCTTTGAGTTCACCATGCAATATGATATTCTTCACATCTAACTAATGAACAAGTCATGCTTTAGATATAACAACTTTAAGAAAAACCTAGCTATTTATGGGTCTAACCATGGTGATGGATGTTTCTCCACAATGTACGCCAACCTATTAACTCATACCATCGCCTATAAGTCGCGCATAATGCGAAATTCAAAGTGACTCAGTTTGACGGAACTAGAAATTCCAGTTTATGATAGAGGAGGCTTAAGGATTTCTTGGTTCAACAAGGTTTACATAATGCACTTTGTGATGAGAAACTGACAGACATTGAAACCATTGATTGAAATGAGATGAAGGATAATGTCACATGATTGATAAGACTTTGTGTTTCTGATGACGTGATGAATAATATCTTGGACCATACAACTCCAAAGAATGTTTGGAATAAATTGAAAAATCAATACGTGTTCAAGACGCTCATGAACAAATTATTCATGAAGAAACATCTCTATAGCTTGAAGATGCCGGAAAAATGCAATTTCCAAGCTCATGTCAACACTTTCAACAATATCCTCACTGATTTAACACGACTTGGTGTGAAGGTTGACGATGAGGATAAAACTGTGATTTTGTTGTGCTATTTACCAAACTAATATGATCACTTGGTGACCACTCACATATACGGGAAGAGACAATCACGTTGGATTCTATTTCTTCTACTCATTTGCAACATGCACAACATCACCAAATTGTACAGGAATATGGAGGAAATTCAGTAGAAGGTTTGTTTGTGAAAGGAGCTCAAGACTGTGGCAAAGGTAAGGGTAAGGCAGTGAGTTCTAGAAAGAAAAATAAGTTAAAGTCCAAGGACAAAAAAATAGCAGAATGTTATAATTGTAAGAAAATTAACCATTGAAAATGGACTCTCTAAACAAGTCATACAACAATAGTTCAATAAATGTCGTTCAATATGATGGTTCATGTAGTGAAGATGACCTACTTTGTGTTTTATATACAAAGTGTACTGATGCATAGATTCTTGATTATGTGTGCTCCAACCTTATGACGACGCGCCAGAAGTGGTTCAACTATTTTAAATCAAGTGATTTAGTTTTGTCTATTTAGGTGAAAATAAACTTGTACCATCATTGCAAAGGGGCAAATGAAACTTGCTTTGGATGATGGTGGCACACACATGTTAAGGGAGGTACTTTATGTTCCAGAATTGAGGAAGGATTTGATTTCTATGGATACTCTTCAAGCGAATGGTTATTCATTTTGCTCAAATGGAGATAAAGACATCACGAGAGTTAACAAGGGTACAATGTTAGTGATGATGGCGATGAGGACAACAAACAACATTTATAAGTTGTTGGGGGTACAATTATGTGTGATGTAGCCTCTATTGAAACTGATAATGATGCTACTAAAATTTGGCACATGTGTTTGGGTTATCTCAGTGAACGTGGGAAGATGGAACTACATAAGAGGAATTTTTTGAAGGGTATTCGCAGTTGTAGCATTGTATTATGCAAGTATTGCGTTCTTGGTAAACATTGTAGAGATTGTTGTAAGACTAGGGAACTTAAGACCAAAGGAGTCTTATACTATGTCCATTCTAATTTCTGGGGACCTAGAAAAGAGCCTTCCGTTGGAGATTATAGGTACTTTGTGACATTCACTGATTATTTTTCCTGTAAAGTCTGATTTTATTTAATGAAATGTAAATTTGAGGTCTTTGCCAAGTTTAAGTTGTGGAAGGCAGACATTGAGAACAAGATAGTGATAAAAAATAGAGTATTTGCGATCTAATAATTGAACTGAATACACTAACAATTAGTTCATGCATTTCTGTGAGAAGAATGGAATGCATGTGCAATTTTATGTGAGGGAGCTAGACACCACAATAAAGGGTGTTGTAGAGAGGATGAATAGGACTCTGGCAAAGAAGGAAAGGTGCCTTTGGTTGAATGCTGGTCTTTCAAAAGGTTTATGGACATACACACTAAATATGACATGTTATCTAGTTAACAAATCAGTGTGGGGTTTATTGGATGATATGTTGATTGCTATCAGTCATTTGCATGATGTAAATGAGTTGAATACCAGAGTAAGAAGTTTAATATGAAAGATTTGGGTGCTTCAAAGAAGATTCTTGGGATGGAAATTCACAGGGACATGAGAGCTAATAAATTATGGTTGTCTCAGAAAAGCTATGTTGAAGATGTTTTGAGCAGATCTGACATGAGCAAAGTAAAACTTGTGAGTAATCCATTGATGAATCAATATAAGCTCTCTTCGGAACAATGTTCGGAGACAAACTCATAGATTGAAGATATATCTAAGATTCCTTATGCTAGTGTAGTTGGTTATTTAATGTATGCTATGATTTGCACTAGATCGAATTTGGCATAATCATCTAGTCAAGTGTACAAGTTCATGTTCAATCTATGGAATCAACATTAGGAAACAGTCAAGTGGATCCTAAGATTCTGGAAGGGTACAACAGATTGTGGTATCATGTTTAGCATGGACCAGGGTATTCCATCTGCTGTGGTATATGTGGTGTCTAGTTATGCAGGTGATCTGTATGATATCTATAATATGGTATGTCTTTACACTTGTAGGGGGACCTATATGTTAGAAATCATCAGTTCAATCCACATTAGTTTAGTCTATAACTGAGGCAGAGTACATGGCAGTAGCTGATTCTGCCAAGGAAGCATTATGCCTTATAGGGTTAGTGAAAGAGTTAGGTGTTGAGTAAGGTGGAGTTAAGTTGCATTGTGATAGTCAGAGTGTTATTTATTTGGTGAAAAATCAGGTGTATCATGCTAGGACCAAACACATTTATGTGAGGTTCCACAAGATCAAGGAGTTATTGACGTCTTGACATATATTACTTCAGAAAGTTCAAACTTCAAAGAATGTAGTTGATATAATGACCAAGCCAGTAACCAATGAAAAATTCAAACATTGTTTGGACTTGTTACATGTTTCTCAGTGTTAAGCAAGAGGTGTACCTCCCTAGTTTTCAAGATGAATCGTTATGCAGGAAGTATTCGTAGGGGTTTGATATTCACTAAGGTGGAGATTATTGAATATGACTCATATTGTTGAGATAATTATGGGTTGGTAAGGTAACTATGGATTATTGAGATTATAACTCATATTTTTGAGATAATTATTGGTTGTTGAGATAACTATAAGTTGTTGAGAGAATATCGTATTGTTGAGATAATTCTGGGTTCAGATAATTATGTATTGAGGAAAACTAGAGACTAGAGTTTCAGCTAAAGTAAAACCTTGTATTATATATATAAATAAAGGAACTATAACCATCTTTTATATATATATATATATATATATATATATATATATATATATATATATATATATATATATATATATATATATATATATATATATATATATATATACTGTAATTTATTGCAATTCACAAGACATATATAAAGGGAACTATAACCATCTTATAGTCACATACGTAGGTAATTTGGCCGAATTGCGTGAAGAAAGCTTTTGTGTGTTTCTCTCTACTTTGATATGCATTCGTGTTTCAGTTATAACAGAACATATTCGTTCTTATATCGACAAAATGAAAACAAATATCTAATCCAAGATATGTACTTATGTCAACAACAATTTGTTTACGCGTAATACAATCATCCAACTTTTATTATTACCCTCGTTTTTTATTATAAGTAGTTTTGAATTTTTTAAACATATTAAGAAAAATAATGATTGTTGTATGAAAATAAGAAATTATAAAGGTTTTTATAAAATTATTCTTCATTAATGACATGTGGATGATAAATTTATATTATTGAAAGGAGAGAGAATATAAATAATAAAACATACATTAATAGAAAAAATATCATTCATTATTTATTGAAATTATAAATCAACTTATATTGTGACATACATTTATTCTAAAACGACTTATAATTAAAAACGGAGAGATCTCACAAAACAAGCTCTCCAAATCATGCATCTTAGTTTCTTCTCATACCATGAAGCAGGACAAGTAAGAGGAATACTAATGATCCAAGAAGTGAAATCAAACACGACGCAACAACTTGTTACAAAATTTGTCAAAAACATTGCACACTTCGTTCCATAACACATGTGAGTTTCCATGCTTGGCAAGAACACCAATAGCTAAGGCAGCAACATTGCCAGAGAAGAGTAAAGCTACCATTGTTGCATCAATTAGAGTGATCGATGTCACCAACAATTTGCTTTTGTGTCCATTTGCAAGAGCAATAATGAAAGATAAGATTGCATATGCACATGCTATAACATTTGCCACCACATAATACCTAATACATGCAAAAATTTGGTTGATATGTGTTAGTCACATAAAAGAAACTCAAGATATGTTAAAAACATTATTTAACGTCTGTCTGCGGTGAGAGAAGATTTTTTTTTTTAACTCTCTTATTCTTAATTTCTGCTTTTTCGAAGTGGGGTACCCTTTCGGGTGATATTATGGTTCCCAAACACAGACTTAAATGTTTATATTTTATGTAACTAAATTTAAAAGTGAAGTCATGCTTGTTTGCTCAAAAAAAAGAAAAGGGTGGTGGTCATGCTCTTGTATTATGGTAGGATGGATGGTTTGGATTTTGTGGGGGATTTTTTTGCCCTTTAGCTCACCAAAAAAAGTTTAGAGATGGCTCGAATTGACCTTACAACTGTAAATATAAAATGCATTGAAAGGATATAATATCTATAGTAACGGCTATGGTTTGGTTTGCAATAATTTGAATGCACCATGCCTACGAGATTCGTTACCTACCTGTTTTTGGAAGAACTTATAAATTTAAGAAAATGATAACAAGTGTCCTCATCACACTATTTTATATCTTAAAACAATAATTTTTTTTTGAAAATCTAGATATTTAATGTCTAAGAAATTAAAATAGTTGAATTTTTTATAAAATAATTTTTTAAAAATATTTAAAGAGTGTTCTGAGCAGTGTTTTAAAAATCGATCAGACCGGTCGAACCGAGAACCGGTCAGATAATTGATCTGATTTAATAGTTGGATTGGAGATGTCATTGAACGGGCAAGAACGGGTGAAAACCGAGAAAATTGGAAAAAAGACAGTTTTTCAAAACCAATGGTTCAACTGTATTTTTTAATTTTTTTTTAATTTTTTTATTCAAAATTTTTAAAGTTTTTAAAAATATATAGTTTAATTTTTTTATTCATTTTGATTATTTTATTAAAATAATATATTTAAATAAAAAATAAAAAATAAATATTAACTGAGAAAATATTGTTGATGCGGTTGATTTTGTTACATATAAATTTAATATTGAAGAAGGATATCTCAATATTTAAATAATATTTACTCCTTGAAACTAAATAGTAGACAATAAAATTATTTTGTTATAAATTATTCAATTACTATGTTGCAATTATATTGTAATTTTGTACTATTTTATTATATATGACACCTATATTTAAAATTTAAATTTAAATTACTAAATGGTAAAATTATTTATGATATGATATTTTCAAAATGTTTAAAATTTAAATTTAAATTATCAAATTGTGATCTTATTTATGATATGATAGTTAAAAAAAAATTAGTTCTAGTTATATTTTGTAGAGATTGAGTCATCCTATATATATATATATATATATATATATATATATATATATATATATATATATATATATATATATATATATATATATATATATATATATATATATATATATATATATATATATATATATAATTTTGTCAAAAGACCCTATTTAACCGAGTTATCCAGTTTAATCCAGTTTAGTCATGCGATTCAACTAGTGACCCAGTAGTTCGATCAATAAATCAGTAACTCAGTACCTTCACCAGTTTGATCTCCGATAAAATTTTTAAAACAACAAAACCTATAATTAAAGGGTCATGCTAATATGTGCTGTAAGGGCACATGTTAATGATACTATAATTAAAAATTTTTAAATATAATAAAATATAATAAATTTATAATTAAAATTTTAAAATATTGAATGCACACGTTTCGTTTCTAGCTTTTCTTTAAATTGGTTTAATTGTCTAAAAGTAAACCGACCTCATTCTGTATAACAATAATAAGTATTTCATGAAATTTTTTGCATTATACAATTAAAAACAATTCTTATAGTTCAAATATTTCAAATAGTGTTTTAATAATTACAATTTTCAATTATCTCACAAATATTACTTATTTTTATTTGAGTTAGATATAAAAATAATTATTTTAAAAGAATTTTATAAATTTTAAAAAAATTTAGGACATAAAATTTTCTTGTTTTGATTTCTAACTTCCGGCATCCAAATAGAAGATGATAGATCATGAGATATAAAGTATTTGAAAAAGAGAAAATGATAGATGAAAATTATGTATTCTGCCAAATAAGATTGGATATTTTAAATTATTTATATGATTTATTATTTTAAAATATTTTAATAAATGTGTAATATTTATTTATATTGATAATACATTATCATTAAATTTATAAAAAATAATTATTAAATTATAGAGACAATAGTAAATTTTTAAATGACTAAACTAAAAAATAATTATAGTTGAGGGTATACGAGACGCGCAATCGTGCAGATCTCACAATTAAATAAAATCTCATTAAATATTTTGTCACGGTAACTTATATACACATGATCTCAAATAACTTTAAGACCATTCAGCTACTATGTACTAGTTTTGACGTCGAAGTGGCAACATTTGCAAGTTACAACATTGAGATGTTGCATAAGGAGAACCAAACAAGATGTGTAACAACTTGAACATGTTTTCTCAATAGATAGTAAAGTTTAATTAACAATAAGAACAATACAGAAAAAAGAAAAGAATCTAGTAAGAAAACTTACAATAGGCTGACATGTAATGCCACTTAGCAGTAACAGCAATATCCAAAGGTGACAAAGAATCTGAAATCCTAATCAGAACAACTTTGGTCGAATTTTTTTCCAAACTGTCATATCATAAAATGCATATTCTTAAACTGCCAGCTGGAAATTTTTTTCTAAAATGTCACACCTATGTCACCATTTGAAATGCGAAAGGGTCCACCACTATTGGTCAGAGGCGCAGTTAGAAAATTTGAATTGTGAGATATATATTATATATAAATTTATATATTTTTATTTTCAACTACAAAAATAAAATAAATATTTAGAATAATTTATTCATTATATATACTTTATATTTAAAAATAATAAATAAATATATAAGTTTTAGGTGCAAAATATAATATATGTTTAATTTAAAAATATCATATACTAATATCATAAAAAATATCATATGATTTGTTTTCTAAAAGTAAATAAAAAACAAAGAAAGGGATATGTATATGTCTTCATAGTTATAATTTTGTATTATTATTATGATACTATGGTCCACAGCAAGTATGCATATAATTGAAAATGGGGACATATGCCTACACTTTTTACAACGATGCTCCTTTCGTGTTGCTGGACCATGCATCTTGTTGCCATTTCAAATGGCGAAAAGCCTATAATATTTTTTTCCTTTCATTTTATTATTTTGAAAAATAATTAAATGTATTTTTAATGTTTAATTAATTAATTAATTAAAATTTTAAATAATTAAAATACAATTAATAATTAATAATAAAAAAAAATACAAATTGTTATAAATATTAAAATTAACAAATTTGTTACATAAATTATTGTTGATGATAATGGAAACGAGAATCGGAATGATAATGACGCGGTATTGGAACACGAAAACCAAAACCATATTATTGTGTTGGTTGGGTCTCTTGTGTAGGAGCATTATCTTGTGTTGGAGTCGCAGGTGGAAGATAAGACCAAATAGATTCTTGAAATTCATAATCACTAACATTAATATCCACGCTAAAATTGAGATTGAATTGGGTGTATGAGATTGGTTGTGGGCGACAGATGGTAGGAATATAAGAGGTTGTGGCTGGTTCGATGTTAGAGGTTGACGGGTTATGTTGGGAGCAGGGGGGATCCAAGTTTGGTGGGTGGACATGTGTGAATTGCATGGTTGGACGATTGTATATTTGAGGTTATTGGGTTTCATATGAATAATTTGATTGAGAGTGAGATGAGGTGTTTTGAGTGTTTAAGGTTTGTTGTTGATAAAATTATGGGGTAGGAGTTTGTAGTTGGGAATAATGTGGGTTGAGATTTTGTTGTTGGAAATATTGTGGTTTGGGAGTTTGTTGTTGGGAATAGTGGGGGTAAGGGGTTTATTGTTGGAAGGGTTGAGGATTAGGATGTTGTTGTTGGAAGGGTTGTTAGTAAAGTTTGGCTCTGGATTTTGTTATTGGAAGGGTTGTTGGGAAAAGTTAGGATTAAGATTTTGACGAGGATCAATGAGAAAATATTCGTACAATGCAAATCTATGTGGTAGTTGTTGATACCATTGCATGTACACATATGAATGTTTAATGTCTTCAATATTTTCTATCACTTGATCTTCATCCAATGTCCACAATTGGCGATTCATCCAATAACATTTCTCCGTGGTGTAAAGTTGGATCTATGGATACTTACGTGATTTGTTCGTGTTTATTTTGTGGTGTTCTGCGAGGCATCGAGGAACCTGAGGCATATCTTGGGGATGGCCAAATTGTAGTTTGATCCTATCTATTTGATGCATTTCAAAAGATAAAAATAGATTATATATTTTGTTGAACTCCAAATTGATGTGTCCTATTCGCTTCGCGATTCACAACCAATATACGGCCTCCAAATGAACTAATAATCATATATAAGAGATTTGTCAGTGTTCCCAAAAAAATGTAATAAAAATATGTTAATTAGTTGAGCGAGGAATAAAAACCTATGATGGTTTCATGTGGTCTGTCCTAAAACGGTATCCTTGGAGATGGTGTCGCGGGTTATTTATGTAATCAAGATTCTTGAGGCACCACTTAAAAAGTAATAGAAAATTAAATGTAAAATATAAATATAAATTATAATATAAATAAAAAATAGAATATTAATTAAAAATAAAACTACCTTCTTGCATAAGGATATGGTTTGACAAGTGGATCGACCAGAGATATAATAAGCATGTGTGTAAAAGCCCAGGCTTGGAGTAATAAAACACATCCTGACATCTCTTTGACTTTGCATTTCACAATATTGCACGTGTTCCTCATTAAAGTGCACAAAACAACGCTTCCCCAACTATAGGTGCCACATTCTTCCAGATCTACAAGAAATTATGTCCATTTCTCGTGGACAATATTACCGGTTTTGTTCGGAAACAAAAATTGTCCAATGAGCAATAGAATATAAATACGAGCATACTTTATTTTATATTCTTCGGTTGATTCACTTGTTGGTGGATTTTGGTCGTACTGAGCCTTAAGCTATGTCAACTTCACAGTCTTTCCCCTACCACTTGATTCTAGTTCCTCCCATAAAATGGAACTCCATGCACCAGTACCTAACTCAGTGGGCCCATTAATAGCTTTACCATCAACGACAAACCCCAATAACATACAAACATCTTCCAACGTTATTGTGCATTCACTGGTTGGAAAGTGAAATATATAATTCTCAGGTCTCCAACGTTCTAGCAATGCTACACATAAACTTGCATCTATATGAGTAGCACCGATTTTGGACACCTCCAAAACCTGCAAGATTTACATAAGGGACTATGAACACTGAAAAATTTGAGGCTACACGTCACACCTCAGCCAGATATATGTTTGATATCTGACCAACACGAGTCCATCAAGAGTGCCTACAATAACCCCAAAAATGGTTGGCAAAACCCTCAATCTTCTCATGTGTATTGCATCAGACACATCACCCAAAACCTTATGCGAGCGATCAAGGATAAAGTCCTTCGTGAGAAAGTTGTAAACATGGGTAAGTTTTTCTCTATTTTTTACAGTTACAATTATACTATTACGTTTGTTGTAGTTCTTTTATACTAATGTTTTAAATACATTTGCACAGGTTATGCGTTGAATGAGTTTATCTATGCATAATATCGGGATGAGATCCGCAAAGCAAAACCAAAAGCTTTCAACTGGGTAGAGAATCTTCCAAAAGAAAAATGGTCGCGAGCTTACGACGGAGGAGCAAGATGGGTCCACATGACAACCCATCTTGCTGAATCATTGAGTTCAGTGCTGAAAGAAACTCACAATTTAACTATTATTATGACCCTAGTTAGAGAAACATACTTCAAGATTGGAACGTTGTTTGGGAAGCGAGGTTATGATGCGACAAAAATGTTGTCATCGGGGAAGGAGTTCATAGATAACTGCATGAAAGGGATTGCAGAAGAAGTAGAAATATCCCACTGTTATAATGTCTTGACCTTTGACCGTGAAAGACACTGCTTCGTGGTCCAAGAGACAATTCATAATAGATATGGTCGGCCACCTAGTTATTTCAACATCGACCTCCAAAAACGAACATCTGACCGTGGGAAATTTCAAACATTACACGTGCTTTTCTTCCATACTATTGCAGCTTGTTCGAGCATCAACCACAATTATACTTTGTTTATCCCTCCTGTATATACAGTGGTATCAGTCTTCAAAGTTTACGAGATGAGCTTCCGCAGTCCTCCCAAAGAAGATAGATGACCTGAATATCTAGGCCCTACAATCATACATGATGAAAGGATGCTACGAAACAAAAAAGGTCATCCGAAGAGTACTCGTATTAAAACAGAAATGGACACGGTTGATAAAATCAAAAGAAGATGTGGTATATGTCAAAGACTCCATATGCGCAAAAAATGTTTGCATCGCCCCAATGGTGCAGGGCCTTCTAATTAGTTACACCGACTTAGCTGTTAATTTTAATATTTATAATATTTTGTATTTTTTATTAATTATTAATTGTATTTTAATTATTAGTTAATGAATAAAATTTTATTTATAATTATTTTAATATATTTTTTTTAATATTTTAATTATTTAAAATTATGTTTAATTAAATTTTAGTTAATTAATTAATAAAAAATATTTAAAATACATTTAATTATTTTTCAGAATAAAAAAACAAAAAATTATGGGCTTTTTGCCATTTGAAATGGCGACAAGGTGCATGGTTCAACAGTGGTGGGCCCTTTCGCCATTTCAAATGGCGACATGGTACAAAAGGTGTGGCATTTTGGGAATTTTGTTTTTAACTGTGGCAGTTTGGAAATATGCATTTCATGGTGTGGCAGTTTGGGGAAAAATTCACTGTTTGTTTGTTTACCTGCAACAATAACTACAACAACCACAAGTGTTAGCACCAAAATACAAAGCCTTAGAAGCAAATTACATTTTCTTTCTAGCGAAGACTTTGCCACCCCACTTCCCTTCAACTCTTTACTACTCTGAACCTCCATTTCTTCCAATCAATAAGCATACAAATGTACTATCTTAATCTATGTGTTTTGTAAAAGAAAAATGTGCTATTATATCTTAATAAATAGTGATGAACCACTTATTTGTGTTGAATGACATTTAAGATATGAAACAACATTTTGAAAAATAGTTAGTTGTTAGAAAGTAGTGTTATGTTGTTGTTGGTGAGACGAAATAAGAGATTTGAGTGTAAAAAAGAATGATTTTAATGTTGGAGAAGTAAGTAAGCAAATGAAAAATTTGTATTTATTATTGTTCTGGACTGACTCAATAAATATAATTGGTCCAATCCGCTTTTACTTTTAATATAGTCTAACAAATTTGGCCCACTAGTTCTGGCTCTTCAGTCGGTCATACTTGGTCTATTACACCTCGAAAACAGTGAGACCAACAATGCCCTGAACCGTGCATCTGACCGCATCGGCAGTTACCTCCAAGTCTGCTCGACACATGTAGAGCAGACAACCAGGAAATGCTATAACGCATATGCATGTATCTCTTTCGTGCTTAAAGCAATGACTAGTTACGAGCATGATTACCCGTTTTGACTAAGTCCTGACAGTTAGTTATTTTTTAGGAACCTAGTATCTAGGCTAAAAATTAGGAACTAATGACCAAACGCTGATGGCACTATATAAACCCTCACACTGGCGAGGACTAGGTATCGAACATTCACACTAAAAAACCCTAATCTCTTTCTTGTATCTCTTTGCACTCTTTCTTACTTGAGTGTTGGAGTGTCTTTCAGGTACACCCCTTCTCTCCATCAATTATAGACTAGCAAACGTCATATTCTCGGTCCACCTTCAGGTTCTGATCAACCGGTAAGATCGGTGCCGTCTGTGGGAATCTGTCTTCCCCGTCTTTCTTTTCCTCAAAACTAAAGATCAAAGTGACTTTCACGACTTCTATAATGAAAGGGTTGTGCTCTAACCCATCCACAAGGCGGACAGAAACGAAGAACCTCCTCATCTCGAGATATCCCCAACATCAGAGATGGCCGAATCGCGTCCCCCGACTCGGTCGATGCTGATCACGATGACATTTATTTCTTGGATAATCAGAACTCCAAGAAGTCCACCGAGGAGCTACCAACAATACTCTAATCCTGCAACATAACAACAATATTGAGGCTTGGGAGAAGAAGCAGTCAAAGTCTCCTCCTCGGAGACCCCGACGTTGTGACTCCCATAGTCCATCACCACCAAGGCGCGGTCGTCTTCTCGCACGGGAGAAGCAAGAAGTTTCTTTCCTTAAGAAATGAGGTCGCACACGTCCCTGTAAATATCGACGTTATCTGATCTCCAAGAAGACGAAGAATGACCAACGACATGGTCACGACTGCTCATCATTACCCAAGCCTAAGTAGCAGCCAAGGAGCATATGATCTCCCCGCCGAGACAACAACCCCCGACGAGGATCAACCACTATTCTCCGCCGACATCCTCTGATCAAAGTGACGACGACGAGCCCTGCGGCCCGTTGTCAGAGAAATCATGGAGACCGCACTCCTCGTCCCTCTAGAGAAACCCCCAAATTTAGGGACATGCGATGAGACCACATATCCTGACGAATATATCAAGAACATAGATGTTCTACTCGATTATAGAGAGGTCCGAGGAGCGATCAAATGCATTCTCTTCCCTATAATACTCAAAAAAGAAGACATAACTTGGTACAAGAACCTTTTTGACGAATCCATCACATCGTGAAAAGACCTATCCAATATGTCCCTGATATTCAACACCACATGAAGTGGAAACAAAAAATAGAAACAACATGCATTCATTGCAAGGTCAACCCATCACAATTCCTAATCAAATAAGTTTTCAACAAATGTTACAACGAAAAATATCCGAACATTATTATGTCACACATAAGACTTGATAAAAAAAGTTATAAAAAACAAACAATTAATCACATAAAAATAATTGATCAAACAACCTCTCCAAATCATGCATCTTAGTTTCTTCTCAAACCATGAAGCACGACAAGCAAGAGGAATACTAATGATCCAAGAAGTGAAATCAAACATGAAGCAGCAACTTGGTTACAAAATTTGTCAAAAACACTGCACACTTCCTTCCATAACACATGCGAGTTTCCATGCTTGGCAAGAACTCCAATAGTCAAGGCAGCACCATTGCCAGAGAAGAGTAAAGCTACCATTGTTGCATCAAGTATAGTGATCAATGCCACCAAAAATTTGCTTTTGTGTCCATTTGCAAGAGCGATGATAAAAGACAAGGTTGCATATGCACATGCTATAACATTTGCCACCACATAATACCTAATACATGGAATATTTTGGTTGATATGTGTTAGTCACACAAGAGAAACTCAAGATATGTTTAAAAAAATTATTTAATGTTTAGTTTTTATGTAACGAAATTTAAAAGTGAAGTCATGCTTGTCTGTTCAGAAAAAGAAAAGTGAAGTTTCGCTCTTGTATTATGGTTTGGTTTTTGTGGGGATATCTAGCCCTCTAGGTCGCCAAATAAATTTTTTATAGTTGTCTTGAATTGACCTTGCAGCTGTAAATATAAATGCATTGAAAGAATATAGTACAGGGCCTCAAAATATGTAGACCTCCAAAATTAGTTGTGGGCTTTTCTTAGAATTGTAAGGAAAAAAAATATAGAATTTATTTTGTAACATGGCCGAATTATATTTATATAGTAGGGTTTAATATCTTCAGGTAGAGCTGGTAAAACGGGCCAGATTAACCGGACCGATTTGAAAGTCTGTCAAAAAATTTAGACTTGAACAAAAAAATTAGAGTCTGTTTATCATCCGGACTTTTAAATCCGTCCAGTTAAAAGTCCGATGTTAATCGGACTAACCCGACCGAGTTCCGGATAGTCCGTTTATTTAATTTTTTTCTATTTTTTTTATAAAAACTATAATAAATTATACAATTAATGTCTATATTATTTTTTAATAAAAATACAAATGTCCATTTTATAATACATTTTACTATTAATGTCCATTTTAATAAAAAATTATAATAAATTATATAATTAATGTCCATTTTATAATACATTATACTACTAATATCATAACATGAATCTTGATTATTTAATTAAAATAATTTTATTTTAGATTTTATGAATATAATTGATTTATACTTTTTAGTGATCAATAGTCATATATATTTTAGTTTTTTAGTTTATAGTCTATAAATTTATTTATTTAAAAACTTATTTTTTTAATAAAAATAAATATTAAATATTATCCGGACCGACTTAAATAATCGAAATTCGTGAAGGGTCGGACTTGAACAATTAAATTTAAATTACAGTCCGTTTATATTTCGGACTTTTAGATCCGATCCGTCAAAGGTTCGAACCTGTCACGGGTTGGCCCGAAGCGGGCGGGATAACCCGTTTTGACAGTCTATATATAGGGAGGTTATGGTTTGGTTTGCAACAATTTGAATGCACCATGCCTACTAGATTCATTACTTACTTTTTACTATTTTATTTTAGAATAAACCTCACCTACTCATTTTTGGAGGAACTTATAAGTTTAATATTGTACGGTTTAATTGTCCAAGAAGCTTAATATTCTATTATGGTTTAACAATAATAAATATTTTATGAAATTTTTGCATTATACAATTAAAAACAGTTCTAATAGTTCAAATATCTCAAAGTGTTATAATTTATAATTTTCTCACAAATGTTACTTATTTTTATTTGAGTTAGAGATAAAAATAATTATTTCAAATTTCTTTTTTAAATTTAAAAAAAAAATTAGTATATAAAATTTTTTATTTTAATTTCTAACTCTTTTAACATCAAAATAGAAGATGACATAATGCTAACAATCCAAATCATCAAATTTAGATTAGAAGATCCTAAGATATAATGTAAAAATTGAAAATGAATGTGATGTAAATTATTTTTATAATGTCAACCAATGACATTCATACTTCTCATGAAATCAGACTATAAATTTTAATTATTTATAATATTTATTTATGCCGAGAGTAAATTACTATTAAATTTACAGAGAAATAACAAAACATAAATTGTAAAGATAATAATAAAATTTTATATGACTAAATTAAAAAATAACTATAGAAGAGGGTGTCCAAGACACAAAAAGCGCACACCTCACGATTAAATCACAATTACATAAAATCTCATATAATTTTTTGTCATGGTTGAAGTGAAACTTAGCTACACATTATCTCAAATAACTTAAGACAATTCAGTTACTATGTACTAGTTTTGACGTTTGCAAACTAGATGTAACAACTTGAACATGTTTTCTCAATAGATAATAGTAAAAATTAATTAAAAATAAGAACAAATAAAAAATAAAAAAAGAAAAGAATCTAGTAAGAAAACTTACACATAGGCAGACATGTAATGCCACTTAGCAGTAACAGGAATATCCAAAGGTGGCAAAGAATCTGAAATCCTAATTGGAACAACTTTGGTCTGTTTATCTGCAACAATAACTACAGCAGCCACAAGTGTTAGCACCAAAGCACAAAGCCTTAGAACCAAATTACATTTTCCTTCTAGTGAAGACTTTGCCACCCCACTTCCCTTCAACTCCTTACCACTCTGAACCTCCATTTCTTCCAACCAATAGCAAACAAATGTACTATCTGAACGTATGTGCTTTGTAAAAGAAAAGTGTACTACTATATCTTAATAAATAGTGACGATGATACCAAAAATGGGTGGGTGATAAGTTAAAGGATATTGTCAATAATGTGTATGAACCACTTATTTGTGTTGAACGGCATTTAAGATATGAACAACATTTTGAAAAACAGTTAGTTGTTGGAAAGTAACTAGTAGTGTTATGTTGTTGGTGAGACAAAATAAGAGATTTAGGTGTAAATAAGGAAAGATTTTAATGCTGGAGAAGTAAGTAAGCTAAGCAAGACGTAAAATTTGCATTTATATAACTTCAACTTTTTAACCAATGCTCAGGGTATTATTTAAGGATATTAAATAAATAAAAAGTTAATTATTTCAATTTCTAATTCATTGATTATATGTATTTTTTAAAAATTACTATTTTAAGCATTTAAATAGTAGGGTAAGTATTTCTCATTTTGAAATCGTCGTTATAAAAATGAGTAACATTTAGTCAATTTATTTGATTTTTTTGATAAAATACTAAAATATAAGGTAAATTTTTGACTACCCCTTAAAAAATTGGGGGTAATTTATTCCTAATAACTTATATTAGTGAAATTTTGTGACATAATTTTTGTCATTTTATTTGATTTTTTGATAAAATACTAAAATACAAAGTAAATTCTTGACTACCCCTTAAAAAATTGAAGGTAATTCATCCCTAATGATTTATATCAATGAAGTTTTGTGACATAAAACACATTTTTAAAATCACATGCTAACCTAAAACTTTAAAAAATTAAAATTAAATCAAGAAAAAATTATATGACTTCATTTTTTAGTAGTAAGATGTTGATATGTCAAGTGTAAGAGTAACGATTCTTATATTGGATGAAAAAGAAAATGGTGAACAATTTTGAAGTGGAAAGAGGCATGAATTTAATGTCTTAAAGTTTTAGATTATTTAATATGTAATTTTAAAAATATATTTTCTATCACAAAATTTCATTGATATAAGTCATTAGAATCCTTAATTTTTCAAGGGATAGCCTAGGCCTCCCTCACCAAATACAATTATACTTATATTGATAAATAAATAAACATATAATGGTACTTTAGATGGTTCCATTTGAGAATGTGTTTGAAAAATACGATGTAAAAAGGATGGTTTTACACTGATTTTTAAAAAACATCCGGTATAAATCATAGGTTTTTGATTTTTTTTTAATGATTTTATATTTGTTTTTAAAAAAAACAGATATAAAAAATCTATATTGTTACATCGGATTTTTCAAAAATCTGTCAAAAATTCATGAATTTCTTAAAAGTCCGATAAAAATCATGAAATATCCAAAAGTTCAATGCATTTCACATAAATATGAGGAACACACAATATTTTCTTGAAAAAAATTAAAAATTCACAAATGATATTATGATAAAAGCACAACTACAAGGGGTACCAAGTACAAAGAAGTGTGATGTTGCCCAATAAACTCAAGCGTTTTGTGCTGAGCAAATGAAGTCATTTTAGAGGTCTCCATCAACAAATTTATGTGATTAGAATGGTTATATTATTGTAAGGAATAACTCATGTTATTATGAAGGTTACTATGATGTGACCATTCAAAATATGATGAAAATTTAAGATAAAATAATAGAATAATATGCATCAAATATAAAATTTCTCACATTATTAGGAACCTTGAGAATCAACAACAAATATAAGACGGCAAATCAAACAAATATAGGAATAAAACATCAATATTTTTAATGTGGAGAATCCTCAATATGAGAGTAAAAACTACGAATCGTCCATACCATAGAAAAAGTCCAATTATAATCAATTGAGGATACAAAATAGTCTTAAAGTGATTCACAAAATAGTGATAACAACCGCAAATCACAAAGCAAACTAGCTTACAAATAAGAATCCAAAAAGGTATAAAAATTATTGAAATCTGCAACTTCAGTGTGAAACAATTATCTCTCATCTCAGAGTTCATTTTGAAGATCCCCAACAGTCAAAAGTTATATATAGGTGTTAGAAACATGCCTTCCAAATTTGAGCTTGATCTGACGGCTAACGGATAGACGATCGTCGATTTAGTGAGACTGGTGCAGAAAAATAGGAATGAGTTTCTCTTCCTTTTTCTCTCTTTTGAATCCTTATTTTTTTCTCTATTTCTCTTAACCCTAAATTGACACTCTTCACTTAAATAAGTGAGACATATGAGATATTCATATTTGAGTCTTCTACACACAGGAATGAAGCTCAAGTCCAACAAATCTCTCCCTCACAACTATGTGAAAGAAATCGCCAAACCAACTATATGACAACAAACTTCAAATTTTCCTCTTGGTAATACTTTAGTCATCATATGAGAACAATTATCATGTGTATGAACTTTAACTAACTCCACTAACTAATCATCCAAAACATCATGTATCCAATGATATCTCACATCAATGTGTTTGAACCTATTATGAAAGGTCGAATTCTTACCAAAATGAATAACGATTTGACTATCAACAAATAACACATATTTGTCTTTAACAAAACCAATCTCCTGCAAAAAATTCTTCAACCATAGTAACTCTTTGAATGCTTTGGTAATGACAATGAACTCAACATGTGTAGTAGACAATGCTACACACTTTTGCATATGGGTTGTCAATCCACAGCTCCCCCTACAAATTTAATTATGTAGCCCGAAGTAGAATTTCTGGAATCAACGTATCTAGCCATGTCAGAGTAAGAGTATCCCACTAAAATAAACTTATCTCCTCCAAAGTAACGCCTCATACAAATAGTACCGTGAAAATACCTTAAAATTAAATTTACAGCATTCCAATGCTCTTTAATTTCACAAAAACCTACTGATTGTACCAACAACATGTGATATATCTAGTCTTGTACATACCATTACATACATCAAAGTATCCAGAGTAGATGCATAATTTTGGATGAGAGATGAAGTGAGTAGGTGCAAACCTCTTCTTCCTCGAATACTAGGATATTGTCGTATGGCTCACTATCAGAGTACTTGTCGTCCACTTAAAAATAACTTAGCTTATCAAACTTCTTTTATTAATGTATTTTAGCCACTTCAACTCAAAGCAAACAAAGGATTCAACCTCCAAGAGTGTGAAACAAGCAAAGCTTTAAACGCTCAAAATGTATAAAGAATCACTCCTCTAAAAACAACCAACAAATATGTGGTTTTCTACCATAAACTACAGAGCTCTGATTTTCTCATTGCACCATAAGAATATGTAGCCATAAGATTTTGGAATCTTTGTGAGCACAATAATAAAAAACCTAAAAACCCTTTCTTTTCTCTTTTCTTACATAGTAATTAGAAGATCGTAAACTAATATTCACACTAACACTCTTTCATAAAACTAACTAAATAAGTCTCGTTTAGTACAACAGATGAAAGAAGAGCTAATACTTTCCCCATGCATAAATGACTCCCGAACCCGGTCTAGTTGTGATGACCATTCTCTTTTCTTTTGTGGGTTTTATCGATATTTTCCATTTCCTTTTGGAATTGACAAAATTCGGTGGTGACCCTATTATATTTCGAGCATTCCTTACGCTCGGGTGTTTTTCATGCTGAGACACATAAATATTAACTCACTCTCTTCTACATTAATTAGAGTTCTACATGTTGCTAAGAAGGGTATTCCGAGAAGTGGTGGTGTTTTAGAGTTTTATAGTATATCAAGAATCACAAAATTTGTCAGAAATAGCAAATCATCCACTATAATGAGTACATTTTCTAGAACTCCGTATGGATAGGTGATAAAACGATAAACTAGTGTCAAATTCATGTGAGTTGTCTTTGGATCACCATATTTTAACTTTCTCATCATGGACAACAACATCAGATTAATGCTAGCTCATAAATCACACAAATCATGACCAATAGTTAGTGAACAAATAGAACATGGAATAGTAAACCTACATAGATCAATGATTTTTATTGGAATCTCCTATCAATGATTGTGTTACACTCCTCCACCAAAGCGATGTTCTCGTCATAATTCAATTTACACTTTCCTAATAAGATCTCTTTCATGATTTTAGCATAAATCGGAGCTTGTTTGAGAGATTTACATAATGGAATGTTAAATAGTATTTTTGCCAGTGTCTCCATAAACTTTTTGAATTTACCCACTTCTATTTCTTTCTTAGGTTTCTTTTTCAAGACAGAGTAAGGTGGTTTAATGTAATAGGGTTGCTATAGGTTGGGTTCATTCAGGATTTGTTTCTTAGTCCTTCTCAAATGTGAGTTCTTATCTATGAGTTTTTCAAGGATATCTCCCCTAACTTTGTATTCACTTATTTCCTCACTTTTTCTACCTCTAAATTTTTATCAACCTTTTTTTCCCATTTTTCCTCACCCTCACTTGGTTCTCATCACTAACCTTTGGGTTTGAAGGTACCAATCTATTTCTCAACTCAATTACTTTGCAACTCTCATTCTTCAGGTTGTCTACCATATTATAATAAATTCACCATTTGAAATGGCTTGTATTGCCATTTGTTGAGATAATTAACGAATTTGCATTTCCAAATTTTTGATGGAAGCTTCGGTATGTTTTACTCACGATGTCTTATTTTTGGTCATTTCCATCTGGGTTTTAAACATCGCTTCTTAGTTCTTTCCAACTTGTTTGAGTGGATTCCATAAAGTTGGTTAGGGCTTATTCATGTGTTGATGATTTCTTTTACAATACTTAAAGAACTTGTGGAACTCCCTAATTTGTTGGAATAAGGGTTATTTTTCTGAAATTTTGCATACTGAGCTTTTGCGCTAACTCCATCTAGTACAAACTTCCATTTGCATGTCCTTCACCACAAAAATCAAACCTTAATATTTGAACATGACTCACATTGGCTTGACCAAATGCGGACACAACTAATTGTTTTGAAATTATCTCAAGTTGAGATAACACTGTTGTATTAAAATCCACTTTAATAACACCCTTTGATTTCATTGTCCTCTCACTGGAGGAATATTCATTTTAGCACAGTGTTAATCATCTATTTTACCTTATTTTCATTATTAATTCCTAATGTACCTCCAACTTAGGCATCCAGAAGCATTCTCGTTGGAGTTTTAAGACCTATAATAAAATGTATCATGTGTTCCATGGCATTAATATTGTGATTCAAACATCATCAGAGTAACAAATTGAGTCTCTCCCAGGCATCAGATAATGACTCAGAATCACCTTAATCAAAGTTTAATATTTCAACTTTATTTTCTACAAACATAGCATTATAGAAATATCTCTCCACAAATTAGTCTTCCAATTCCATAGTCAATCACATATCTTTAAAGATAAGATTCGGACCCCTCCCTCCCCCAACACACATACACACACGTAAAGATTTTTCCATTAAAAAGTACACCAGTGATAACTTTACTGGTGAGGGCCAATAAAGTCAGAGTCAAATGTTGTTTGAATTATGTATCCTTTTTTTAAACCGTGTTCATCTCTTTATAAAGTAGTTCTGACTCATCCCTTACTTGAGACCCACTAGAGACCATTTAAGGTGATTTATCTATTATTATTGTGGTCTCTTATTGGTAATTAGAAACCAAACTTAATTTCTTCATTCTAGGTCATAATTCCCCCAGTTAGTCATAAATACTTTATCCCTCGAGTCTTTAATATGGATTTTCCTCATGTGTTAGTTTTTGACTGAAATGATCAACCTAGCCCATGACTTGCCTTAGCTAGACCTTTGTCTGATGATCAAATTTCTATTTAGGATGAGCTATATCAGATCCAATGTTCAACTCTAGCCACTCTCGGTAACCCCACCCTATATATATGTGTGTCTGATTTTTCGTTTAGATCATCGACAAACTAATTCTCTTTCGCTAGTAGATCTAGATTTTTGTACCTTATTTATTTGTTTGTTTCATCTTATTCTAATAATTTTTTTAGATTTATGACCTTTACATTTATATTGGAAGAATACTTAGATAGAATTTCATAGGTGTAGTTAATAACTTTTTCCAATAAAAATATGACAAATGTATTTAAATATCTTTTAAAGAGTAAGAATACGAGGAAATTGTATGTGTAAGAAAAAATTATACATTTATCATATTTTCATTAAAAAAGTATACACACCTAAAAAATTATATTTAAATTTTCTTTTATATTTTTCTTTAGACCTATAATATTTTTGATTGTTTGGTTCATTTTATTTTATTTTATTTTAAGTTCACCTTTTTTTTAACCTCTTTTGTGTTTTTACGATTTATTTATCTTTAGCATTTTCTGATGTATCTTTTATATATCAATCTCTTTTGTTTGTTTTATCTTTTTGATTTATGGAACTACATTTAATTTTTTGTTAAATCTACGTTGTATGCGGATCTAATTTAGATTTAAGAATTGACTTTTCTTTTAATCTATAGGTTTCCTTATAAATCCTGGAATTACAGTAATATCTTTTATTTCTTAAGAGTAGATAATTATTTCTAATTGATTTAATTTTTTCAATTTATTTAGTTAAAGAAATTAATTTTTAAAAAAAATTTAAGTTTTTTTGTTATGCATACTTATATTTAAGTTATGTAATTTTCCCTTAAATTTTTGTTAAACTATTTTTTTTCAAATTGTATTAAATTGATTTCTTTATTTACAAGTAAATACTAATTTTTATTCATTTCTTTTTCTCTTTAACAAGCAGGAGACACAGGCGTTAGATGTTTGATTCCAACTCCAGAATAAACAATAGTCTTTAATCTAAATACAGTATTGTTTTTGCAACTAAAACTAAACTAAACTAAGTATAAACATAAAAAAAAATGCAAAAGAAACATAAATCTTTTTTAAGATGACACGTGCATATTGTTATATCTATTAACTCAAGTTTTAATTATTATTTATTTTATTAGGCCACACTTCTTTTATTACAACATTTTTTTAACCGTTATACCACTATGGTATTTATGTTTTATTAGATAGTTTAAATTAGATAGTTATTCTTTAAAAATGAATAAATAAATATATTATTTTTTGTTAGTTGTTCAAATCAATAAATAAATATCTTAAATTCTTATTTGAATGTAATGTGTTTTTTAATATATCAACTAGATTTGTTATTTAAATGCAATGTTATATTATATTTTAAATTACATATAGTCATCTTATCTAAATAATAAAAATATTTAGCGTATTTTTAAAGAATTGAACACTGAATTAATTTTGCGTTGAGAGTTAAGACTTAGTAGTAGTTTCCATTACTAAATTTTCAGATAGGTAAAATTTTTTGATATCTATTTGTTTTATGAGTGTTATATATATATATATATATATATATATATATATATATATATATATATATATATATATATATATATATTTACGTATATGAGAAAAAAAGAAGAACTAGAAAAAACAAATAGATATAAACACATAGTAAATATTGACAATATTTATCTTCTAAAATCAAAGTGGTAACTAAAGTAATTGTTTACTTTTCAGTAAAATACTAAAATATTAACAAATTTTAATGTTATAAATTTTTAAAAACAATTTTTAGATAGATAGAAAATACACAAATGGAAGAGTTAATATTTGTAATTATAACATATATAATACTTATTCTCATTTTTTTAAAAAAGTAGATAGGGTTTCTTTGCAGTATTGGTGTGTTGTGGTGCATGCAGTTGGTAGTGTTTTGGTGGTTGAAATGCATTGAATTCATGAAAATAGAGAAATATTTTTTAACTAAAAATTAATATTATATTAGTTATATTTTTATTCATTTTTCTTTTTAATAAGTAAAGAGATTATTAAAATTAAGGAGTATAAGGGATATTTCTCATTATCTCTTTAGCGCAAGCGATCTAACCTCTCTCTAAAAGGAATTCGGGGTTTGTTGCGCTCTGTCATGAGCGATGGCCCGTCGAACTGGAAATTTGATTGGGTGGATGCGATGAGGAAGGTTTTCTGGAACTGAGTTCTTCGTAGGAACATTTGTAAGGCGAGTAGAGGTTCGGTCGATAGAAGCAGTGAAGGGGTAACATCTTTTTATTTCTCAAAATTTGTAAGGCGAGTACAAAGCAAAGGAGTTCTATGATCTGTTTGGTTGTATGGGAAATGTGGTGGAGGTTGTAATTTCTCCCAAAAGAAACAACATCGGGAAGAAATTTGGTTTTGCAAGATTTATGGATGTGGAGGATGTGAGGTTAATAGTAGTGAGATTGAATAATATTTAAATTTTAGGGCATAAAACCCATGTTAACTTGCCTCGTTTCAAGAGGAAGAAGGTGACTGATGTTGGTAGTTTCAGGGGAGGCGTGAATAGATGGGATGTGGGTCACAGGAAGAAGTTTGTGCATCGCAATAAGGAAGACTTTAATGCACAGAGGGGAATCAGGTCCTATGGCGAAGTGATTTCTAATGTTTAGTAAAAGGTTGTTATGGAGGAGAAAATTAGGTTCAAGTATGTTTCTAAGGATAAGGATAAGGATAGGAAGAGACTTGGGAGAGCTTATATTTGACAGGTCATCATTCAGGAATCAACATACAATATTCAAACATATTTGGAGATGTAGGGTTATTATGTGATCAAAGTTACTCCGCTCGGTGCGAATTTATTCTTACTAGAAGAAATAGAGGAAAGAGTTACTGATGATTTGATAGATGAGGAGGAAACATGGTGGAAACAATGGTTTTCAATGGTGAGGAAGTGGAGTGTGGAGGAGTTAGACGAGGGGAGAAATTTGAATCTTTGGCGTCCCTTCTCATCCGTGGAACGACGATTTCTTCGTGGCCTTGGTGAATTCCTTGGGGTTGTTTATTAGTTTAGATGAAAACACTTCCAATGCACAAATTTTGAGATTGCACGAATCTTGTTGAAAGTTCCTCTAGTGTTCAAGATTGTGGAAACCATTAGTGTAGAGATAGATGGTAAGGTCTTCTTCCTAGTGATCAGTGAAGATGCATTTGGCATGTTCCATAATGTTTTAGGTAATTTGAAAACTCAAATTACTGGCTCTGGATCTTTTGGTTCACATGATGTGTGGTCGAATGATTTGTTTGAGGGGGTGGGTGTTCCCTGTAACACCCTTCTAAAATACCCAGCGATTATTAATATTTTTAGAGCTAACATGTAATAAAAGGGCATTACAATTCAATTAAAAGAAAATTCCATTAAAATGTCATGCTTTACTGAAGAACATTATTAAAATAACAATTCAAGAAACATGTTCTACACAACGGAAATTATCATTAAAACCGGAATAATTCAATCTTTAATTATCCCAAAATAAATCTAAATGAAAAATGGAGTTTAAATATAACTCTAAACCAAACGTTCCCCAGTGTTACAAATCAGAGCATGACACCGACACGTAAATAGTAAAAGCACAGCTCAATGAGCCGTCCACACCAGCTCCTAAGCCGCTAACTTTAATCTGAAATCATCAAAGTAAGGGTGAGACTTTATCGTAAAAACAATGAAATAGCTCAAGTACATTATTTCACTCTCCTTAGCATAATCAAATTCAACACACAACACAAGTCACAAAGCATACTATGCACAACGATAACAACAACAAGATTATAACATTGGAAACCATCCTATCATGTGATAATCCATATGCAATGCAAGACTCTATGCATGTGGTACCGATAGTGAACTAAATTCATATACTGTTCCATTCCAACTCGGACACAACATTAACATCTATTCCATTCCAACTCGGACATAGATAAAATCTCACTCCCATTCCAACTCAGCAACGGATGTTGGTCAACTCACTAATTCCACACAATGGAAATTAGCTACCACCAATGTATATGCATGCACAATCAACAACACGCAACATCAACAACGGAACATGATATCAACAACAACATACCATGAATAAACAACATCGACAACAGCACATGATATCAATACAATCATGGATAAACAACAGGAAAACAGCATATAAGCATCAATCCACGTTCAACCTGTCAGGACAATCCTATACCAGTTCATCCATCGTTCCTATGACTATCATTGTTCATAAATCAGAAAAATGAATCTTTTAAAAATAAAATCGATTAATTATTATTTCTTCATTTTATAAAATAGGTTATTTAATTATTTCGAGAATACTGCTCAAAACAGCACTCAAAACGGAGTTACGAATTAGAAAATATGATTTTTCAAAGTTTTAAGATTTTTCAAAATAACACAGTGGTAACCGGTTCCTCCCAGGGAGAACCTGGTTCCCACACTCTCAAGGAAACACGCTCTCTAATTTTTTTATGGGGAACTCGGTTCCTCCAAACATGGAACCGGTTCCTGCGGAAAATGTCATTTTCTTTGTAAAATTTGCACTGGGAACCCAGTTCCTCCCCAGGAGTAATCGGTTCCTGCAGACCCAAAATTCCTTCTCCTCTGGAATTTGTACCAGGAACCCGGTTCCTCCCACACGGAAACCGGTTCCTACGACTTGCAGTAGCAGAAACTGCAGGTTGACAGCATCACACCATTCCAATTCCATCCAATTCATACCCCCATGAATTTACACCTCCAATTGTGTCAAAAACCAACCAAACAACAATTACATAATGCAATATAATACATACCAATCATACCCAACGTTCATGTAACCTTAATTCGGTCAAATTCATGCAATTTAAACGGTTTAGGGACAATCCTAGAAACCTAGAAAATCCTAATTTGGGGTTCCTAACATACTCAAATCATTCTATCGATTCCCAAAACCCATAAGGCATAGTAATTACGAGAAATCACCCCTTACCTTAAGGATTCGTCGGATTCTAGAACTCTTGGTTCTTCTCCTTTCTTCTGCTCTTCTCACTTTCACGTAGATTGCTTTTCTCCAAAAATAAATCCCAATTCTCTTTTTCTCCTTTTATTCCTTTTTATTATTATTAATATTGTACAATAATAATAAACCAATAGTCCATCCTTATTATTTCATTAAATAATTTCCAAAAATGTTAAAACTCCATTTTAATTAAATAAATAGTTAAAATTCCATTTATTTAATATTTTAGAAATATTTGGGTGTTACAACTCTCCCCCTACTAAAAAGAGTTTTCGTCCTCGAAAACATACCTTAGACGAAAAGTTCGGGATACGAGTCCTTCATCTGGCTGTCCAACTCCCAAGTAACATTATCACCGGCTGGCCCTCCCCAAGCTACTTTCTCCAGAGCTATCTCTTTATCCCACAATTGCTTCAACTTCCGATCCTCGATTCTCACAGGCAAGGTTTCAACAATCATATTATTCGTACCTGTATATCATCTACCTGAATCTCATGAGACGGATCAGCAATCAATCTGATAAGAAACTCTTCTAACCTTCTTCGTAATCTGAAACGGACCAATAAAATACGGAGTTAACTTCTTTGACTTCAAGGCTCGACCAATACCAGTCATTGGAGTAACTCGTATAAACACATGATCTCCTTCACTAAACTCGAGATCCTTTCTTCTCTTATCATGATAACTCTTCTGACGACTCTGAGAAGCTCTCATCTTCTCTTGAATCATCTTAATCTTTTCTGAGTCTGTTGGATAATCTCCGGTCCAATCACAACACTCTCTCCAGATTCGTACCAACACAATGGGAAGGGAGGTGATAGAGAAAAACGGCAAGATGTAGTCCTTTGCGCAATTTATTGGATAAAATGTGTTGGTGGATATCCCTTGTAAAGGAAATAAATTTACGTGGTATAGTGAAAATGGTAAATCTATGAGTAGAATTGATTTGTCCCTTGTGTCGGACAATGTAGTGAGTAGATGGAGTGTTATTGGCCAACTTATTAATTCTAGAGATGTCTCGGATCATTGTCCAATTTGAATTGTGAAGGATGATGTCAATTGGGGACCTAAACCTTTCAAGTTTAACAACGAATGATTTTCTTTTGATTCTTTTGTTCCTTTTGTGGAGAAGGAGTGAAAATATTTTAAGGTGGAAGAAATAGGGGATTTTGTATTAAAAGAGAAGTTAAGACTTCTTAAAAAAGAAATACTCAAATGGTGGAACAAGGAAGTTTTTGGTAGAATTGACTTAGAATCGGAGGAAGGAGTGAGATATATTAACTTGGGGGATAATAGGTTGCAATTGGAGATAGATGTCATGCATCCCGAAATTATTCACAAAAGGAAAGAAGCATCCAGTCAGTTGTGAACAAATTTGAGGATTAAAGAAAATATGCTTGTTCAAAAATCGAGATTAAAATGGATTAAAGATGGTGATTCTAGTAGTCGTTTTCTTTTCATAAGATGATGAAAGATAGAAGAAGGCATAATCATATAGGTCTGGTTATTTCTTCGGGAGGTTTGTTGGATCGGTTAAGGCGATAAAGGAGGAGGTTACTAATCATTTTCGAACAAATTTTTTGAAACGGAAAGAGAGAGGCCTTTGTTGGATGGTGTTCGCGTTAAAAGGTGTCGCGCTAGCGAATCGAATATGAATTCAGATCCTCTGGCTCGAAACGATTTACTCTTTTGATTTGTTTATAAAGATGCCGCGAGCATCAAGCTTTATTATTTTCAACACAAGAAAGATGATTTAATGATTATGAAAAAGGGGAAAGCTGTTAATACCCTCAATTGATTTTGATATGCGTAACGACTAGCGCAAACTAGACGCAACGCATTGGGGAGTATTCTGGGTAAGGGGGTTTGTTATATAAAGGGAATAGATGGAGCACCCTAAATATATATAGTTATCTATAGCTTTATATATGAATATGTTTGATATGTTTGTGTGTTTTAATTACTATTTCTATGATTGGGAAAGTTTCTCCTTTGGGTTTTAAGAAACGGTAAATTATGTGGGATCCTAGAGTTTGTTATTATTGTGCTCGCAAAGATCTTTGGATCTTCTGCATACATATCCCCTAGTGGGAATCGAGCATTTGTAGCTCGGATCTCGGGATCTATGGTTTGTTTGGTCTGAGGGAGAAAGAAATTTGCTCGCCAAGGATGAGACCTTGTGCCTACGTATTCTCAAAAGGATGTTGAGAAAGTCAGAGCAATCGTAGTTCCCACTTATGCTAGTGGAAAGCAACGGGATGTTAGTAAGAGACATTTTTGAAAAGTTTGTCTGATAAAAATCTTTCATCGTAAGTTATAGGTGTTTTGCTTGAGTGTACAAGCGTTACCACTTACATGTTTAAGAAAGATATTTGAAAAAGATTGAATCTTTTAACTGTAAGCATTGGGTGTTTTGCTTGAGTGTACAAGTGTTACCACTTACAATTAAGAGATGTTTTTGTTTGAAAAGAGTTTGAAAAGTTTTTGAAAAGAGTTTAATTGTATGTGATGTGATAGATGAGATACTTCTTCCATAGAGATGATAAACGTCTAAATCTCGAGGAGAAATTGATTGGATTAAAGGATGCTTTTAAGAAGCCCATGGGTCCTTGTATTGTTAGCCCAAGAGGAGGCATTCCGAGGGTCATCGAGGGTCCTTGTATGAAGCTCAAGAGGAAGCTATAGGGTGTGACTGGCTTTGGCTTTAAAAGGGATTTCACCAGGAAACCATCCTTTTGGAATTAAGAGCAATTTCACCGGGAAATTATACTCTCTGGGTTCTATCCTAACGCGGGTGATTCTTTGTATTGGAAGCCCAATAGGAGGCTGTTAAGAGATTTCCTGTCTCTTTCATTGTATGATGCCAGAGAGAAGGCTAAAATCAATGAGGAGTTCTTTTGAACGAAGCCCAAGAGGAGGTGACTCAGGGTGTTGTCTTATATGAAGCCTAGCGGAGGCGACTCAACAGTGTTGTCTTATATGAAGCCTAAGCGGAGGCTAAACTCAGATGAATGAGTTTTCTTATATGAAGCCTAAGAGGAGGCTGAACTCTGTGGGGAGAGATATCTTGTATAAAGCCCAAGAGGAGGCTGAACTCTGTGGGGAGAGATATCTTGTATAAAGCCCAAGAGGAGGCTATAACTGTGGGGAACCTATTGGTTAGACTAGTTGTTATGTTATAACTAGACAGTTGTATAAACAAGTGTGTATGCGTGATATGTATTCACAGGAGTTTATGAAGGAAATATAAACAATGCATGATGTTTATTTACAAGTTTATGATTTGAAAATATAAACAAGTGTCTGTGAAACGAACGTTTGAAACGAGCGTAACTTGATTATTTACAAGTTTGAATTGTGTACAAGGAAGTAAATATGTACACGAACGAGTATTTATGTACATGACAAAGATGGATGTACATAGGAGGGTTGAGACTTACACCATAAGGGAGGCCCATTGGTTTAAAAGCAGTTTCACAGGGAATAATGCTCCTTTTAATACCAATGGTATTCAGTTGTATACACAGATGAAACGGAAAATAAACGATCGAATTTATCTGTGTTTGAGTAAAAAGTATCTGTATTATGTACAGATAAAAATTCGTATGTATATGAAAAGAATTTGATATGTACAAGGAAAATATGTATGTACATAAAGAATGTTGGTTTGTGTATACACAAGTGAAGTGAAAACAAACGATCGAAGTTTGTCTGTACTTGAGTATAAAAAGTATCTGTATTATTTACAGATAAAAATTTATATGTATCTGAAGAGAGTTTAATATGTACAAAGAAGTAATTATGTACATAAAAGAATGTTGGGACTTACACCGTGAGGGAGGCCCATGATCGATTGAGAAATTCGAGAGAAAACGAATTCGGTTTTATCGTTTAAATCGGATCGATCATGGTAAAAAGATGTAAGTTTGATGAAAATGTTTTGAAGAAATGATTTTGAAAGTGTTTTGAAATGTGAGGTTTACTCATGAGAAGTTTAGAAAAGAATCGGAAGTCGAAAGTTTGAAAAATTCACCTTTTAAAGTGGTTTTAAAAAGCGCCTGAAGTGTCGTTTTCGGCTCGATTAAAACATACTCAGATGAAAGTTTTTTCTGAAAATTTTTGCATTATCATAAAATAGATACATTTATTGACAAGTGTACAAAAAATCACCTCAAAATGAGGAGTTTTGATTGGTTAAAAAAAATGTTAAAGTTTGTGAAAAAACATGAAGAAAATATGAAAAGTTTGAAAAAAATGGTCCATGGGAGGCATACGTGGCAAAGAGTCTTAAGGGCGAGCTGGCAACCGCTGGGACAAGAGTGCATTTGTGTATTTGAATCAAAACACATGTTTATATTATATTGGAAAATTTAAATTTGAAAAAACACCAAGAACACGCGCGAATTGTTCTTCATCCACTTCAATCCTTTGATTTTGTAACTTTCTTGTTTCTCAATGATTTTGAAAGTTGTAAACATGAAAGTTGCTCGAAATTTAACAAGGAACATGATGGTGGTTGTTAATTTCATTTATTTTTGGTTTAACATGGTTGAATTTCTGGAAATCACGAAGAACCCTAGAACTGAAAATCCTAATTGAAATCGTGTATGGTTAATGATTTTTCCAATTGATTGAGGGTTTATGATCGTGTTAGGTGCATAAACAAAACGGCCAAGAGTTTTTTTCAAATGAATCAAAGAATCATGAGATTGAGTTTCATGTTCTTACCTGTTCAAGCTGAGATCGAAGATGCTGTTGGAGTGTTTCCATAACTGATTTTATGATTGCTATAGCACCAACGGCTCTTGTGGAAGGTGTGAGGATGGTCTGCTTTCCCTGAATCAACCTGGATCGTGCTACCCAAGTCCACCTGCATAAGCTCAAAATGGAAACTGGATTTTGATGTTAGAGTTGTTACAGATGGAAGTTAAGGGTCTGGATCATTCATATGATGTATGGTGATGATGTTCAAGTGATCAAAACTCAAGTTGCTCAAGCCAAACTCCAAATTCGATGATTATGGCAGTTTTTGCAAGTTTTAGAAACATGGCATGTAATTCTGAGTTTCAGCTTGATTTATGTTAATCTTAAGCTTCAAACAAGTTATATATTGATTATGAAATGTGTTTGACACCAAAACTTTTCATGGTTTTCACTAATTTTCAAAATTGCAAGTTTTCTCAAAATGCACTATGTTTCTTAAATTTCAAGAAAGTAAAGAGAAAGCATATACTTGCATGGCTTTGGTGTGTTTGAACTTGAAAAGGATACCTCTATTTATAGGCCATGGATTCTGAAATGTTAGGCACAAGTACATGGCATTGGTAAATCAAAGTTGCCTTAGAGGGCAAGAAAGACATTTTGCAAAGGAAAAGGAAACTTCCTTTTTTAACCATGTGTGAAAATATTCCATTTGATCCAAACTTGTCATAATTACTTCTCACTGATTTTTATCAGTTCATATCCCAATTTGGCAAGGTGGCAAGTGTTCTAGAAGAAGAAATCCAAAAATGACCTATAATTTGAAGTTTTGAACTTTGAAAATCATGTTTATGGAGCCTTATGTTTCAATTTCAAAAGTATAGCTAGACTCCATGGATTTGAGAGTTCTTGGAAATTTTGGAAAGCTTGTTTCAAGGGCTACAACTTTCATGTTTTGAGTTTTTCCAAATCAAAGTGGAACTATGTGAAAAATTGCCATGAAGTTTGGAAAAAATAAGAAATTTCAACACTTGAAAATTTTTCTAAGTGTTGGAAATTTTGACTTTTTGTTGACTTTTCCAAATTCTTTGATTTTTTATGATCAAGATGGATCATTTGAAGTATTTTGATGTTGGAAAAGGTTTTGTCTTGAAAAAATTGACCAAAAGTCAAAGTTTGACTTTTCAGTGCAGATGAAATTTCATCGATGTTTGAAATCGATGATGAAGTCATGAACTTTGTGATGTTTTGAATTCAGAAATTAGGTCAAGATGTTGTATCTAAGATATAATGACCAATCTCTAACCAAAAAAGTCATTCCTTGCTCAAAAAATTAGAGAAAACTCATGATCGACCAAAACCCTAATTGGTCGATCCTCGATTGATCAATGAGAAAAGTTCGATAGATCAAATGAAGTGAGTAAAACTCAAACCCTAATTGGTTACCTCTTGAATCAGATGAAAATTTGATGAAACCCTAATTTTGACCTGTGAATGCTATACCCGATTAATGCTGTTCTGAACTGTTAGTGATGCAATGATGCAAATGTGAGGTGGTATATTAGGTCAAAAATTGGGGTATGACAGATGCCCCTATTTAAGTTTCTTTAACCTGAAAGATGAAGATGAATATCTTTGTTTTGATAGGTGTAAAGAGACTTAAATATCAGAATACGCAAATTTTGGACCTAAGATACCAAAAGATGCGAGTGATGCAAAATGATCGTAAAAAGTTTTGCCCAGATGATATCAAAGAAATGACATGGTGGGGAAAAATTCGTGAGGATGACTCGATCTGTTTAAGAAAAGAGGACCCTATTTGTTGAGAAACAAGCAATATGTCTCACTGGGGAAAAGAGATTCACAAAACATGTGAATATCTGTTTCGTTTTGGGAAACAAAGAGATTACCTTCTGTCAGCCTTGTGACAATGTTTAAGGTGAGTGAAGATGACATTACCAATTATCAGCCTTGTGATAGTTTATGGTAATGAATTATAAAGATATTACCAATTATCAGCGAAGTGATAACTATAACAAGGTAAATCTTTGAAAAGTTTTCTGAGTATTCAGCCTTGTGAATATCAGACAAAGATGGAAACAGATTTCAAACGAGTTCTGAAGATATTACCAATTATCAGCAAAGTGACAATTATAACAAGGTAAATCTTGAGACATATCACTGAGTATTCAGCCTTGTGAATAACAGACAGTTATGGAAACAGATCTCGAATGAGTTTCTGTTTTTTGGATAAAATCTTGCCGAGGATCTCTCTTTTGAGAAGACGTGGGCATTTTGATCAGAAGACACAGGTTTTCTTTTAAACAGAAAGACAACTGCTGGGGAATTTCTCGTACGGTCGTGATTTGACCTTGTTGAGAAGAACAAACTTTCATGACAAGTTTAGGAATGAAGAAGAAATAAGCGGCTTAAATGATGAGGCTATTGCTTATTGCTTTGTTGATTATAGACAGGGTTCTATCCATGAATGAACTGGAAAGAAAGGGTCAATCAAGACTTTGTTCCTGATGAGGAATGATCTCAGCTGGGGAACAAGAGAGAGAAAAAAGATGTATTTCTTTGCTTTGGGGTAATCTACTGGGGATATGATCAAACCTACATGAATAAGTGTGATTTAAACCAGTGATATGGAAGTAAACATTTCGAGGAATGCAAAATGCATAAATGATGCTTATTATGTATGAATGTTATGAATGTCATGTGCATGTTGACAAGACTTAATCAAAACAATAAAGAGGTATTTGGGAAAAGGACCGCGTCACAGTTCGAACAAATATTCAGTGAAATCTGCCGTAATGATGTAGTCATTCACTGATGGAAGAATTTAAGTTGCATGCTTTAAACTTTCGGAGAAAGGCATTTCATTGGCAACTTTGCTGGGAATTCTTTTCTGAATAAGAATACCATCCTTTGATAATTTCTGTTGAGGAGAAGACTTTTGTAGCAGCCATTCTATCCTTCGGAGATTGAAACACTTATGTAGAAACTGTTGAAGTTCTTTCCGTGTTCATAGTTCAAAGGAACATTTTTGCTTTTTTTGTTTCAAAATTTTGAAGTAAAAATTCATTTAAAACCTTTTAGTTTTAAAAAGTGATTTTCACAATAAAAAGCGTTATTTTGCAAAACAGAATAAAGCAGGAATTGCAAACAAAAGGCACAAGACTCAAATTTTATTGATAGAATGGTAATCAGCCAAAGGCGTGATCCCATGAGCTATTTACAAAAGTTGGAAATGATAATTTATTGGGAAAAGGCTACATTGAAAGCAATAACCACTATTATCCCTAACAACTTCGAATTTCCACTGTGCTTGTTGCTTCAGAAGATTTGATTGAAGATCCGTTGATGGAAATTTTTTCAGATTGACGAAGTACAGACTGATTGTAGTTACTTTGTCATTTTTGTGTCCTTATTTTTGCCTAGATTGCCTTTTCAGGTTTTCAATCTATCAGGATAATTTCTGTTTATTGTCTCTTATTTTTGCCTGGATCGCCTTTTCAGGTTTTCAATCCACCGAGACGCTCATTTTTGCCTAAGCCGCCCTTTTCGGGTTTTCGACTTACCGAGCTGTTTTTTTTTTTTTTTAGACAAAGTATTTCTTCGCATCAGATTTACAGGATGCGGGAGTTCATCACCGTCCATGGTTGAGAGTCATAGCACCGAAAAGCTTCTTTTGACGATGTATGGGCCTTCGTAATTAGAAGTCCATTTGCCCTAGAATCTGTTGAAAAGATAGAATCTTTTAAGCACGAGGTCGCCTTCTCGAATTCACGAGGTCGACCTTTTGTCGAAAGCTTTCTTCATTCTTCTTTGATACAATTGTTCGTGACACAAAGCGGCGCTTCGATTAAGTTCACCGGTCATATCGCTTTGACACCATTCACCTCGATAATTTGGTTTCCATGAGAACTCTCATTGACGGAATCTCAACTTCCACGGGAGCACTGCCCATGCCGTATACTAGAGAAAAGGAGTTGCCCTGTTGAAGTGCGTACTAAAGTACGATACCCATGTAAAATGGCGATTTCGTGCCGTGTAGGTGATGACCATTTTCGGACGATCTTCTTGATGTTCTTGTTGGCGCTTCAACGGCGCCGCATCATTGGCCGGTAAGGAGATGAGTTATGATGCTCGATCTTGAATTCCTCACACAGCTCTTTCATCATTTTGTTGTTCAAGTTTGATCCATTGTCTGTAATGATCTTGCTTGGAACTCCATCGGCAAATGAGGTTGTTCTTGATGAACCTCACAACCACTTGCCTGGTAACATTGGCATAAGACGCTGCTTCGACCCATTTGGTGAAGTAATCAATAGCCACTAGAATGAAGCGATGTCCGTTGGACGCTTTTGGTTCAATCATCCCAATCATATCAATGCCCGACATGGAGAAAGGCCACGGAGAAGAGAGAACGTTGAGTAGAGTCGGTGGCACATGGATCTTATCTGCGTAGATCTGGCACTTGTGACATCTTTTAACGTGTTTACAGCAATCAGATTCCATCGTTATCCAATAGTATCCTGCTCTTAAATCTTTCTGGACATTTCATGCCCATTTGAATGGGTTCCAAAGGACCCTTCATGTACTTCATGGATGATCGGTTCGCTTTGTCTCACGACGATCCGAGCGTAACCATGTCGAAGTTTCTTTTGTATAGCACATCTTCATTGAGGAAGAAGTTTCTACAAAGCCTCCTTAGAGTTTTCTTATCCTTGTACGATGCCCCAAGTGGGTACTCTCGTGTTTGAAGGAAACGTTTAATGTCGTGAAACCATGGTTTATCGTCGAAGACTGCTTCAGTTGCGAACACATATGCAGGTCTTTCAAGGCGTCGATGCGGATCTTAGGCATATCATTCCAATCGTTGATTTTGAACATGGAAGATAGAGTTGCCAGGCGTCGCCATTCGATGATCTCGGGATATGATGCCTGAACTTTGATGAAGAGCGCCCACTCCATAATCTCAAAATATTTATACCAAACAAAAATTAAGCTCCATCTGCGATCCGGATCCGCCCTTCGCGCAGCCGTCGCAATCTTTCATCTTTAAGTACATAACATCCTCGCTGCAGTCAAACTTGAGAGATTGGTATTCGTTGAGTGATAAGCCAAGTGATCGGTGAGAATGCTTCCTTTGACCGCTTCGAGCACGGATCGATGTCATACTCGATAATAGCATCCGCCATCGAGCGATTCTTCCCAAGGCTTTTTTTCAAGACATACTTGATTGGATCCATTTTGAGATTAACCAAGTCGTGTGATTGATCATGTACTGTCGGAGACGTTTTGAAATCCACACCAAAGCACAACATGTTTTCTCGAGCATGGAGTAACGAGTTTCACAATCTGAACTTTTACTCAAGTAGTAAATGGCATGCTCTTTCTTACCGGTTTCATCTTGTTGTCCAAGCATGCAGCCCATGGACTCTTCTAGCACGGTAAGGTACATGATTAATGGTCTTCCTTCCACTGGAGGAATCAGTATTGGTGGTTCTGACAGGTATTCCTTGATCTTGTCGAGCGCTTTTGGCAATCTTACACACAACCTCTTGATTTTTGCGAGAAGCTTGAATATCGGCCCGTGTACATATTTGAGAGATAAATCTGGAGATGTAATTCAACTGTCCAAGAAATCCTCTTACTTGCTTTTCTGTATGTGGTGTAGGCATTTCTTGAATAGCCTTGACTTTGTCAGGGTCAACTTCAATACCTCTTTGACGATGAAACCTAGGAGTTTTCGGATCTTACCCAAAGGTGCATTTGTTAGGATTCGCGGTGAAATTTCCTTAGTCGTTCAAACAACTTCAAGAGATATTCTATATGCTCCTCTTCAGTGTCAGACTTTGCTATCATGTCGTCCACATAGACTTCGATCTCTTTGTGCATCATGTCGTGAAAGAGCGTATTCCTCCGTAAGTTGCGCATTCTTTAATCCAAACGACATTACTTTGTAGCAAAACGTGCCCCATGGCGTGATAAAGGATGTCTTCTCCATATCTTCGGGAGCCATTCTGATCTGATTGTAGCCAGAGAAACCATCCATGAAGGAAAAGACGTTGAATTTTGCGGTCTATCCACTAGCATGTCAATATCGGAGTGGAAATCGTCTTTTGGACTTGCCTTGTTCAAGTCCCGGTAGTCAATACACATTCTGACCTTACCGTCTTTCTTGGAGACAGGCACTATGTTGGCTAACCATTGAGGATATTCAAGTGACGAGAAAACTCGTCGAAATGTTTTTGAACTTCCTTTTGATTTTGTCGGCCATCTCGTGGTGAACTCTTCTCACCTTTGTTTAACTGGTGGACACTGGTTTTAACGGTGATGCTCTACGATCGGTATCTAAACCGCATGTCTGGTAGGACCAAGCGAACACATCAACATATACTTTGAGAAGATCTATCGCTTTTCCCTTGACGTTCTTTGTGTGAAGCTCCGATATTTACTTTTTTTTCTTCAACCCAAATTGATTGCTTCGGAGGTTCTTTGTGAGGTTGAATGATTCTTTCCTCGTGCCTAAGCGATGAGAAATCTCATCCGGGATCTCTTCTTCAACTTCTTCCTCGGCGACTTCACGGGATTTCAAAGTTGGGAGAGAGCATAGAGTTATTGCTTTCAATGGATTTGTCCATCTGTTTAATCTGCATATTTGATTTATGTTTGATTAATTAACCCTTTTTTCATCATTTTTTTTTTGGAAAAGTCGATGTGAAAGTGTATGCAGATTAATTATATATTTTTTTTTGAAGATTTTTTTTGTTTATTGTGTTTTTTAGGATTATCATTTCCAAGAAAGGGTAAAAATAAAAAACAAACACAAAGTGTGGAATCAGAACAACGCGTTTTATTTATGATTCACAATATGAAACAGGGCCCTAAAATACAAACTCATTTGTCTTGGGCAAGACAAAGAGAAATTATTTAAAAGCTAAGCCCTATAAAACATCTCTTCACTTTGGGCGAAGTGAGAGTTCAAAACAAAAGCAAAGATGAACTACTTAGAACTAGGAGCGTTAGTTCGAACTTCAACAGGTTTCCAGTAGTGGCGAACTCCTTGGAAATCGAGGTACTCGGGTAATTTTCCGCTTGGTTTAACCCTTGAGTAGACTTTGGCCGTTGGTCGGGCAGGTTTTGAAGATTTTGGACGACGGACCTTGCCTTTTGTGCTGCTAAAAGCAGTCTTCTTCAGCTTGATGAACATGTCGGGAAGTATGGGATGCAGCATATGTGCTTCCTGTCGTTCTATGTGTAGAATTCTGGGGATGTACCCTCCAATCTTCTGAGTGAAGAGACTCATTGTCGGCGATACTTTCCACTTCGTACCCTGAATCGTACCCCTGATCTTCAGGTGATCACGTTGATGTAGTGGTAATCAGGATCTGATTTAACAAACTCTACAGGCGCATTAAAGCAGAAATCTTCGTTGGGGATCTCGATTTGTTAATGAGATCGAGAAGATGTATATTCTTTCTCTGGTTGACTAGGATACTCAAAAGAATCACCCCATCCAGTGGGCTGGATATCTTCAATTTTGATTTTTGAGCTTTCTGGCGCAGTATATTTCACCATATAATCAACTTGCCACTTGGTTCTCCCAAGGTGTCCCAAACTTTAGAAGGGACAAGCGGATTTTCATTTTGCTGCAGGGATATACCTTTGAATTGATCAGTTGGAGGATAGTACGGTGCGTACGATTCTTCTTGAGACACTTACTCAGGGCTGTTTAAATAAGTGCTCCATTCTTCAGATCCAGAGGGATCATCTTCATCATCTTCAATGGTAACAACGTTAACCTCTTGGGAGAACGGGGTTTAAGAAACCTCCATTGTGGAATACTTCTTTGATCGGACGAAGCGCTTCATCCTTTTGTTTGTCTTTGGAGAATACGGGTGCAAACCCGAGTCCGGCTTTTGTCTCGTTCTTGACAGGTTTGATTACTTGTCCTCATCCTTCAGCATTGCCATCTTTTACTATCTGTGCTGCTTCTTTATAAGAAGAGATAGATGATCTGTTTTTACTGGTAGATTCATCTTCTAACGGATGTCCTGGGAGATGTGCTCCTTCAACATCGTTGGTTGTGATGAAAGAAAAACTAGACAAATGGGTTATGAGCAAAGCTTGTTCACCGAGGATGGTCACTAGCTTTCCATTTACTGTGAATTTCAGCTTCTGATGGAGAGTAGATGTCACTGCCCCTTGCCTCATGGATCCATGGTCTTCCTAGTAGACAACTGTAAGCAGCTGGCACGTCCATGACTTGGAAAGTGATTTGAAAAGTATGCGGACCAATTGTCATCGGGAGATCTACTTCCCCAATAACTGACTTCCTTGACCCGTCGAAAGCTCTTACTACTATGTCATTGAACTTCATTGGTGTCCCTTTGTAAGCCAAACGAGCGAGTGTCGTCTTCGGCATTACGTTCAAAGATGAACCAGTATCTACCAATACATTGGACAGGGAATCTGATTGGCAAATCATCGAGATGTGCAAGGCCAAGTTGTGATCTTTCCCTTCTTCTGGAAGTTCCTCATCACTGAAACTTAGATTATTACAAGTTGTTATGTTGGCGGCAATACCTCCAAACTGGTTTGTAGTCACATCATGGTCTACATAGGCTTGGTCTAGTACCTTCATTAAAGCTTCTCGAGCTTGAGTTGAGGAGTAGAGGATTGAAATCTTGGAGGAGTCTTTGATCCACGACTCGGTATTCGCCTTGATTAATTTAAGTATCTCATCAAAATCGTGTTGACGTTGGTTCTATCGGAGGACCAACATTTGTGCTGGTTAACAGCAGAATCGTTGCGGATTCTCGGAAGATATGTTAGCGGATTTTGTCTAACAACGAGCTAAGCGGTCTTGGTGGCAACGTGTGTACTCATCCACTTCGTGTTACTCGTCCGATTTACATTATATTGACATTAGGAAGAGTAGGCATGGGTTTCTCCTTCCCATCCTCTATCGGTTGCATTGTATTGGTAAGGAATTGCTTTGGTAAAATGTATGGAACAGACCGGTAGGCAAATCACTAAAGGAGACCCGGACGTTGGAACCGTTGTATTCAATCTCCACGTGTTTGGGTACATTGAAACAAGGGATGATAACATTTACTTGGGATTTTCCGAGTTGATATCTCGAGACTAAAAGCTCATGCGGAAAATGCCCTCAGTATTTACGTCATGGTCATCTCTTTTAGATCGTAAGTCACCGATGTCAACAATCGTGAATGTCCGCTCTTATGGTGGGACATCCTTGAATATTCTTGAAGCGATGTGTTGAATCGTGTGAAGGCGCGCATTGTCTGCACGTATCATGGAGATCGCCAAGTTTCCTCTGATCGGTTTACGTCTGTGAGATACTGTATGTATTTTAATAGATTGTATGTCCATTGTGGGAAGGCATTGGCTTGCGTTTGGATTTGTATTTACGAAGGAAAAGATTAGATCTTACTAATCTACATATCGCTTTCAATGCTATCAAGATCATGGCCGGTGCCCCTTGGTGAAAAGGGCAAGATATGCTTGTACCACCACGGCAATTTTTGGAACCGGAGGGGTGACCTTGTCATGTCGATTCTTTTCTATTAGCGCGGTATAGTTACGTACGTCATCGGAATTGGGAATTGACCCGAGGCGCACGGTTTTGATTGTTAAACTCACGAGCTGTCGAGGTCATTGAGTTTTGAGTATCTTTGGAACTGCGAGCAATTCACGGATTTATGCTAACGGCGAGTGCTATGGCAGCTACCTGTCGTTGTTGACTGACATTTCTTCGTGCTTTCCCTCGGGATACCAATCCTATGTCATGTTCCTTTTTCTTTGGAAAACTGGTCCCCACCTTCCTAGTTCCACTAGAAGATCCTGCTTCCTTGGTTAGGCGTCGGTTCGAACCCCTCTAATCGCATTCCATGCTCACCATCTCGGTAAAATCTCCGGGAGCGCTAGCGATCATTCGCTCGTAGTAGAATGAGCCAAGAGTGTTTAAGAATACCTTAGTCATCTTTTTCTCTTCCAAGGGTGGGTTGACTTGGGCAGCAATTTCCCTTCATCGTTGCACATATTCTTTGAATGTCTCTCTTTCCTTTTGAGACATGGAGCGGAGTTGATCCCATCGGGAGCCATATCAAGTTGAACTTATATTGTTGTACAAAGGCTTCACCTAAGTCATTGAATGTTTGGATACTTATACTGTCTAATCCCATGTACCACTTCATGCGGCACGGTGAGACTATCTTGGAAGTAGTGGATTAACAACCGTGATCGTCTTTGTATGTAGACATTTTCTGGCATACATCGTGAGATGACTTTGTGGACGGAGTTTCCTTTGTACTTTTCAAAGTCGGGGACTTTGAATTTTGCGTATCCTTACGCGAGGAACTAAGCACGATCTCTGTGTTAAAACAATTCTTTTCCACAATTGTTTTAATTTCATCGCATTTTGAGAAGTTGTTCTCGGAGATTCTCCATCGAGCCACGTGAATTCGTGTTATTGCGGAGTATGGTGAACTTCTTCGTCTATGGTAGTGTACACACGGAAGCGAGTTTCATGATCGGTTGAGAAACCGCATTGTTACTTGGAAGAGTTACTCCACGTTGCGGAGTAAATGTAGAGTTTTGCTGCAAAGTAGGTATTTCAAGCGTGGTTGTTTGCACTTGAGAAGTCGGTTGGCGAAATCCGATGCCAAAGTTGAAAGGCATGTCCCATGGATAGCCTTCCGCATCTTGAAAGGTGAACTACCGATCGCGACAAACCGGAGTAGTAGTGTCTTCGATATCGCTGCTTGGTTTTGACTGCTCGATGCTGCTTGTTGACTTTGCGCTACGGCCAATGAGTTGACCAAAGATGTGAGTCTCTCCACTTCTTCTTGCAATGTTGTTACTGTACTACGAAATTCAACATTCTCTTGTTCAAAACCTTCCATTACTTTTCTTCTTTTTGATCTTGTATCGTATGTTCGAGTAGGCTGTGGACGCGGTCGAGAAACTCTAAGACGCGACAGCTTGGCGATCTTTTCCTATCTGTTCAAACTGTTCAAAGATCAGACTCTAGACAATAGACTCAATATGCAAAATATGATGCATGATTATGATTGTAAAGAAAAGGAATTTCCAAAGAATTCACACTAAAAGAGAAATTTCTGGCAAATATTGGGATGGAAAACACGAATTTATTAATTAATGAAAGTAGATTACAACAATATTGTTTTTTTTTTGGAGCATTGCTCACACAAATGATAAAATAAATGATAAAAATTACAAACTAAACTAATCAATCGTCCTCGTCGGATGAAGATCCAAAGGCTTGATGCAGCTTCAATTTCAGGATTTCCTTTCCATAGTGAGCTTTCAGTTCAGCTTTCTCGGCTTTTAGCTTGCTAATGACTTTCTTCCACTTGTCGGGCGGGATCGTTGTCATTTCCTCAAGCTTTCTTTTCCTTTCTTTGACGTATCTCTGGATTGCGTTATCTTTTTGACGAATCTTCTCATCCTTCTCCATGAGCCATTTATCCTGGAAATAAAGCATCTTTTCATGATCTTTGACTTGCTTCTTGAGCTTCTCATTCTCAAGATTAGTCTTAAGGAACTTGTTTTCCAAAGCCTCTTTTTAAAACCTCATTTTGGCCAAAGCTTCTTGGTATTCTCCCATAGTTTCGACGGGAAAAATTGTTAATTTGGAAGCGGTTGAGAACATGGGTTCTTCATAAGCGTAAGGCATTCGAAATTCCTTTGCTCTTTTCTTTACCCAAGAAGTGTAGGTTTCCATGGCTACACAATTCTTCGCCTTACCTTTTTCTTTCTTTCGGGTGTGATGCCAAGCTCTGATCATTCTAGCCTTCAATCCTTGGGGATCTTCTCCTTCGTGATAGAAATAACTCTCTACTGTAAAACCAAGAGGTTTACTAGAGTTTGCATATTCGAGTTGACGTCTCGCCAGGAATGGGTTGTAGTTGATTCCTCCTTTTGTACCGATGAGAGGTACGTTGGCAAATTCTCCACAGCTCTCAATGATTTTCATCTCATTGTCTGCCAAGGTATACAAATGGATATCGTCGTTTGTAAGAGACATGAGTCTTCTTGACCAATGCCACTCGTCTATGTTTTCACGGAAGATAGGAGATTTAGGCAAGTGTGAGACAATCCATTTGAAAAACAGAGGTACACAACACACGATAGTTCCGTCTCCTTGACGATTTCTATGATGAATAGAGACGTAGGTGTCACCAAGTAGAGTGGAACGGATTTCCAATCGAAAATCCTTATGGCGTTGATATCAACGAAATTCGGGACGTTGGGAAACAACACCAATCCATAGAGGAGTAAAGCTAAAATAACTTCAAAGGCTACCATACTACCGGCTTCAGAGAATTTGAGAGCCTTCTCCATTAGGAACTTTGAAGTTAGTCCTAAGATTTTTCCTTTGGAAGTTAGGTTTTTGTCTATCTCAGATTCCTTTAAATGAGTCATTGTTGCAATGACTAGTGACTTAGGAATGGCTTCCAAACCATTGAAAGGAACTTTGTCTGATACTGAGATACCTAGGATGTGTGCGTACTCTTCCAAAGTAGGCATCAACTGATAGTCAGGGAAAGTGAAACAGCGATAGACTGGATCGTAGAACTGAACGAAAGTTTTGAGAAGTCTTTCATCAACATTAGTGTTCAGAATAGTTAAAAGAGTTCCATAGCGTTTTCTGAAATCCGATGGATCTTCTACCAAGGATGCTAACTCTTTTAACTTCCCTACGAGAATTCTAAAGCGTATCTCTTGGTGAATCTTCCTCGGCGTCCATCACTCTAACCTAAAATATTTTACAAAGAAAAATCTCTAAATTCTTTGGAAATGGGAAGAGAAATGAAGTTTTTGAATGAATGCATGAATGCAGCAAACATGGTTAGTAGTTATACACACGGTCAAGCGTTCGAAGTCACGAGCATGAGGCCAACGATAAGAATCAACGTGGTAAGTTCTAAGGGCTTATTCATCGTGAAAGCGGGTTCTATCGATAATACAGCTCAACACTCCTCTTTGAAATATTATCGGTTTGTTGAATACTCGATGGTCCAATAATATTTTCAAGAGAAACTCTTTGATCGTAGTCTCGCATGACAATCATTCTAGGCTTACGCCGAACAATCTCGCACTACATCCTAAATGGCGGGATGGGTTATGTGTTCTGACCACTCGCCGCAAGTCCCTTGAAAGCAAAATGTTTTCAAATACTTGCTAAACACAAATACTCCCAAGACAACCTCCACTGAGAGAGGGATCTTAACTTCGTAAGTACTGAGACTTCTCACAGGTTAATACCCCCACCTAGATCTTAAAATGTTTCTTAAATCCGGGTTAGGATTTCTTTCAATCAGATGAAATCGCGAAAACACACAATAAAGAAAAAACAGACATATGCACATATGAAAGCTTAACCCCTTTTTTTCTTTTTGAAAACAAAAAAGCTTGGTGCTCTTGAGCAGAGTCACATTTTTTTTTTTGAAAATCAAAGTTTCAGCGTACTCCCCAGCAGAGTCGCCATTTTTTCCTGTTCGCGTTAAAAGGTGTCGCGCTAGCGAATCGAATATGAATTCAGATCCTCTGGCTCGAAACGATTTACTCTTTTGATTTGTTTATAAAGATGTCGCGAGCATCAAGCTTTATTATTTTCAACACAAGAAAGATGATTTAATGATTATGAAAAAGGGGTAAGCTGTTAATACCCTCAATTGATTTTGATATGCGTAACGACTAGCGCAAACTAGACGCAACGCATTGGGGAGTATTCTGGGTAAGGGGGTTTGTTATATAAAGGGAATAGATGGAGCACCCTAAATATATATAGTTATCTATAGCTTTATATATGAATATGTTTGATATGTTTGTGTGTTTTAATTACTATTTCTATGATTGGGAAAGTTTCTCCTTTGGGTTTTAAGAAACGGTAAATTATGTGGGATCCTAGAGTTTGTTATTATTGTGCTCGCAAAGATCTTTGGATCTTCTGCATACATATCCCCTAGTGGGAATCAGAGCATTTGTAGCTCGGATCTACAGGGATCTATGGTTTGTTTGGTCTGGGGGAGAAAGAAATTTGTTCGCCAAGGATGAGACCTTGTGCCTACGTATTCTCAAAAGGATGTTGAGAAAGTCAGAGCAATCGTAGTTCCCACTTATGCTAGTGGAAAACAACGGGATGTTAGTAAGAGACAGACAAATGTCATCTTAATGAAAAATGTATCTAATCTATTTCATCACATACATTTTTGAAAAGTTTGTCTGATAAAAATCTTTCATCGTAAGTTATAGGTGTTTTGCTTGAGTGTACAAGCGTTACCACTTACATGTTTAAGAAAGATATTTGAAAAAGATTGAATCTTTTAACTGTAAGCATTGGGTGTTTTGCTTGAGTGTACAAGCGTTACCACTTACAATTAAGAGATGTTTTTGTTTGAAAAGAGTTTGAAAAGTTTTTGAAAAGAGTTTAATTGTATGTGATGTGATAGATGAGATACTTCTTCCATAGAGATGATAAACGTCTAAATCTCGATGGGAAATTGATTGGATTATAGGATGCTTTTAAGAAGCCCATGGGTCCTTGTATTGTTAGCCCAAGAGGAGGCATTCCGAGGGTCATCGAGGGTCCTTGTATGAAGCTCAAGAGGAAGCTATAGGGTTTGGCTGGCTTTGGCTTTAAAAGGGATTTCACCGGGAAACCATCCTTTTGGAATTAAGAGCAATTTCACTGGGAAATTATACTCTCTGGGTTCTATCCTAACGCGGGTGATTCTTTGTATTGGAAGCCCAATAGGAGGCTGTTAAGAGATTTCCTGTCTCTTTCATTGTATGATGCCCAAGAGAAGGCTAAACTCAATGAGGAGTTCTTTTGAAGCCCAAGAGGAGGCCGACTCAGGGGTGTTGTCTTATATGAAGCCTAAGCGGAGGCTAAACTCGATGAATGAGTTTTCTTATATGAAGCCTAAGAGGAGCTGAACTCTGTGGGGAGAGTTATCTTGTATAAAGCCCAAGAGGAGGCTATAACTGTGGGGAACCTATTGGTTAGACTAGTTGTTATGTTATAACTAGACAGTTGTATAAACAAGTGTGTATGCGTGATATGTATTCACAGGAGTTTATGAAGGAAATATAAACAATGCATGATGTTTATTTACAAGTTTATGATTTGAAAATATAAACAAGTGTCTGTGAAACGAACGTTTGAAACGAGCGTAACTTGATTATTTACAAGTTTGAATTGTGTACAAGGAAGTAAATATGTACACGAACGAGTATTTATGTACATAGGAGGGTTAGGACTTACACCATAAGGGAGGCCCATTGGTTTAAAAGCAGTTTCACAGGGAATAATGCTCCTTTTAATACCAATGGTATTCAGTTGTATACACAGATGAAACGGAAAACAAACGATCGAATTTATCTGTGTTTGAGTAAAAAGTATCTGTATTATGTACAGATAAAAATTTATGTATATGAAAAGAATTTGATATGTACTGATCATGCATAAAATCCTCAGCCGAGATGGATGTCTGAGAGGGAAGAATGTGGGGATCCGGGATAGGTATCGACCTTAGGGAGGAGGTCTTTATCCGACATGGGTCTCAGGAAAGGACATGAAGTCGGCCTAGATCCGAGGAGTAGTTCGGCAGTTACTCCAGTATGAAGGATTGAGCAGACGTTATGAAGATGAAGAGTTCCTAGAGTCTTTATGAGATGTTACTAGTGAATGATTACAAGCTGTAACAGCTAGCTCCTTGCCTTCAAGCCATGGTTAATGCGCTGAGGCAGTTACGGAAGGGAAGAAATAACTTCATGGAAGGAATGATATAAATAGGGCTCCCGCCAGCGGGATAAGCAAGACAATCATAAGCTTGGAACTGGAGTTACGACACTTGAGCTTCCAAATCCCTAAAATATCTTTAATAAGGTTTTTCCTGCAAGAACATGTACAAGGAAAACATGTATGTACATAAAGAATGTTGGTTTGTGTATACACAAGTGAAGTGAAAACAAACGATCGAAGTTTGTCTGTACTTGAGTATAAAAAGTATCTGTATTATTTACAGATAAAAATTTATATGTATCTGAAGAGAGTTTGATATGTACAAAGAAATAATTATGTACATAAAAGAATGTTGGGACTTACACCGTGAGGGAGGCCCATGATCGATTGAGAAATTCGAGAGAAAACGAATTCGGTTTTATCGTTTAAATTGGATCGATCATGGTAAAAAGATGTAAGTTTGATGAAAAAGTTTTGAAGAAATGATTTTGAAAGTGTTTTGAAATGTGAGGTTTACTCATGAGAAGTTTTGAAAAGAATCGGAAGTCGAAAGTTTGAAAAATTCACCTTTTAAAGTGGTTTAAAAAAGCGCCTGAAGTGTCGTTTTCGGCTCAATTAAAACATAATCAGATGAAAGTTTTTTCTGAAAATTTTTGCACTATCATAAAATAGATACATTTATTGACAAGTGTACAAAAAATCACCTCAAAATGAGGAGTTTTGATTGGTTAAAAAAAATGTTAAAGTTTGTGAAAAAACATGAAGAAAATATGAAAAAAATGGTCCATGGAAGGCTTGAACCCAGGACCTGATGGGTGGCATACGTGGCAAAGAGTCTTGAGGGAGAGCTGGCAACCGCTGGGACAAGAGTGCATTTGTGTATTTGAATCAAAACACGTGTTTATATTATATTGGAAAATTTAAATTTGAAAAAACACCAAGAACACGCGCGAATTGTTCTTCATCCTCTTCAATCCTTTGATTTTGTAACTTTCTTGTTTCTCAATGATTTTGAAAGATGTAAACATGAAAGTTGCTCGAAATTTAACAAGGAATATGATGGTGGTTGTTAATTTCATTTATTTTTGGTTTAACATGGTTGAATTTCTGGAAATCACGAAGAACCCTAGAACTGAAAATCCTAATTGAAATCGTGTATGGTTAATGATTTTTCCAATTGATTGAGGGTTTATGATCGTGTTAGGTGCAGAAACAAAACAGCCAAGAGTTTTTTTCAAATGAATCAAAGAATCATGAGATTGAGTTTCATGTTCTTACCTGTTCAAGCTGAGATCGAAGATGCTGTTGGAGTGTTTCCAGAACTGATTTTATGATTGCTATAGCACCAACGGCTCTTGTGGAAGGTGTGAGGATGGTCTGCTTTCCCTAAATCAACCTGGATCGTGCTACCCAAGTCCACCTGCATAAGCTCAAAATGGAAACTGGATTTTGATGTTAGAGTTGTTACAGATGGAAGTTAAGGGTCTGGATCATTCATATGATGTATGGTGATGATGTTCAAGTGATCAAAACTAAAGTTGCTCAAGCCAAACTCCAAATTCGATGGTTATGGCAGTTTTTGCAAGTTTTAGAAACATGGCATGTAATTCTGAGTTTCAGCTTGATTTGTGTTAATCTTAAGCTTCAAACAAGTTATATATTGATTATGAAATGTGTTTGACACCAAAACTTTTCATGGTTTTCACTAATTTTCAAAATTGCAAGTTTTCTCAAAATGCACTATGTTTCTTAAATTTCAAGAAAGTAAAGAGAAAGCATATACTTGCATGGCTTTGGTGTGTTTGAACTTGAAAAGGATACCTCTATTTATAGGCCATGGATTCTGAAATGTTAGGCACAAGTACATGGCATTGGTAAATCAAAGTTGCCTTAGAGGGCAAGAAAGACATTTTGCAAAGGAAAAGGAAACTTCCTTTTTTAACCATGTGTGAAAATATTCCATTTGATCCAAACTTGTCATAATTACTTCTCACTGATTTTTATCAGTTCCTATCCCAATTTGGCAAGGTGGCAAGTGTTCTAGAAGAAGAAATCCAAAAATGACCTATAATTTGAAGTTTTGAACTTTGAAAATCATGTTTATGGAGCCTTATGTTTCAATTTCAAAAGTATAGCTAGACTCCATGGATTTGAGAGTTCTTGGACATTTTGGAAATCTTGTTTCAAGGGCTACAACTTTCATGTTTTGAGTTTTTTCCAAATCAAAGTGGAACTATGTGAAAAATTGCCATGAAGTTTGGAAAAAATAAGAAATTTCAACACTTGAAAATTTTTCTAAGTGTTGGAAATTTTGACTTTTTGTTGACTTTTCCAAATTCTTTGATTTTTTATGATCAAGATGGATCATTTGAAGTATTTTGATGTTGTAAAAGGTTTTGTCTTGAAAAAATTGACCAAAAGTCAAAGTTTGACTTTTCAGTGCAAATGAAATTTCATCAGATGTTTCAGAAATTGACTGATGAAGTCTGTGAACTTTTGTGATGTTTTGAATTCAGAAATTAGGTCAAGATTTTGTATCTAAGATATAATGACCAATCTCTAACCAAAAAAGTCATTCCTTGCTCAAAAAATCAGAGAAAACCCATGCTCGACCAAAACCCTAATTGGTCGATCCTCGATTGATCAATGAGAAAAGTTGGATATCTGAGGATTAAAGGTTGATGTTTTGATCAATATAGATCAAATGAAGTGAGTAAAACTCAAACCCTAATTGGTTACCTCTTGAATCAGATGAAAATATGATGAAACCCTAATTTTGACCTGTGAATGTTATACCCGATTAATGTTGTTCTGAACTGTTAGTGATGCAATGATGCAAATGTGAGGTGGTATATTAGGTCAAAAATTGGGGTATGACAGATGGGATCACATTCAAGAGTATTAATGAGGTGGATAACTCGTTTCTTGAAAGGCCTTTTCAAGAGAATGAGATCAAGGAAGTTATTTGGGGGTTTGGTGGGTCGAAAAGCCTGGATCCGGATGTTTACTCCTTCTTATTTATAAAAAAGTGTTGGTCTTTTTTAAAAGAAGATTTTGTGTGATCTTTAATTTATTTTACGGGGGTGGTGAAGTTTCAAAGGTGGTTTCTTCTTCTTTCTTTACTTTGGTTCCTAAATCGCCAAATCCTATAAGTTTAGATGATTATAGGCTTATTTGTTTGATGGGGTGTATGTATAAAGCGTTAGCTAAGCTTTTGGATGAGAGATTGAAAACGGTCTTGAATTTAATTATTTATCTTAGTCAAAGTGTTTTTGTTCAAGGTAGACAATTGCCTGATGGTGTTATAGTGGCTAATGAAGTGGTTGATTATGCTAGAAAAGAAGGTAGTAATTTCCTTCTTTTTAAAGGTGAACTTCGAAAAGGCCCGTGATAAACTGAGTTTAAATTTCTTACATTATATGTTGAAGAGGATGGGTTCGGTTCGAAATGGAAGAGATGAATAGAGGTGTTGGTCTTCCAAAGCAAGATATTGGTGTTAGTCAGTGGGAGCCCAACAAAGGAATTTGTGGTTGAAAGGGGTTTGAGGTAAGGAGATCCGCTTTCTCCTTTTCTTTACGTTGTGGTAGTGGAAGAAATAGTGGGGCTAGTAAGAAAGTCTATCGAAATTGGAGAATTTGACAACTTTCTCATCAAAGGAAATTGTCTTGTTGACATTCTTCAATTTGCGGATGATACTTTATTAATTAGGTAGGGGACTTGGAAGCATGTTAGGGTGATGCAGACGGTTTTGAGGGATTTTGAACTTGTATCGGGTCTTGGTATCAATTATCACAAGAGTAAGTTGATTGGGATCAATTTTAGCAATAATTTATTGGATGTCGCTCCTTATGTTCTTTCTTGCAAGTTGGAAGACAGTAATTTCACTTTTCTTGGCACTTGTATTGGGTTTAATCCGAGAAAGACTTTGATTTGGAATCCTCTTTTGAATAAAATAAAGAATCGGTTAGTGGGTGGAAAAATTGATTTCTTAGTATTGGTGGTAGAATAACTCTTTTAAAGTCTATTTTATGTTCTTTAACTATCTTCACTATGTCTTTTTACAAAATACCGAGAAAGATAGTTAAAGAGTTTATTAGAATTCAAAGTAATTTTCTTTGGGAAACATGGAAGAAAAAAGGAAGATTCATTATATTAGTTAAAAGGATTTTAATTTACCTTTTAAAAAAAGGGATTAGGCATAAAAAAATATGGCGGAGTTTAACTTAACTCTTCTTAATAAATGGAAATTTTCGCTAAAATCTTTGTACAAACTGTCCATAAAAGACAAATCGGTATGAATTCTTAGATCCTTTGATGATTGTATGATTTTGTAATTATTGCTAAGAAATTTGACGTGACTCCCTTAGGAAGGTTAGGATATAGATAAAACTCTTTCACAAAGATAGCTAAATCATCTTTTAAGAATCTCCCAACAAGTCTTGAAAAAACCTTGTACTCTGTTGTATGATGGTGAACATAACAAATCTAAAGCAAAAAGATCTCGTATCGTTCATTCTCAATCTCTCTTTACTCATTTCATCTTCTCCTTCGTCACGATTTCATCTCAATCAAACATGGTGTCATATGTTTAATGGGACCGTGGAATTCCACTGCTGCATCATCATCATCATCATCACATTTGTTATCGATTGTAGAATTTAGCTTCAAAGAAGCTCGACCTCATACTCTGCATAGGATTGATTCCTGAAAGTTCAAGCTTCAAATAAACTTCAATGGTTGGCCTTGATCCTCACCACGTGAAGTGCAACAAGATGTGTAAGCATCTCAAACGGTATCGAATACCATTTTATTTTCAACTGCAACTAACACTTTTGCACCAAAACTTTCAATCAAGCTTCAAGAAAACAATTTATAATTGTGGAATCAATAAGTAGAGGGAGTCATGCTCGCCCATAACCTCTAGAAAGTGGTAGTTAATTCATAAATTCCACCTATGTTATAAACGTAACAAGATCGAATTGCTAATATTGTATCGAAAACTATGAATCTTGGATAGTGCAAGATCAAGCACTGTTTACGTGGCTTATTTCCATAATCTCATAATCAGTTCTACCAAAAATTCTCGCTTGCAAATGCATATGAAGTGTGAGATAAGGTACATAAGCACTTCAATTATCAGCTGAAGGCTCGTGTGCACCAGATTAGATCAGAATTAAAGGCAAGCAAAAAGGGTTCTAGATCCATTTATGAATATGTGATATGTGTTCGAGCTACTCCATACTCGCTTATGGCATTTGGAGATCCAATTCATGAACATGATCAAGTGGATGCAATCTTGCAAGGACCACCAGAAGGATGCAATCTTGAGCCAATTATGTAACAAATATTGGAATTCTACAGTTGAGTTTTGGCATAGGTTTGAAGAATACTTCTAGCAAGTGCCACTCAAATCACAAAGCATAAGACTTTACATCAAACAACACAACAAAAAAAAACACTCAAGATGGAATCAAGAATTAGGAAGCCACGACTGTACCAACTACAACGTATCTATCACATCAAGATCACATGCAAATTCCTCTATTTTAGTCTACTAGTGTATGATACAATTTGTATTGAGAGATTGATCTCTTGAACTCACTCATGTTTGACCTGAACTCACATTGGCTTCAGAGTATTCACGAAAGAAAAGACATTACATATGCTGTTTACACATAATGTTTGCCATTAATAATGCAGTGCAGAGGAGCAAACCCATGAAATTGAAGAATGAATCATCAACAATGCAAGTCCAGATACTTGATTTTGTTTTTCTCAACAATACTTGAACATGTAAATGTTAAAGTGACTATAGTTGAATACATACATTTATTTATACAGAAACAAAACTTGCTACATAAAACCATCTTAAATTATATTTTGCTCACCTAGCTCTTGACCAGCCATCCCTTCCCTTAGCACCCTATCAAAAAACTCTTCCAATGTATCATTCCCATAGCTCGGCGTCTTCTCGTCGCTGTACTTGCCGGTATCAGGATCCAAAATCAACATGCTTTCAGCTGCATAGTACCTTCCAATTTTTCCAAACTCAGCAGCATCTTCCAACGAAGGAAACACCTTAACCAAATTATCAAGAACACCAATCGCGAAATCCATTATCCCTATCGGCACTTTCAAGAACTTAGGCTCCTTCCCTAAAAGCCTAAACAGAATCTCCCCTTGTTCCAATGGAGTCACAGCCTTCCCTGGTCCTCCAATAGGTAAAACCTTGTTAATCTTGTCTTCACTCATTACACAATCAACAATAAAAGAAGCTAAATCTTGCTCACTTATCGGTTTACAAGCACACAACTTTCCATCACCAAACATCACATAAGGCTTCCCATCTTTCACCAAATCAACCTGACCACCTAAACTCTTGAAAAACGCGGTCGGCCTCACTATACTATAACTAAACCTATCATCTTTCTCCGCTTCTTTCACCAACTCATCCTCGAGTTTCAGCTTCGCGCGCTGAAACTCGAGAAGAGGCTTCTGCACACATATAGCAGACAGCAAAACAAAATGAGAAGCACCAAGCTTCCTACCAGCTACAAGACTATTCTTAGTCGCTTCATAATCAATCTTCCACGAATCCTTAACCCCGCCGTTTCTACTAGCAAGACACGACACAACAACATCAAAAGAAACACCTAGCTTGTCCAAAGACTCATTAAAAGTATCCAAATTGGTTACATCAGAGAAACAAACATTAGCACCTCTTAACTCTCTCAACGTTGTTTCCTTATCCATGCTTCCTTTAGTTCCACTCTTTTCTCTAGCAATTGAAGTAACATTAAAGCCTCTTTTAACCAATTCTTTCACTACAAATTTCCCTATATACCCAGTTGAGCCCACTACCAATACATTAACATCTTTTGGACTCTTGGTTCTAAATGTTGATGGGGTGGTTTCAAGTGGTGGAGATGGTGAAAGAGAAGCATAAAGATTCAATTTTTTATGGGTATGCTTAATGGGTTCATGTGATTTTCTAGAGAAGGGAGATAGAGGAGATGAACTTACCTGGAATAGGTTGATGAAGTGGGAAGAGTGTGAAGAGAGGTTGAATGAAAGGGTTTGGTGTTTTTGTGAAGGGAGTGTGATGAATGAGGAAGAATAACATAGGGACATTTTTTGTTTCTAATTCTTAACAAGTTGTGTGTGTGTGTGCAAAGGTTGTGTTTGTGATTGAAGAGAAATGGTTGGGGGTGAGAGTGGAGATGATAAGTGTGTTGAAGATGAACCCAAATGGATGGTGGTGATGAGAGAAGTGGGATTGCATAATCTGCTATCTTTCTTCAACTAAATTTATTAGTGTTTTTGATAATGTATAGTATTTATTAATCTACACTAATTTTTTTTTAAATTTGTCAAAATCAATTTTGAATGTCATAATCAATTCTACAAAATTAAAATCAATTTTGAATGTTTCAATATTTGATTCTATGAATAAAAATTAATTTTAAGTTAATTGATTTTGATTAAAAATTCATTATAAAAGTGATATATAATTGAATACATATTAATAAAAATGAGTTCAACAATAAATTTTAAATTTTAATGTAAAAAATTATTTAAAAAATCAAATTTAGAGTAAAAACCATTTTTTTTCATCAAATAGTTTGCTCATGTTCTTACAAAGCTACCAATTAAACTATCTTACCAACTAAAAACTAACCCAAATTTTTTCTAGTAATTAAAAAAAGCCATTACTTTTTGTCTAATGGTAAAGAGATATGTTTGATATCTGAATGAAAAAAACATCGATTATTCCGTAAAATTACTCTCCAGAATTGCAGGAAAGGAAATTTTTTCTTAGTGGAGCCTCGTAAGCAGAAGAATATGAAAAAGGATTGTAAGGTTAGTTTGGCAATGATTAATACCATATAGGGTATATTTTTCCAGTAACAAAGATAAATCATTTAGGCATAAAAGAAATGATATCCAGAAAAAATACACATGGAAAATTCAAATGATAATATTTCATGATTATGCTTAATCAAAATGATTCACACATGTCCTTCTGTAGTTCACCTTCAGAGTAAATTTCAACTCTAACTCCACAGGTAGAAGAGTAGAGAAAACAAATATTCAAGAAATGAATGATAATGTTTTATATACAATGTCAACATTGATCATAAGGTCTCGAGGAAATGAGCAAAGCTAGAATACTTGGGCTCCCACCCTACTTCCTGCCGCGTTTTTGAGTTGTTTAATCTCTTACCAAGAGGATCATCGGTTCCTGCAATCGAAAAAATTACAAAGGCGTGTTGCTTTCACAATTAGGGGCGACATCATAATACAAGTTATCATGTTTTATTAATTGTTCTTAGATATTTACAAATCAAATGAGTATGCACCTGTGAATTTCTCGAACTTCTTACTAAACTTTCCACTTTGCTCAACTAGATCCATCAATTCTTGCCTGCAAAGTGTTTAAAGGGAAAACTAAGTTTTTTTTTTTTATTTTAAAAGAAAATAAAAAGGAAAAAAAGGATCAACTTACTTCACAAGTATGTTTTCTCTATTTAATGATATTCGTGAACAACATGAATTCAATAAATCCGACAGATAAATTGATTATGTTAGTACTTCATTAGACAGCTCTATTTAAACATATCATATACTTTTTAAAATATACTTAAATATTGAATATACGATTACAAACCAATTAATGTCCGATTTAACTATACAAATTTGGCTACATGATCATCATGATTCAAAAGTTGGATTTTTCAAATTCATATATGATAAAAAGTGATAAACATAGTGAGTTGATTGTGTGAGTGTGCTCACGTGTGTTCTTGGATGAGCAAACGTAATTTTGAAATGAATTGATTGTGCCAAACTGATTTGATTAGTGAATTTTAAGTGAAGTAATTCATGTTTAGGAGTATTTACTTTGAAAGCAAGTTTTGTGTAAAGTTTTCAATCTAACACAAAATCTACTATTTGTCGCTTCTAGTTATACCGATTCTTTGAGTTAAAATCTAACCAAACATCTGTATTTTTGTTAAAGAAACATTTGACAGAGACAAAATTATTATGGTTTCCGTCACAAAACCAGACAAACATCAAGAAGGCTTAATCTTTGAGTAAGTGGATCTTCACTCAACTTGTGTACATATGTATGGAAAAGCATCTAACCTGGATAGAGGATGATTATCACATCCTAAGAAAATCTTTCCACGAAAATGTTTCTTCAAGATTGCAACTGAGAGCGAAGCAGCATCCTAGTTTGAAACAGGAACGTTAAGCAAAATATAGATAACAGCGCTATCAAGTGGACAATGACCTGCAAAAACAAAGATGCAACGAAGTTCTAACCTCATAATGTATTAGATTCAGGATGTGGTCAGGTCGAGATTCAACAATCCCCTTCTCTAAATAATAAGCATGTGCGCCTTTACCTTCTTTGTTTTAAAAGTCAAGGTTGGCATCCACTATAAACGTAATAGAAATAACCAATCACAAAATTAACGGACCTTTGAAACCCTACAAAATTGAGGTTTTGAAAAGGATATATAAAGTCCAGATAGTCTAACAACTGAACCGCCATACTCAAGCACGATACTTTCAGCGTTTAAGAGGACATCAGTCCTTAGACTCCTCCCAATCGGCACAACCGGAGAATCCTGCATAGAAGTCAAACTAATCTTATGAAGAAGACAAATTGACAGATCCATACCAGTTCTACATTGCTATAAAACTAAATAAGATGAAGAAAACAAGTGATTCCTAATGCCACAAATTAAGCCATTTGAAACAAACTAAAACTAATATTTAGATAGAGACTTGAGAGAGAACAGTTGAGAAATTTCTTAAGACCTACCTCATCACATAATCCATTGTTGTTACAATCATAAGGAGCAGAACTTGATGTATACAGAAAAGAACCCTCACCATTCCAGCATGATGCAGCCTGCCTGAATGGTTAACCATCCACAACACATAAGTTCACAAGAAAGATAGAACTTGAAAACTGATTCGGTTTTACTTTTTTCAAACGTAAATTATAAACAAAAAAAAAATCATTAGAATTTGAAAAAATCACTATTTTATATGATTTGCGATTGACAATGTTTAATACAATTCCTTCAAACTACTACAAATTAAGGGCCTAATGACTAATTAAGAGCAAGATTACTCACTTAAGATCACCATGGTAGTTGGAGGATTGATAAGGAGGAGCACAAAAAATCACATAGGGAAACTTGCGTTGAAATTTAGTCCAATTCAAAGAAGGACTAATACCCAATTGAATCAACTCCTCATGATGATTAGTGGTTATTGTTTGTCCAAAAACTTGACAACCTTCATATTCCTGCATCAAAAAAATAATAATTCAAATTCCATCTATAAAGCACACTACACCATACCGAGTACGTACCGAACACACGTGCAAGGTGCAACATAGAATTCCATGCTTTAACGAAAATCAAAACAATGAAAAATCAACATAATAGAGTAGTTAATCAAGAGTACCTGACGCCATTGATGAGCCACTAAACGACCAAGAACACCAGGGCCAACGATCAAGAGATCAGTCTGTCCGATAGATAGAGAAGAAGAAGAATCCAATTGTGAAAGATTGGAATTGGTGGCCATGGAAGAGAAAGATGAAGAAGAACGTGAAGAGTTTGGAGAAAAGTTGCAAGTGGAGAATTGCGTAGAACGGTGTTTGAAGAGTGTAGTGTTTTGGGGGGTTTGGCACGAAAAATGGATGAAGCTTGGTAACACTATTTGTGATGACATTGAAAGAAGTGAATGGTTAAAAACGAACTATGGATTAATGATATTGTTTTTAAACTATCATGCAATTTTATTTGGTTGAAAACAATTATCATATGATTTTGACCACACACCTGCCAAAATAAAATATGAAATTGAGGATAATTTAAAGTAAAAAATTTTAGGTGTGGTTGTTATTTTGTTTCAACGCAAATATGATAAATATATTTAAACATCATAAGACAACAATTTACATGTTATCATATTTTTATTAGAATAAAGTAAGAATCATATTTAAAGAATTTAACCTAAAAAAAATTCTAGTTTAAAAATGGTGAAGTATTTGACATTGTATAATGTATGCTCTCAAGTTAGTTTGTTTTATATGTATATGAAATGAGAGAATATTATATAATGTGAATTATTTGTACTTAATAGAATTTTCTTTACAAGATTCTTCTTAAATTTTCCTAAGTATTAATTTGTTTTAATATATTTTTTATTTGTAATTGCACCGAGTATAATAATAGTATAGACCTTTTTTGTCTTGTGGAGCATAAGAGGACTTTGGGGTGATGATATGTGCAAAATAATGAATTTTAATTTAATTGTCTCATTAGATATTTATGTTTCAGAATAATAATGCAAATATAGTCTGATATTGGATATAAATATGGTGACTTGAACATTTATAAGTAAGAGAACACACTCATATATCACCTTAAGGTTCTAGGTAAATAAGTGATATGTATTTCACAAATATGTATAGTCAAACACTATATATCAATGTTCCCTAATGAACTTCCCCAACATTATGGACATGATTGTATAATAAAGGAGTGCAAGGAGAGACCGATTATAACATTTATAACTATGTTATACATCTTTTGACATTGACTTATTTTGTAGAATGAAAAAGGTGAGTCATCCCTCTAATTTAGAGTGTATGGAGTATTTCAATTATTGACTAAGAGAGTTGTGTTGGACTTAATGAACATGTGGTACGACACATTCTTCCATGAGGTATAGCACGTAATGAGACGGGGAAAGGTTAGTCAAGTGCACTCCACGTGATCCTGCTTTTTGTCACTTAAAGGATTTTTTAAGATTTAGAGAATTGATGGGTCAAACTATTTGAGCCTGGCCAAAGATATTATAGTACATATTCATTCAAACATAAGATTTATAAGGGTGGAGTGATTAATGTAAGACAATTTAGTTCACAGTCCCATAAACATGAGACATGGAAGGGAGAAATGATTAAGGTATGACAATAAGTTTCACAGTCCCCTAAACATGGGGCCTAAAAGGGAGAAATTATTAAGCTTGCACAATCTAATTCACAATCCCCCAAGCACGAGCTTGGAAGGACGAAGTGATTAAGGTGTCTTTTAAAGTGATACCATTTTGAGTTTTTATTGATGTGCATAGCCAGGTTAGATTTTTGGTTGTGATGTTTTGTAAGAATTAGGTGGTGACTTGAATAGGAGAAACGATTAAACTTTTGGGTTAACAGTACATTTAATTTGGTAAAATGATTGGAATTGTTTTAGGAAACACCTAACAACTTTGTTTGCATGTTATGATAAAGGCATTGGTGTTCTGTAATTGTAATGATGGTTATAACCCTATAGACACCCACTTGGTCTAGGAGACAGTTATCTCTTTAAATATATGACCCTCAATTCTTCCACTTTCACTATTTTCTTCAACATTCTTCCTCTTTGCATTAAGGTTCGCCTTATCTTCTTAAACGCTTGTTCTTCCAACATTTCCTCAATAAAATATTCATCATGTATATTCACTTGTGCTCCTTTTATTTATTTCCTTTTTACATGACTAGGTGTTGGTGTTTATTAGAGAGTGTGATGAAAACGGTAACCCAGTTGAGCTTATAATACATGAGGAGAAGTGTAGGATGTGGAATATTTATTTGGTGAGTTCAAGGTGATGTAATGGGAGGGTTGATTAGAAACTCGTAAAATTAAGAATTTTTAAGAGCTATGGTAGTAGTTCTAGTAGCTTTGATTCCAACTAAAGTATTGATATTGACCTTATTTTTTCCTCTTCTTTCCCAAGACAAGTGATATCATTGATGGATAACACGTACACTAATCTATTTAGTGGCGGAATTGATAACATTATTTATGTTTTGGATAGCACGACCAATATGACATCATTTTGTAAAACTATATATGTTTCTACTATTGAATACGAAGATGGCATCATATTAGAGCCATGCACTAAGAGCGAGTTGACTAATCTGATTATGCCACGGGGTGCAAGGAAATAATTATCCTATATGTATACAAGTGTCATTTATGACATTAGAGTGAGGACCTCATTCATTGTGCTTATGTCCAAGGTCATGCGATCAACAAATGTTTCACCTTCTCAACTTTATTCGAACAATTGGGCTTTCATTATAGGGTTTAAGATTTGTGTTTAAAGGTTTGGGGATCACACCTACAACATGAATTTTTCATTTCTTTCTACTGTATCAAAGTCACTAACAAGGGTGAATTATGTTGGAACAAAATTTGTCTATGCTCCTTGACTTTTTACTCGGGTTTCGGTGATAACAAAAGTACTTAAAGAACAATAGGGTATACTAACATGTGTTTGAGTGTGCATGATCATTAAGATAATAATTAACTAAGGTTGTGACCCACTTGAATTACTTGTAAAGAATAATCAAATCATATTATAATAGGATCAAAATCTGATGTTTAAATGGAACCTGAACACCACGTTGATGCAACCTTTGATGTTCAAATCTAACTTTAATGTCAAACTAGAAACACAATACAATGTAAGCATGTACTCTGTGCAAAAGCAGTTACTTCTTGTTGATCGCGACTTTATCGTCTAAATTAATCAGCAGACTGCAAGTGCACAGTCCTATCGCGTAGTTTTAAAAGATATCGAACCCACAGAGACTATAAATCGATCTATTGTTATCCTAAGTTACGGTATACAGCTAAGGCGAATAATTCTTTAAGATTTTTGGTTAAGGAAAATATAATAAATAAATAGATATTAGTATGTAATTCGTCTAACCTAAGGGGATCTGAATTTCCACTGGCTTGTTACTTAAGTTGATAGAAATCTTATTTCAGCAAACAATACTCATCTAAAGATCCTATCTCAAACTGTCGCTCTGTTGAATCGGATCATGTAATTAAATCCTAACGTATGCTCTCGCTATCCCGCCGAATTTAAAAACACTTTTTGAAAATAAATAAAGTTTAATCTCTTTTAAAACGTTGTCGCAGTCTTTAAAATTAATACCTAGTATCCACTATCTGGTTCTAAACCTCAAACTGTCGCTCTGTTGGTTTCTAACCTTAATCCAGTTTATTAACCTCAAACTTTCGCTCTGTTGGTTTCTAAACCTTTTAATAAATTAAATTAGATATCTAAATCAGAAAGAATATTTTTAACAACGTAACATTATGCCAGTTTATTTTCAGATTCCTTTGGTTCGATTAATTTACATACCAATATCAAAACGATTTAGCCAAACATAGAATTTAGCATAAACAAACTAAACATGAAGATAAAATTTAAGAGCAACATGATAATTAAATTAAAAGTAGTAAATGATAATAATAGCAACAATAATAATAATAATAACAATAATAATAATAATGATAATAATAATAGCAATACAATAAAGAACCTGTAAATGCGAGAAATGAAGAACTTGAAATAAACTTCTATTATGATGACAAGATTGTGATCCAAGAGTACATAGATTGTAGGCCTAAAACTAATGGTGTGGTAGTTCCCCGATATGAGAAACTACCACTTTTACAAATATGATTTTAAAACTATGAATAACGCCCGCACAAACTTGGATGTCTCTAAAATGAATGCTAACTAGTTTATATAGTGAAAAATTGTGGAAGTTATCATGAGAGAAGTAGTGATGATAATGGAGAAAGTGGAGAAAGAAGTGGAAAAGTGGGAAGTTGAAAAGATCATGGGGTGATAATGGGAAGTTTGGCTGATGGGCCTAGCTTTGCTTCTGTAATTGGGCCTTTTATCTTTTCTTTTATATTTTGAGCATTTTTCTTCATGTCTCCTCCATTTTTACTTCTTTTCTCGAAAATTCTTCATTTAATTAAATATCTGCAAAATAAACAAATACTAGCGTAATACAGAAATAAAGTAATATAATTAAATAAAAATAGTAACATTGTTTATGAAAATTACGTCAAATATGTTATATAAATTCGTGTTATCAAACTCCCCTATACTTAAACCTTTGCTTGTCCTCAAGCAAAATTAAAATGAAAATCACTTGAGCATATGTCAACGCAGATATATAACACAATTCAATTCGTACTAGGTTGCAATTTACTTCTTTGTTGGATAACTCGAGTTTAGACTTTGACACCAAAATTACCGTAATAACACTAGACAACCCCATTTATGCACCAATTTAAGTCATGAATTATAGCTCGACCTAATACTTTCGTTTTGTTTCACCCGTTTTCATTCGCGCAATCACATTAAGCCCATTACCTTACGCGCACATAGTGGAGTAACCGTTAGTGACTTTGATCTTTATAATCCAGCTAGAGTCCCGGTAATTATATTTGGTACTCCTTTATCCAATTACAAATTATGGGGATCGGATCGTCATCCGCCTACCAAGTTCAAGACCTGGACCACCGAACCAATTCATAATGGATGTTTGCATAAATATTTTATAGTTTCGCGATCGTTGAATTAAATGATCCGTAAGGACCATCTAACTTAATAAGTGCATCTTCTAATAAAATTTTCTCTTAAAAATTCTTGATCAATCACTTATATTCATCGATTCTCCACGTAGTTTGTCGTTTAAGGCGGTGATCGCTTAATAAACTACTCGGGATTACTTTAAAACTAAGTCTTAAGGTGTTGGTATAATAAGTACTTAAATCAATCTAACACATCGGGGGTTTTAAAGTGTTAGGACGATAACAATTTTGCTAAGTCGCGCTCGAATTCTTATTTAAAAATAGGCAACCTTAGTATTATTTGAGTGTGTTAATATATGAGTTTTAATTTTTGTTAAAATTTTGTCGTTATGGCTCAAGAAAAGGAGAAATTCGAATAAGCACGAAATTTAAACATAAAAGACTAAAATTACATAAACATGTATTTTATTGAATGGAAATTTTGATACATAGAAAAAGGAAACTAAAAGGGAAAACTAAATAGAGCAAAGAAAATAAAACGAACAAAGAAATATTCGACTCCAAACTTAAAATAAGCATTGTCCTCAATGCGATAAAACCAGAGAAATCGAAAGGGAAGGGTGGTCACTCGAGGGGAATCATGAAGGCATGGCACGAATAATTGAAAAGGGGAATCTTAATTTGCATGCCTTTTAGTAATACATGTGACTTAGGCAAAGAGATAAGGAACAATTTTGTAGACCACATGCATACATACTATATATATATATATATATATATATATATATATATATATATATATATATATATATATATATATATATATATGATTTAGAATTTTTAATTAATAGGATATATATATAATACTAGTATATAATGCTTTTAATTAATATAATAAATATTGGGAAAAATTGATTCGGTATATTAATAGGAGAAATGCGATAATTAAAATATTACTCAATTATAATTATAAATATTAACGTGAAATTTTTATTGAGTTTAATTATCGGTATTACGAGAAGTAGTTCAAGCGCATCGAAGAAAGGTGCAATAGATAACCGACTAAAATTTTAAAATTTAACATAAAATAGAAAAATTGAAAATACGAAAAAGAAAAATTAAAATTTGAATGACTACTCGTTGATTTTCCATCGCCACTTATCAAGCCATCTCACATATCCTCACCTTTTCTTTTCTTACGTCAGAGCGGGTTATTCTTTCAAATTTTGGTAGTGGTCCCGGATTTATAAGTTTTCAATTTCGAGCTTAGTGATCTCATCCATCGCCTCATAAGTTAACCTCACCCTTTTAAAAGTAATTATATCCCTAATTTTATGGTCCTCTAATTTTCGCTTTTAGGTAAGACTTCAAATAATGGTGAATTAGTATGGATATTTTTCAATACCGCAACGTACGTTTTAGATTGAGAGTCTACCGGAGTTTCCATAAAAAATTTCGGGAAGGGAATCAGTGGGATGTAGTGATTCGGGATAACAATAGATGCTTCTTTTTCTACCTCTTTTACAACCTCCTCTTGAACATTGTTGGTTCATTTTCTCAATCTCCACTATTTTGTCATCGAACTTTCCTCGACACAATATCACTCTCCTCATACTCATCATCACTTTCTAGATTTCCAAATAGTTTTTCCATAATGGTTGTTTCAACATCCACATCTTCCTCGGGTAGTGGTCCTAGAAGGTTTTGTTTGAGTTGAGAGATTTGAGTCTCTAAGAACATGTTGTGAGACGCGAGGGATTCAACCATATTGGTTAGTTGGCTAAGAGTTTCATTAATTTGAAGATTTTGTTTTCGCACTTCTTCATTTTGGATAATTTGCGCTTCATTTTGGATAAATTGTGTCTCTACAAAGTGCTCAATCATAGACTCGAACCTAGAGTTAGTTATCATCTCATCTGAATCCTCTATCGATGTTTCAAAATTGAAATCTTGCGATTCGTCAGAGTAAGTTAAAGTCTCTTTTTGTGTTTCCCCGAAGCGACTTATCATCCTACATGATTCATTAAAATCTTCCATTAATATCTCGAGATCAAATTTATATGGTTTTGGTGATTCTTCAAAATATTGAGTGTGATAATTGTAGGAAGAATTGGGTTGAGGAAAAGTTTGGTTGAAATTATAAGTTTCTTGTGGTTCCTCAAAATATGGGGATTGGTAGTTTTGGAGGTAGTTTGGGTAAGAGTAAGTTTGTGAAGCATTAAAGTTTTCCATCAGTATTTCAAGGTTGGATCTATGGGATTCTTGTGGTTCCTCATAATCTGATAATGGGCATAGGAAAATTTGGGTCATACATGGTAAATAAAATAAAATGCCTTAGTCTATACGGTGTAACACCGAGTTACAATATCGACTTAAATAGTCCCAACGCGCCAAAACTTGATCGCGACTTTATCGTCTAAATTAATCAGATCGCAAGTGCACAATCTATCGCGTAGTTTTAAAAGATATCGAACCCACAGAGACTATAAATCGATCTATTGTTATCCTAAGTTACGATACGCCTAAGGCGAATAATTCTTTAAGATTTTGGTTAAGGAAAATATAATAAATAAATAGATATTAGTATGTAATTCCTAACCTAAGGGATCCGAATTTCCACCGCTTGTTACTTAAGTTGATAGAAATCTTATTTCAGAAACAATACTCATCTAAAGATCCTATCTCAAACTGCTGTTGAATCGGATCATGTAATTAAATCCTAACGTATGCTCTCGCTATCCCTACCGAATTTAAAAACACTTTTGAAAATAAATAAAGTTTAATCTCTTTTAAAACGTCATGCATCTTTAAAATTAATACCTAGTATCCACTATCCGTTCTAAACCTCAAACGCTCTGTTGGTTTCTAACCTTAATCCATTTATTAACCTCAAACTTTCGCCTGTTGGTTTCTAAACCTTTTAATAAATTAAATTAGATATCTAAATCAGAAAGAATATTTTTAACAACGTAACATTATGCCAGTTTATTTTCAGATTCCTTTGGTTCGATTAATTTACATACCAATATCAAAACGATTTAGCCAAACATAGAATTTAGCATAAACAAACTAAACATGAAGATAAAAATTAAGAGCAACATGATAATTAAATTAAAAGTAGTAAATGATAATAATAGCAACAATAATAATAATAATAACAATAATAATAATAATGATAATAATAATAGCAATACAATAAAGAACCTGTAAATGCGAGAAATGAAGAACTTGAAATAAACTTCTATTATGATGACAAGATTGTGATCCAAGAGTACATAGATTGTAGGCCTAAAACTAATGGTGTGGTAGTTCCCCGATATGAGAAACTACCACTTTTACAAATATGATTTCGCTAAAACTATGAATAACGCTCAGCACAAACTTGATGTCTCTAAAATGAATGCTAACTAGTTTATATAGTGAGAAATTGTGGAAGTTATCATGAGAGAAGTAGTGATGATAATGGAGAAAGTGGAGAAAGAAGTGGAAAGTGGGAAGTTGAAAAGATCATGGGGTGATAATGGGAAGTTTGGTTGATGGGCCTAGCTTTGCTTCTGTAATTGGGCCTTTTATCTTTTCTTTTATATTTTGAGCATTTTTCTTCATGTCTCCTCCATTTTTACTTCTTTTCTCGAAAATTCTTCATTTAATTAAATATCTGCAAAATAAACAAATACTAGCGTAATACAGAAATAAAGTAATATAATTAAATAAAAATAGTAACATTGTTTATGAAAATTACGTCAAATATGTTATATAAATTCGTGTTATCACTTGTCAACAACTAGAATTATGAAAAAAGTCAACAAAAGGTTTAGCGTAAGTCTCAAGGTGTGTGATATTATTTCTTTGGTCTAAGACACAATGGATAAATATTCAGAAGATGAAGATCCTTCTAACGCTGGAATTTGATTTAATTATTTAATTAAATTATTAAAGGAACTATTTGTTGGAATTTGTAGAAGTTGGAAATTATCGGCGTAATTGGATTATTAGGTTGTTTGAGCTGATAAGTTGATAATCGGGAAAATAGTCAATTTAATCGGGAGAAATTAATATTGGAAATAATATTAGTTTTAGAGGAATATTAATTAATTTAGTGGGATTAAGTTGTACGTGAAAAATAGCAAAATAGAGGTGATATTTAGTAGGCACAATAAGACAATGTGGTAAGATATAATATTTTATTAGGTTGTTAAAAGAAATAGTGGGGAAAATTAGGTTTTTACGTAGCTGTTGGAGAATAGAAGTAGAACGAGGGTTTGGAGCAAAGAAGTTGTACGAGAAGAGGAAAATAATTGCAGAAGAGTTTTTGGAAACTGATCGAGGAAAATTGCTGCGATAGAAGTTGAAGCCATAGAAAAGCGGAAATTGCGTCGTAGATCAAAAATTCGACCAGAGAATTCGACCGACCGGAAAACTAAAAGGTAAGGATGGGGTTCAATCTCTATAATCGGGTTTATGATAAATCGTATGTGAAATGAATCTCGCCATAAAAATTGATTGTGTATGTGTGTTGTATTGATTTTTCAGGAAATTGGATATTGTTGTGTTGTTTGGCGATTGTTGTGTTAATTGTTGTTGTGATAGCTGTGAAAAATAAAAGTATGTTTTCTGTTATGAAAAATTGGAGATCGAAACAAACAAATATGCAGAAAGAAACTGGGAATTGGAAGGTTGCAGAAAGGTGTGACGCTCGCCACATAGAAGTCCTGTCGACCGACAGGGAAGGCTTACATAACATGTGTCGATCGACACATGATGAAGATGATGATGAGGGAAATGGGGACCATGCCGAACGGCATGGGTAGTGGAAAACAAGGGTGTGCCGATCGGCACCCCTTAGTAGTAGGCCAGGAGATTATTTTATTTTTCTTGTTTTGTCTTATAGGTCTGATTTTGCCTTAAATGCGTGATGAACATCACACCCTTGTGATAAACGTCACAATGTCATAAAGTTATGATTACATTCTTATATTAGTTATTCATTATTATCATATTTGCATGTTTTTATTATATTATTCATATTATATATTATTATTATAATATTTTCAATATAGTAATACATTCATTAGTAAGATAATTGGGTGAAACAAAATAATAGAGTAGGAATAAATAGTAGTGTAAGTATGAATGTATGTTGATAACAGTAAGAGTCGGAGGTAGCATTAGAATAATAGAGGAGTATCTCATGACAGGAAAAATAATGAAAACTGAATATAGCATGTATAAGTAGCAGAAAATACGTCAATATCAGTAAGTAGTATTTTTGATAATTTTAGCAGGAGAAGTATGTTAAGCTGCAATTAGACTAATGGAACAGTGAGGTTAATGTCAGAGGTATAATTTAATAGTAATTAAGGGTTAATCTCAGTGAATTGAAATAAATAGAATTAGTGGAATTAATAGTAATAGAGGTCGATGAGAATAGTGTCAAATAGTAAATTTAGTAGTTTTAAGTGGAAAGATTATTTAATCGAAATTAGTTGAAAATGCGTAGAAGTGATTCGTAAATGGTTGTAGTTATTCTTGGTTGGTTGATGAATTGGAACAGTGTCGAGTATGTTGAATATATATATATATGGTTAATGGAAAATCAAGTAGTTTATTAATTAATTTAGTAGAAGACGTTTAATAAATAAGTAGTGTTAGCGTTAAATAAGATGTTTTAAGCATAGATTCATAACGCTTAAGTTGTGTAGTATTTATCGTAGTGTTTGCTTGAATTTTTGTTGTTAATAAATTATCGTTTATATGTTGATGAAGTTGTAGGCCTATAAGTTGTTGTTGCTATAAGTTGTTAATATTGTGAGTTGTTGTTGCTATAAGTCGTTACTGTTGTGAGTTGTTGTTGTCATTAGGTTGTGTTGAATAAGTTGTTACATTGATTGAATAAGTGTATTATTGTTGTTACTAAGTGGTTTGTTGGTTGTTGTATAGTTGTTGTTATGAAGTGGTAAAATTTGTATGATTCTGATCTAATATATTATTTATCATACACCTGCTTATATTGGTTGATATCTCACCCCTTCTGTTGTGATGTTACCTCTATGTGGATAACATGCAGGTAATTGAAGGATGAAGATTTAGTCGTTGTTAGTTCGAGTCGGGTTGTCGTTCTGATACGTAACACTCGGGGGATGAACGCTAGTTGTTTTGTTGTTTTAGTTTTGTTGTTGAATAACTACGTTGATACATGAAAAGTATTTGTTGATTTTTAAAATGGTTTAAGTTGAAAAGATGTTATGCCAAATTAGTTTATTAATGTATTTCCGCTTCTTAATTAATTAAGTTGATTTATGTGTTTCGGTTCATCCGAGTTTATGTGTATGTATTTGTGATAGCGTACAGTTGTTTTAGTTGAATTGTAATACTTCAATTATTTGTCAAAAAAGATTTTTATAACTCTGATTTTCCTAATAATTACTGGGATCTGATTTTTATAACTCTGATTCCCCCTTGTGTATTTTTCTCACCTTCACTTGGCATCAGAGCAAGGTATGTGCTTAACACTTAACAGTGGTATAGAAAAAGTTCATGAAGAGAAAAGTATACTAAGATGGATGATATTGGGGATACTAATGTTATTAGCACTAGTATACCATATGGTTATAGTGCTCACGAAAAGAGTCACTATTTTACTGAACCACGTGCATTCGATGGTGATTCTACTTACTATGAATAGTGGAAAAGCAAAATATACACATACATCATTGGACTTGATGATGGGTTATGGGACATACTCGAGGATGACATTGATATTGAATGATTATGTACGCGATTGGCCCTTTTTTGGGAACTTTTTGCCGCATTCTAACACTTCCTGAATGTTTTAAAATGGGGGTTTTGGTAGTGTTTTGAGGGTTCTGAGATTTTACACTTAAAGTGATGATTTACAACACCAAAATGCATATTTGGAGCGCATTGGAATCCATTGGAGGCAAATTCTTCAAAGAAAAATTATAGATTATGACAATGACTCAAGTCGTATCGCAAGGATTCTTGATTCCATTAACTAACTACAATAACGATTATTGGGGGTTTGGTTTTAGGATTGAATTATAAAACAAATTAAAAAGTGATTATAACAAACGAATCGATCCACTGAATTGACATCTAACTTATCATCAATTTCTATAAAATTACAATTCCCTAAACGAGTATGTTCCTATTCGATTACAATAACCACTGACAAGCGAAATAAAAATTATACGATGAATGTTCCTGAATTTTGGATTAAGAAAATAGATTAAAAACTATTGTGAATTAAGCAAATGCAACTTGATCGATCGTATTAATATAATAGCTACGTTAACATGAAATTTATTCAGGATCAATCAACTATTGAATTTAATAATTCTTCCATATAGAAACAATCAAATTAAGCAAATAATTGAAATTATAGAAAGAATTCAAAGGAAACAAATTGATATGAAATTTATAAAAGAAACCTCAAAGTATAATCTGAATACAGTAGATCGGTTCTTCGGAATTAGTTCCTCATGATTCGTACAAAATCCAAAAGTTCTATCGTGAATAGTGTATGATGAATATTACCACGGCTCCCTGTGTCTAATAGAAAATAAGGATTCGAATTATAACCCAACTAGGTTAAAAACAAGGAAAACCCGGCCCAAAACCAGTCTAAAACTAATTACTTATTATGACTGAAACTTCAACGACTTTTCCGAGGCACATGTAGTTTGATTCAGGTTTTGGCTTAAAAATGAAAGTTGTAGATGTGTCTCTTAGATTTCCAGAAAGTATTAGAACGCCTCAATCTGAGTCCCAAAGCTCTATCTATGAAGTTTTTCGTGAAAACTGTTAAAGCTAAAAATAAAATATGAAAATTAATTAAGTGCAAAAATAAACTAAATTATAAAAACATCATAAAATAGAAAAATAAATATACTAAATCATGGAAATATCTAAGTACAAACCTAGAGGAATGTGCATCAAAGTGCACTGATCAAATTCTCCCACACTTGAACTTTTGTACTCCGGGCAAAATAGGATAAAAACCCATGAAACACCACAACATTCAGATACTCATTTCAGGCTACAAAATCTTCTTCGGTTAATATAGCATCGGCATGTACTAAACTTGTACACTAAGGATATTGTAAGAACACTAATCCGCAATTGTGCAGTCATAGGCCTCTCTGCTATAAAAACCAATCAGAATCATGTCATTATGCCTAAGTCTAATATAGCATTCTGACGCAGCCACATTAAACTCGTTATCTCCATATTATCATAGCAAAGTGACCGGTTAGTGATGGTCCTTTTTGCACGGGGTTTTGGTAACTATGTGGCATAACCCCTTGCTTACCCAATTGTAGTTGCGGGGATTAGACTGTAATCCGCCCTACCTAGTTCAGCACCAGAAACCTCTTAACCAACATACAACGGGTTTTATTATCATGTTTTAGTAGGTTCCACAACCGTTGGATTAAGTAACCGGGTGAGGCTCACGCAACTTAGAAGGTCCATTCCCTATTTTTTTCAAATAAAACATGGATCACTCACTTATTTTCATCGGCTTTCTTACGTAAAGCGTGTGTGAGATGATGACAACTGCAAAGATAAACTACCCAAGAACTATTAGAGAATGAGAATCCAAGGCTATGTCATAACAAATATTCAAAATGATTAGGAGACTTATGGTGTTAAAAAGATACCGATCTTGTGAAATTTTCCCAAATTTCCACAACTAACCTCAGATTAATCTATAGCCCAAAACTTCCAAAAAGATGCTCTCTTTTTTTGTTTTTTATTTTTCATTTTTAAGAAAATAAACAAAAAAAACAAAGATATTAAATGATTCTCTCCCCCACACTTAAAATATGCATTATCCTCAATGAAAGAAACAAACATAAAATAAGAGAGAGAGAGAGAGAGAGAGAGAGAGAGAGGGGAGGAAAGAACACACCCGAGTAGTCAAGGCGGATAGATAACCGCATAAGTAGCTTTTCCCAACGAGAGCTCTTATATAATTTCATCTTCCAATGTGGAACTCTCATGAAATAGCTTGAGGAGGTGACCATTGAATTTCAAATTTTTAACAGTGCCTTCACATTTTATTCTAGGATCAAAGAATGTTCTTCTAAAAGTAAAATTGTCGAATGAGCATGTGAAAGTGCATTCATCTTTCACAACATCAAGGATCAAAAGGTTATGGGGCTGCCTCACTACTTTTGCTACATCTTCAAGTGAGATCCTATGCATACACGTGGATGGACTAATATCATAAATGGAATCCAAGGTCCATCCAGTTCCTTTCTTATGCTTCTTCAAAACATGCAAAAACTTACTTTCTTGATCAAAATAAAGTTTAGAAGAAATTATAACCAGAAAATTTTCATTCATCTCTAAATAAGCATATTTAAGATTTTTAGGAATTGGTTTCAGCTCTCGGGAAGGTGGTTGTTCGAAGGATGGTTTGCTCCGGGCATCCGGGGTGTCGAGAGCTTCATCGACATGAACAACGTCATTTGCAACCTCATGTGCAGTAAGAATATCAACTTGCAAGGCAACCTCAATTTCAGTACAAATAAAGCATATTTTAGTGTTAGTACAAACATCACAAGAGTAAACATCATCAAAATCAATCAATGATGGAAAAATAGCTGCAAACAATTCAGTACAAGTATCATCAATAGTCTCAATAAGAAAATCTATTGGAAAAACAGAATTCTCTTCCAAGGATTGTTGGTTAGATCTTTGAGTTTGTTGCATGACATTCATTAAAGAGGTAAGTTGTTCAATATGTGTTTGCAAAGTCTGGAGAGTAGAACCTATTTGTTGTTGATACCAAAGACTATTTGCAGTCATTTGTTTAACAATGTCCTCTAGTAAAGGTTCAGAAGGTGTTGAGTACACAATCTGGAATTCTTTCATATGCTTATGTGTATCCTCACCTGCAAGACCATTAAACTTTGACAACAAGTGTATTAAATTAAATTTCAATTCAAAAGATGCATCAGCTACAGGATAATCAATACATAAACCATTATAGTTCACATCAGGGGCAGCACGTTGCGTCAAAGTTCTTTGTTCATCCATGTTGTCAACAAACACAAAAATACCAATTATGTCCCAAATAGGTAGAAAACGATAGAAAGAAAGAAAACGATTAAAATAAATTCATAAAAAATACAAAAACACCGAATTTAATCTAATGAATAAAAATAAAAAAATTTCAAAATTTTTTGGGATTTTTTCGACACTATAAAAGCAGTAAAAAGATTAATTAAAAATAGAAGAAAAAAAAGGAATTAAAAGCAGTCAAATCATCGCAAAACTCATCATTTATATTCATCGCATAATTATCATGAAATTATCACGTCATATTCATTTCATGTTCATCATAAAGATCATCACCAACAAAGCATCATATAACATCACAATTCAACATAAGACATCAATTAAAACCCAACGCCAAACAGTTCAAACCTAAACATAACCGACTCCATGAGACACGACTATGTTATGCATGTGGAACCCGTCGCTTTGTCCATAATTAGGAATATTCGACATAAATCCCATCGTCGCTTGGCATAAAAGCCCTCGTCGCCAATGCAATGTATGTGACTCGACAATAAAAACAACACAACATAAACATCATCATCGCTCATCAAAATTGACATAAAGTCCACGTCGCCATATTCATCCACATCAAGATAAACATATCATCCATCGCATGTCATCAAGTATTCGTTAATAAATGCATTGTCGCAAACATCATGTTTAATCACACCACATCATTATCAATTTATTCACCAAATTCCAAATACGGAAAAATTAGTCAAACATAAATAATCGCCGTGAAAGCCATTCCTAATAACCGACATTAATCATAATCGTCAACATCGCAATCGGATTGTCCACGCGTGTCTTAAATCGACTGAAACGCAATCCGATTCAATTTAACCGTAATTTGGCCTATTTCGGGTTGTTTCATAAAAACTCGTAATTTTGAAAAACTAACCTCACCACTACGTTCTACACGTCGAACTTAGCTTGCACGTCAATTTTCGTTGAATTCGGAGGAACTTGCTCCGTCGTCGAATTTACCGGAATCGGAACATAATCGTGTTCCAAATTTAATCGGCTAACTTATGTCCTAATTGTATTTTATTAATACTAACTAGTAGTGTATGGAATTGGGGAATTAAAGAGAAACAGAAGCAAATTATGCAGAAAAATAAATTCTGCAGAAAACAGAAAACGCATTATACAGAAAACTGGAAAACGAAATTTCCATTCTTCCTCCTTGCAACAGGGACGCTCGTCCTAGGTTTCTTGTTCTTGGATGGAGGCGGGGGCCTCAGGGAGGGGGACGGCCGCCCCTCAGCTTGAGATGGGCGCCTCCCTCATGTTACCTCCTCCAATCCTTCTTCTTCCTTCGCTTCAGTAAACAGACTTGCATTTCCTGGTTTTTTTTTACAGTTTATACTTTTTCCATTTTAACATTCCTAGTTCCTACAAGCTTGGCAATAAAACACCCACAATCCATACTCCTAAATCAATATTTCTATGTTATTAACCAACCAAAACCCATGAATCAACCTATCAATTTTTCCTAAATCCACAATATATCAACCAAAACCCTAACTATATGGAAAGGAAAATCAAACCCCTTACCTCAAGTGCTTGGATGATTCTTGATGATTCAACAAATCCAACCCTCAAGCTTGCTCTTGCTCTTCTTCTTCTTCTTCCAAAACCCTATCTTTCTCTCCTAGTTGCTAAGTTTGGTTTTGGTGCTTTTTGAATGAAAAGAAAATGAGGAAAAATGGTTTATGATGGTGTATTCTTACTAGCCAAGGGTGTAAACCCAACTCTACCAAATTACTCCTCACACCCCTAATTTATTTTGTTAATTAACACCTTAATAATATCTAATAATATTATTAACTCAATTAATTAAACTAATTTCGGGGAATTAAATATCGGTCCGAATAATATTTTACCGAACCGAACGGAATAAAAACCGAACTGAATCGAAACGTCACCCAAATATATTAATAGATATATCGATTAATATAAATATTCTCGTCGCAAAATAAATATCGATTGGTAACTCGAAAATATTAATATAATATTAGTTAAAATGGGACGTTACAGTAGCTTTTAGGAGATATCATATCTTGTGATGATGTGATAATGATCAGACTTTCTTCACCTTCTTTAATTGTGATGTTCCAACATTATCTGGGACATCTATAAAGTATGAGGAGGGAAATACGAATACTCCCCTTAAAAATAGATTATCTTTGACACAGACTTATACAACTTCCTCTTTTACATATAAGAGGAGACTCAATTGATTAATACAAGAACTTGGACTATCCATTTACAGACATAGAGAACTAGCTCTCTATATTGGATAATTCATAACACAAGACACAATTTGTGTTCATGACTCAAAACAAGACTCAAAACAGACTGACTCAGAATAAGAACCTTATTCAATATATTTGCAAAGACAAGTGCAAAGAAGGACCTCAGACTTAACAATGTCTGAACACTACCCTTTATCCCTATGTTTGGCTCAATTTGACAAACATAACCTAATTATACTATAGACTTTACTCATATCCAAACGAAGAACATGAGAGACTCAAACAAGGACTTGAAAGAAATTAAAAGAAAAGACTCTAAGAACATGAGCAATTTTAAGTAACATACCTAAATTGTAACAATTGTCTTGATTAATAGATGTTATTTCAAAAGGAACCACTTTAGGTGAATTTGTGCAAAGATTGGGACATGCACTAAGTCAGAACAAGTGATACACACCATCAATACATGTTTTAGATAAACAGCTTAAGAGTTATCCCTGCTAGTTTTCAAGGATGAAACATGTCTTGAGTTATGTCCTGACTTCTTGTTTGACATTGTACTTCTAGCTTAAAAAGACCAGTCTTGGAAGACTTTCCATATGATTAGAAGCAGAATTACATTGTGTTTGTTGATCTCCATACTCTTTACTCCCCATGAGATATACAAATTAAGGACATCTTTGATGTTAGTCCTTGAAACATTCTTTATTTGAAATTTTCCACATTTTCCAAATTAGGAAACCTTAGTTTGCTTGCTACACAAGATCCAGATTGCCACACTCTGTAACTTGTAACAAAAGAAACTTTATATGAATAACCATAAATTTGTATTCAATAGATAAGTCAGAACCTTATCTTGCTGGTGTCTTCAACAATAATTTTCTCTTTTTGGATTTATGAATTAATTTTGTCTAGAATAACAATTGGATCGGTTGGATATTGATTTGCTCCATAATAATCTCCAACAAAAAATATAATTTGTTATATTTCAAATTCAAATTTAAATCTCCATTTAAATGTGTTTGATCTTCAACAATTATCAAACAAATCACACAAACATAACCTTGCTAAACAATTTGCAACAACTCTAGTTATATCTCAACATAAATTTTGCACCTAGCAACATCCATCATGGTCTCTAATAAAGGTCATATATTGCATCACATGTGTTCCACATGTTGTGCCAAAACATCCAAATTAAACTTTTTTCATATATCTTCTTTGTATTGTGAATCTTGGATATAATAAGTCTGAACCAAAATTGTAATAACATTTGTCTGTTATTAGATACCAGATGTCGTAGCACACATATTAGAACATCGTGTTCCACATGTGTCCTCTCTGCACCATAAACAACTTGAATATACTCCATATTGTTTCGCATAATGAAATCTATCCAAAAGGAAGAACAATTACCTTTTGTGATTCATTCATTTAATTCATCCCATAAAACCCTAGTATTTCAACATTAGTAATACTTTGAGCAATCGACAATGTGAGAGATCAAATTATGTAAGAAACAATGCGACCATTGCAACATTCCTATGTATTAAAATTTGGCACATATAAGAGTTTTCCATTGATGAATTATAATTTGTACTTAGCAAGAAGTGCACACTTCATACTTCAGCTTTAAGTATGATAATTGTTGTTGTTAGTTGTAGAGACACCGAAATCATTCTTGGATTTTTTAATCTGATAATTTTGAATGGAAGAATCATAAATATGATTAGGGATGACAATTGTACTCATATCCAAAGGGTGTCCAAAAAAATCTACAAATGATAGGGTAAAACCCGCAAAATAAATACAAGCACGAGTAATTACTCATTAATCTAAGAGAAATGTTATTTGTACACCAAAGTGTACACCAAATACTTACACTAAACACTGTTCACCGTATTTATACGGTGAACAGTGTTTGGTAAAATAAAATAATAATATTTATAAAAAAAATAATTTATTTTTAAAATTATTTTTATAGCACAAATATAAAATTTATTATTAACCAACTTCATTATTGCATTAACCAGAAAAATACATGTTATTAACCATATAGTTTATTTATAATACATTAACTAAGTTTACTACTTTATTAACCAATAATTTACATAACATTAACCAAGTTCTGATATTAAAATATGAAATATAAAACCAATCTTTACATTATTATCTTACATATTTTAATGTCAGAACTTGGTTCATGTTATGTAAATTATTGGTTAATGAAGTAGTAAACTTGGTTAATGTATTATAAATAAAATATATGGTTAATAACATGTATTTTTCTGATTAATGCAATAATGAAGTTGGTTAATAATAAATTTTATATTTGTGCTATAAAAATAATTTATTTTTAATAATTTATTTTTTTATAAATATTATTTTTTTATTTTAAAAAACACTGTTCACCGTATAAATACGGTGAACAGTGTTTGGTGTACACTTTGGTGTACAAATAGCATTGCTGTTAATCTAAATGGATATGAGTACGAGTACGAATATGATAGTACCCACCCCGCCCCATACAATTATATTTATATATTTATAGTACCCACTCTGACTCTCACAATTATATTTATATATTTTAATTTATATCATCATATAAAAATGTATGTTTACTTCTAAAAAAAATACATCACAATTAAACTATTAGAATATAAGTTTTCGTTTATTTCATGTTTCAACCATAACATCTTCAATTATTTTGTATTTTGTTGAAAAAATTAAAATGAGATGATATTTTGTATTGATAGATTTATTTTTATTATGATTATGAGCACTATGTCCAAATATGAATACTTAGGTATCCGTAGGATATGACTACAAATATAAAGATTGATGTCCACACAAATATGAGTTCGAATACAAGATTTTTTTTAAACTACGATTATGAAGGTCGATATTCAGTGTTTTAAAAATCGGACCGGACATTAAACCACTGAAAGTAATGGGTCATTGGTTTATTGGTCGAACCACCGAGTCACTTATCGAACCACATGACTAAACTGGATTAAACCGGATAACTCGGTTGAATAGACCGATCTTTATAACAAAACTATATAGGTATAAAACTTGTCGAACCAGATGACTCAATCTCTACAAAATATAACTAGGACTTAATTTAAAAAAAAAATATCATATCATAAATAAATTCACAATTTGATCATTTAAATTTAAATTTTAAACATTTTAAAAATATTATATCATAAATAAATTTACAATTTGATAATTTAAATTTAAATTTTAAATATAGATATCATATATAATAAAATAATACAAAATTACAAAGCCTAATTGCAACATAATACAATTGAATGATTTATAACAAAATAACCTCATTGTCTATTAAATTTAGTTTAAAGGAGTAAAGATTGTTTCAATATTGAGACATCCTTCTTCAATATCAAAGTTATCCGCAACAAAATCAATCGCATCTGCAATATTTTCTCTGTCAATAATATAATTATTTAATTAAATTTTTTATTTTCTATTTTTTATTTAAATCAGACTGATTTTTCCGATTCTTACCGGTTCATACCGATTCAACGACATATCTGATCCAACAATTGAATTAAACCGATTACCTGACTGGTTTCCGATCCGATCGGTCTTTCCAATTTTTAAAACATTACCGATATTATAGTACCCCACACAATCCTACCAATCGTCATTCATTAATATGATGTGATTTATATGAAGACGAAGATAATTGTTCATGATATTGTTTATCGTGAATTAAGGTGAAGAAGAGGATGGGAGGAAAAAAACAAAAAGAATTAAGATAATTATTTTATTAAATTAAAATAATTTTTATGAGTGTTTTTATTACATAATTTCTATGATTGTTACCAATTTCTAAAATACACATTTTCTATTGTTTTTTTCTTTCATTTTACACTACTAAATAATCTTTTTATTTTTCATTTTAATTTCTTTCATTTAACTTTCTTTTCTACGATTTCATTCCTTTTAATTTTTTTATCGATCAAATATAATATAAATAAATAATAAAAAATAAATTATTCACTTTATTTAAATTAAAATTTTAAAATATTTTTTTATCTCAAAAGTATTTATAATGTTTTTTCACCATTATTTTATTTTAAGAATCAGTTTTGACATTAAATTATATCAGTCTACTTCAATCAGAATTATGGATAATCGTACTTGATTTTTTCTATACAAATTCAAGTTAATCACCACTATATAAATTAACAATAACTCTATTTTATTTTTTTCAAAACTAAAAACTTATTTATTTATTTTTAGGTTAAATATACAACACCCCTCAGATAAACATCTTGCTGCTACATTACAACAAAAATTCTCTATAACGGCCTACGTGGTAAATTTTTTATGTTTAAATTATTTTTTAAATCCACGTGAAACTTTATTTTATTTTTAAATTTTATCATATTACTCTTTTACGTTTTCTTTCATAAATTATATTATTTCTTAAATTATTTTAATTAATATTTTTTTATATGAATTATATTAATAACTTTTAAAAAAATTATATTTGGGCCTTCACAAATTTTGTTATAGTCCGTTCAGTTTGTAAGTTTTTAATTCTTTGGTTAATATGTGTGTTTGGGTTATAAACACTAATGTTTATTTACTACCAACCGACGTGGGACTCTTTGACGTTACATCAACACACATTACAACAATATACATTACAAAAACATTCTGCTATTGGACCACCCACTTGCATGTATGCATTAACAACATTATTCCATACATGTTTGGTTGTAATGAAAACTCAGGCCATGTACTCGTCTTTATTCCATGGAAAATAACTATGATATTCTTTCTCCATAGTTTCGTGAATGTAAGTTCTTCTTCATGATATACTTGCTTGAATTTAAGTTGAAGGCACAGGGAAGACACTTTGCAACTGGGGTAAGTACTTCCAAAAAATTCTTGAACATTGTATCTAATGAGTGATATTTCTAACCTGCAGAAAGCAATAAAGAGGATCTCATTATGTGGCAAGAAGTGAAGGTGTCAATGAACTTCAGCTTGATCTCATGATAGCTTGTAGTCTTCTACGGTTTCGTCGGCGATGGTGTAACTTCCATGGACCAACCTTTCATATTCCACCCAACCTTACGAGAGAAAGGGATAGTCATAGGATCTTATGAATCATAAGATAAATCTAAAAGCTCATGCCTTGTGTTATTAGTTCATTAAAAAAAACAAAAAGAATCATGTTTGCATTGCATTTCCATCTCTATGCACGAAGTCATTGACTCATATTGTTGTTCTCTCTAACCAAACAGACGACCATCTTCGACTTCAACTGTCGTTGTCATGACTCTATAAGAGCTTGCTTTGTTCCATAATTATGTGTTCACGAAGATAAAAAAAAAGGAGGTACACGTTAATGTGAAAGGAAGGCTACAAGATGTTTGTCATTGACTCATATTGTTGTTCCCTCTAATCAAAAGTGATATATTCAATCTATTGTGGTGGATATACACATTAATGTGAAAGCTACATGAGGTATTCCTAGTTTTCATGTTAACATTGCTTTTGGACACAAGAAAATCTACTGTGATTAGTAATACTTCATTAGTAATACTTATCTAATTTCAACAACAACTGTGATTTTTTTAGTTAATGAGGTGAATTTACAAAGTCTCTCTACCTTATAGAAATGACTTTGTCTATTTTATATGAAATATTGTTAATGGCGGAGTTGTTAACGAGAAATATACATGACACAAACAAAAAGAAAATATAATTGAAGGTTGTAGCCAAATCTCATGCCTTATTGTAATATCCTTAGCCAAATGATAAATACTTTAATGAAATGGTAGTGGTGCTAAACGAAGCATGTGAGCTTTGATCATGGACTGCATTTAGATATTACTGAACTAACATATTAAGAATGTGAAATGGTTTTTGTTTCAAGGTTGTTGTGAAAATAATTCCACATAAAATTTTATTGAGAAAATATTAGTGTTTATATAACACACAATATTATTGATTAATGGATTGAAAATGGGCTGAGATTAAATGGGGCTAAAAGCCCAATATATTTGAAATTAAATTAAATTAATAAAATAAAATAATATATTTAACCCTTTATTTTTTTCTCAAAAACTAAATTGAGTAAAACAATTATTGTACTAATAGAGAAGCACTAATTTGTTATTTTTCAGACAATGAAAGCTTCCAATTTTTGCTTGTTGTTTTATTGGTGTGCTGTGTTAATCAAAATAAATACAGAGATTAATTAAAGATAGATGAGAAGTTGAAAAAACAGTAAAAAGCAGATCCATTCATCCCCACATTTTCTTCTCTCTCTCCAAAACATTCCTTTTCTTTTTCACTGATCCTTGAATCTTCTTCTAGTAAGAGTAACACCAAACATTACAACCTTAACTGTTTTTTCAACTTTCATCCTCTTCCACACACAAATCCATGTTCCAATATCAAAAAAGGAGAAAAATATATAATATAAAAAGTCTTGTTTTCTTTGACTACACCACAATTTGTGGGGTGTCTTCTAAATCATTGTTTTTCACTTTTGTCTGCCAAAGTTAGAGTCTTTTTGAGTAGCATTTGCTCATTCCAGCTAAATTTGGAAGATTTGTCATTAGGGTTTTTTAGAGGCTGGTTGGCTGTTGTAGATGGTCAGAAAGTGAGTGAGAATGTGGTTGGTATGTGTTTTGGAACTTGATGAGTGAAGTGGAAGTGTAAATGAGAGATTTTGAGAGATGGGTTGTGTGTTTGGTAAAGAGTCATTGGTGGAGGAGAGGAGAGAGGAAGTGATAGAGGAGAAAGTAGATGTGGGTGGTGGTGGGGAGGTTGAGAATGTGAAAGAGGGTGGAGAGGAGAAGAGAGTGAGGCATGGTGGTGGGGAGAGAAGAAGGCGATCTTCGAAGGCGAATCCGAGGTTGAGTAATCCTTCTAACAATGTTCATGGTGAACAGGTTGCAGCTGGTTGGCCTGCTTGGCTTTCTAAGGTTGCTGGTGAAGCTATCAATGGTTTGGTTCCTAGGAGGGCTGATACTTTTGAGAAGCTTGATAAGGTAATGAAAATCAAATGCTTGTTTTTGTTTTCGATTTAAAGATTTAAGATTGTGTTTAGGTTTTCTATTTGTTGTTTGTGTTTTTGAGAATGTAGTTTTGTATTTAGATTGAATCTTTCATTGGTGCCTTTGATGTTTTTGTATCAGATTGGGCAGGGTACTTATAGCAATGTTTACAAGGCTAGGGATACTTTAACTGGGAAGATTGTTGCGTTAAAGAAGGTTCGGTTCGACAATTTAGAGCCAGAGAGTGTGAAGTTCATGGCTAGAGAGATTTTGATTCTGCGTCGTTTGGATCATCCCAATGTTGTTAAACTTGAGGGTTTGGTGACTTCTAGAATGTCGTGTAGTTTGTATCTTGTGTTTGAATATATGGCTCATGATTTGGCTGGACTCGCTACAAACCCCACAATTAAGTTCACAGAGCCCCAGGTATTTGTCGATGATATATGATTCACAGATGATTTATTCTTTCTGCGTATATTAATTATGTGGACATTTTCTGTATGATCTGTATATTTTAGGTGAAATGTTACATGCATCAACTATTTTCTGGGCTGGAACATTGTCACAACCGTCATGTGCTGCATCGTGATATAAAGGGTTCAAATCTTCTTATCGACAACGATGGAATTCTCAAGATTGCTGATTTTGGATTGGCTTCCTTCTTTGATCCTGATCACAAGCACCCGATGACAAGTAGAGTGGTGACTTTATGGTATCGACCTCCAGAGCTTCTTCTTGGAGCCACCGAGTATGGTGTAGGAGTGGACCTGTGGAGTGCTGGCTGCATTCTCGCAGAATTGTTGGCTGGAAAACCTATCATGCCTGGTCGAACTGAGGTAATCTCTTTGAAGACTATGAACATAACGCACACGACTTAGCATAAATAGAAGCTATAGCGGCACCGCAACATAGTATTTGAACATGCAACTATATTTTGTTATATAATTGCACCTTTTCAGAGCATAATATTTGGTTTTATGCGTCTATGCTGCAATATTTGTTGCTGATATAGTATCCATTATGATTTGTAGGTGGAGCAACTACATAAGATATTTAAGCTATGTGGTTCTCCTTCTGAAGAATATTGGAAGAAGTCAAAACTTCCACATGCTACCATTTTTAAGCCTCAACAATCATACAAGCGATGCATAGTGGAGACTTTTAAGAATTTTCCCCCGTCATCCCTGCCACTGATCGAGACCCTTCTCGCAATTGATCCAGACGAACGTCTGACTGCCACTGCTGCATTGCATAGTGAAGTAAGATAATAATTGAATTGACTGAAATACTTTTCTGCCATGAATGGTTTTTCTTACTGATTTGTGCTTGCTTCGCTTTTGCAGTTCTTTATTACAAAGCCTTATGCTTGTGATCCCGCTAGCCTTCCTAAATATCCTCCTAGCAAGGAGATGGATGCAAAACTACGCGATGAAGAAGCTAGAAGGTGCCTTTACTTACTTTCACACTTTCTTTTCAGGCGAAGAAAATGCACACAATTCGATGTTTAATTTAAATGATTTCATGACTGTAGATTGAGAGCAGCTGGTAGATCGAATGCTGACGGTGTCAAGAAATCCCGCCCACGTGAGCGAGTAGCGAGGGGACTTCCCGGTCCAGACGCCAATGCTGAACTGCAAGCAAACATCGATGTATGTCTGATTACTGATAATGCTCCCACTTCACTTCAGTAACTATTTCTTACTGTTTTGCGTAAAAGTACTAATTTATAGAAACAATGATGATGTTTAACTCTAACTCCAGAGACGGCGATTGATCACACACGCAAACGCTAAGAGCAAGAGTGAAAAATTTCCACCTCCACACCAAGACGGTGCTCTAGGCTATCCTCTCGGCTCTTCCCAACACATGGATCCCATGTTCGATCCACCAGACGTACCATTCAGTTCCACAAACTTGTCACTACCAAAAACAAACATCCACACATGGTCTGGTCCATTGGTAGATCCCGGCAGCGTCGGTGCACCGAGGCGAAAGAAGAAACATGGCAGGTGATGGACATATACAATCCAATCCAAATTCATCAAAACAAAACTCAAAAGGATGAGAATCAATGTATAAGGAGTAACAGAAATATTAATTCTTCTAGTGTTACATTACACCAATCATTTTTTAGCTGCAAATGTTGATCTTGTATATCTTTGTTTTTCCACTTAAATTAAAGAGTTTAATAAAATGTTTATGGTATAACCAATTAATGCATTGCAGCTTTCAGTCAGGAGAGATGAACAATGTGACATAGGACAGATCAAGCTATGATATTTTACTTTCATTTTCATTCTTTATGGTGAGGTTTCATTTGGTCAATTAATTATTCTCTATTTGTGTTTGGTTTGGGGACCCTTGTGAACTACCATTCCACATCAAGTTTGATCAAGGACAACCTTTCCTTTACTATAACTCTTTATGTCATATCATCTCTCTCACTTTTTTCATCCACTAAGTTTCTAAATTAAGTTTTGGTCACATTTTTGTTTAATCATCAGAAAGTTGGAACATGAGCTTTCCTAAACTATCAAGGGTAGATGTTGTTGTAAATGATGACAGGTAGGTTCCAACAACTAAATGTTTTTTTTTGTATTCTTAAGATGTGTCTTGTACTATTTAGTTTACTACATTGAGAGTGCTTGCAATTTATTGAAGTTTTAGAGTGGATACAAAATATTCATTTAAAAAAATTTGATTTCTAAAAGACTATTTGTTACTAAAAGTTAAATAGATAATTTGTCTGATTATTAGTTAAATTTTTTTGCAATGAAAAATATAAAATACTCAGTCTATGGCAAAAATATTTATATTTAATCTTAGGATGATATTAGCCAGACTCAAACACGAAATCTAAAGATATGAGATGTCTTCTTACTTAGAACTGTTCATATCAATAATTTTGTTCAGTTTCAGTATGAAAATTCATGCTGAAACTCTTACTTTTTGTCAATGGTGTTTTAGGAACTTTATGTTATATTTATAGCCGAGGGGGTAGAAATATAATTAGTGGGATATAAAATATAATTTTCAAACCTAAAATTTAGAGGACAAGGAGGGCTGGCCCATTTTTAGTTCAAACTCAGATTTTTGGCAATATTTTTCCCACTCTTTTACCTTCTCACAAATCTTTGATGAAAATTCAAAAATGTCTCTAAAATTTAGATATGCATCTTCAGACCCATCCATTCTCCATTATACTTAATTTTTGTTTGGAAATACATCTTTGAAATTATATCTGATATGTTTTAGAGATGTATATCCGTAAATATATTTGATCCTTTAAATGAAAAACAAAAAATATAGACAATATGAGTATGAGCAAGCTCTACAAACCATAACATCTTGATATTAAATTAAAACACTTAACATTAAATTAAGAGCATTGTTATTCATACACTGAAAAGCCTAGATCGTATGCCTACACCACCAAAATACAACCCCTACATGTATTTATTTGTATCTAAATAAAATAAAAAAGGATAATTAAATATATTAAAAAATCAAAACCGTATAAATAGACGGTGTCAGTGTCACTTTTGGTGTAGGAATAACTTTTCTCTTAAATTAAACCATAACATTACATATCAGTATAAACTGGTAGTTCAAGACGTTGCAACATATTGATAATATTTTCGACGGATCTTGCAATCTCCGCACCTAGTTTAATTAGACCCTTTGTTGCATAACTTCAGTTTGAAGTTGATGAACTGTATCTTCTCGTCGCTCTCAAACGAGGGTGAACGATTCGAAGTTGGTGAACTGTATCTTCTCATCACTGTCAAACGAGGGTGAACGATACTCGAGCTTAACAACTCGTCGATTTTCTAGATATCAAATGAGAATAGGGATGGGAAAATGGATTGATTGGATGAATATTAATTGGATTGTAAATGGATGACTCAAAATAATCCATTAGTCCATTATGAATCCACTAAAACTTTCTTAAAAATATTCAACCCAATCCATCCATTAAGAACAAAATCCATCAAAAAAATTAATTTAAAATTTTCATCTATTTATTTTATTTCCAAAAATACTTGATTTTCTGTATTTTGTAAAAATCTCGATTTACTCTATTTCCAAAAAAACATTAATTTCTATATTTTCGTTAAAAAAATGATTTTCTGTATTTCTGTCAAAAAAAAAAAAATCAATTGTCTGTTTACCATAAAAGAACTCAATTTTCTATAATTCCATAAAAAAAATTCTCCGTATTTCTCTAAAAAATTTGATTTTCCATATTTTCGTAAAAAAAACTCAATTTTTTGTATTTTCTCAGAAACACAATGTTTGTATTTTTGCAAAAGACTTGATTTTCTGTATTTTGTAAAAACACGACTGTCTATATGTGTGCAAAAAACTTGATTTTCCGTGTTTCCGCAAAAAAACTCCATTTTTAGTATTTCCTAAAAAAATGATTTTTTGTATTTCCATAAAAAAACTCGTTTTGTTTGTATTTCCATTAAAAATTCGATTTTCTATATTTCAATAAAAAATTGATTTTCTGTATTTCCGCGAAAAACATAACTTTCTGTATTACCGTAAACACTCGATTTACTATATTTATGCGAAAAACTTGACTTTTATATGCAAAAAACTCGATTTTCCGTATTTTAAAAAACTCAATTTTATGTATTTCCTTAAATACTTGATTTTTTGTATTTTTAATAATAAAATTCGATTTTTTCGTATTTTCACAAAAAAAAAAAAAATCAATTTTTCGTATTTTTTAATAAAGGTCAATTTTTTCGTATTTCTGAAAAACTCAACTTTTTTGTGTAGTTTCGGAAAAACTCAATTTTTTGTATCCCAAAAACTCAATAGACTAGATTTCAACTTCTATCCCAAGTGTGAGAAATTTCACATTACTAACATTTGTCTTGCAGATGATTTAATTTTGTTTACCAGAGGCGATGAGAAATCAGTGCAATTAATAAATAAGGAATTTAAATAATTCTTTAAGTTAACAAGTTTAAAGACCAACCTTGCTAAATGCAAAATGTATTTTGGAGGGGTGATGGAACAAGAACATCAGAAGATATTTAATACCACTGGGTTTACATCAGAAATTCTACCATTAAGTACCCTGGTGTGTCCTTATCTAGTAGAAAGCTCACCATCCTCTAATGTCAGCCGCTCATACATAAAATCGTGCAGATAATTCAACACTGGACTGCAAAACTCTTGAGCTATGCAAGAAGACACCAACTAATTTGAAGTGTCCTGTTTGACATGACTACATATTGGATGCAAGTGTTACTGATGCCTAAGTAGGTCATCAAGCATATTGAAGCCACATGTAAAAGCTTCATGTCGAGTGGAAAAGAACACATTTGTAAAAAAGCACTAGTGGCTTGGGGAAAAAATCTACAAACCAAAGAAAGTTGGGGTTTAAATATGACAGACATGAATATATGGAATCAGATCACCATTTTCAAACTTCTGTGGAACTTTCAATCCAAAGCTGATAAACTTTGGGTGGAATGGATAAGTACACACTATCTCAAAACTCAAAATATTATGATGTCGTAAGAGCCTCACAAGTGCTTACGAATACTCAAGAAGATATCTTGCTTATCCTAGGCGCGTGTTGTGTTTTAACAATCCGAGAAGTACTTTCAGGTTGTATTTCTACAATATGAGAGAATCTTCTTCATGAAATTCTTTATTTGCGAGAAACTTAGCTTCCTTAACCTTAGTAATAAGATTTCCAAAGAAGTCTACATCATGGAATTCTATAATTACATTAGACTCTAAATTTAAAGTCTATATGCTTTACTATTTGGTGCATTCAGAATGGTAATTCAAAACGCATTATCATGTTATTCATCATCTCTTAAAATGTTCAATTCCTTATCTCGACTATACCATTTTGTTGTGGTGTGTGAGGTGTGAAACATTCGTGAATAGTGCCATTTTCTTTAGTAGAAAAGTATTCACCACCTCTATCACTCCTAAGGACTTTGATACTTTTACTTAATTGATTTTCCACGTCTGCTTTGTAAATTTTAAAGGCATTAAAAACATCATCTTTATGCTTTATAAGATATAGCGTGTATCTAGAGGAATCATCGATGAATATAATAAAATGTCTATTTCCCCCATGGGTTAACATTTCGTTAAATTCACACAAATCTAAATGAACAAGATCAAGTAGATTTGTATTTCTATCAAGACTTTTGAAAGGTTTCTTAATCATCTTTGATTTAACACATAATTCACATTTTTGAAATCATTTATGTTACACGAAATCAAACCAGATTTAATTAGTCTCTTCATAGAACTAATGCCAATATGTGATAATCTACTATGCCATAAAGAAATAGACTTTAACATGTAGGTAGAATTAAAATTTTCATTAATAGTATTGTCGGTAGTACAAAGTTTGAGCATTCCCTCAGCGAAATATTCTTTTCCTACAAATACATCATTACGGGTCAATATAAGTTTGTCTGATTCATATACAAATTTAATACCCGATTTCTCTAACAAAATTTTAACTAACAAGATTTATATTCATGTCGGGGACATGAAGCACATTGATAAGGGCGACTTTCTTTTCGGAAGTGAATTTGATTTCAACCGATTTGGTTCCAACACTCTTAGGTCGTACTTTATTTTTCATTTGTACTTCCTGTCCATGATTTTTCTCATAATAGGTTTTGAAAGCAACTTGGTCATAAGAGACATGTGTTGAAATATTTTAATAATATAGTCTTATATTAGTATTCTAATAATTATATGGCCAAATATATTTATTTAATTATATTAGTTATTTTATCAAATGAAGTGCCTTAAATAATTATGTGATCAAATAATGTTAAAAGAGTATTTAGATTTTATTTAGGAATTATTTAATTAATTAATTAAATAATTGGATATGGACTCAAATATGAGCGGATGTCAGGATGACCCATTCGAGAATAATGGGAATTCTAATTGACCATCACACTATATAAAGGCTATGGTCCCCAATATACCGTACACAAGTAAAATAATCTCTTCTCTCCATCGGAAGAGTGTCAAAGGCATTAGGAGTACCGGTTGAGGAAGTTCCACAAGTCAACAAGTGTCAGTCACTTGTCTCTACACTTTTATCGCAAAAGGTTTTGAACATGTATATGTGATTAATTGTTATTGAATTAATTGGTGGCACAGGCAGTCTTCATATTTAGTTTATTGAGATTTGTTCTATAAACACTAATGTTTATTTTATTTTATTTTTTCGATCATAAAAACATATATTTTAAATTCATTATTTTTTTTTAATGTTGAAATATATGTTTTATGAGGCATGAAATTTTAATGATAATTTTTAAGTTTTTTTTGTTACACTTACTATGAAGTTATGCTTTGTGTTTTATATTTATTTTCTAAAGATTTATATGAAATTAACCTTTCATATATATTATGCTGAATATATTTAGAAATGATTGAAAATCCTAAAATCTATTTTCTTTTAAAAAATTTGGATTCTCAATACTTTGTTTATGGTTATAAATAATATATTTAGAAATATACATCTATGTCAATTATTTGGGAAAGATAAATATTGAATTTAAAATTTATTTTGGTGATTTGATTTTTGGTTTTGAATTAAAAATAATAATTTATTATCAGATCTTTTTATTATTATTTTATCTTACAATTTGATTCACATAAAATCTGCATATGATTTTCGATTTTGAGAGATAAAAAAGATATTAATTTGCTTAATATATATTTAGTTATTATATTCTATTTGTGGAAATTTTTTAATATTTTTAATATCTCTTAAAATTATTAGGTTAAAAATTTGATCCTTTAAAATAATTTATTTAAAGAATTATTTGTTGCATGTGTGAATTTATTTGACATTTAATTTGGATATATAAATATTTAATATTTATCTAATTTGAAATTATACATTTAGCATGATTATATTATTTGAGGTTATTGTTATTAACTTTTATACAATAATTTTTTTAATCATGAAATTTGTATAAAGTTATAAAATTTATGTTTTAATATGAATTCATTCACACACTACCGACTTTCAATAAATATTATTATTATCGAGCGACATACTAAATGAATAAGACCTATATTTGTGGGTAGTGCCATATAAATTTAAAACTCGTCTTATTGAATTTATTAAAATGTCTAGTAATTTTGATCGAGTTGGTTGAAGCAGCATGTTGCAAAAGTAATTTTATAAATTAATTGCATATCTGTGATGGTAAATATGTAGTAATTGCATATCTGTGATGTCAAAGACGTCCCGCTTATTACTAATGTTTGATCATTACGTGATGAGTACCGTTTACAGTTAAGAATTAATGGTGTGTTTGGTATCTTTTTTGAGTATTATAATGTTGTATGAGTGTAAATCTTTCCGGTGTTTATTTAATTGCACTCACACATATAAGGTAAACATGTGACGATTGTAAGAATGTATTGATTTTATTTCCTAAAAACTTAATATCAACGGTGAACTTGATATTTTGGTTGAGTACTTTTTTTGTTATCTATAAACTAATATAGTTCATTTCAAGAATAAAATATCAATATTATGATTATTTTTTGGATCTAGACCTTACATAATGATGCAAAAACTCAAATTCTCTCGCAATTTAGTATAGTTAAAGTGAGACTCAAGTTTAAAAGTGAGTACACTCTAAATTACACAGTTTTGTAATCTTAAAGTTACGCAATCCATTGACATTAGAGGTGTTATTTAAGATGACATCAATTTTGTCATATTATCTTTGCTTAAACTCTAGTGCTTCTAAAGCAATATAGTAAAAGACAAACTCTCATTGGAGTGACGAACTTTCATTAAGATTATTAAGCAAAGAAAATATCATAAGCATATTATGAAACTATTTAATCTTGCTATAGCGCTATAGTTTCGGCAATTAGGTGACTTTGTCGAAGAATTTAGCATATGGTATTCACTTTGCACTATTAAGTTTATAACTATTAAAGTTAGAAATTATTATTTAAAAGAATTATTTCATAAAGTGTGCAATAAAGAAAAGATTGAAGCAAGAGAAAATAAAATATTGCGTATTTGGTAAATACTTCAAAGGATAAAGACAAATAAAGAATAATAAGAAAATATGATCTGAATTGGCAAATGTTCAATGGTGTTGAAAGATACATCAATTTAAAGGGAACAAATTTGGTGAAGATTGATATTTTTTTAGTTAGATTTAACTATTTTTTATTGTCATTATAAGCTTAAATTTTTATTTAAAAGACAATTTGGTGGATGAATAAAATTCTATTTTAATATTATAACTTCTTCTTCTTCTTTTAAATGATGGATTTAATTTGTCTTTTAAATTCAAATATTGTTATAGTTAATTCAAGGCTAAATTACAGTTTTGGTCCCCCTATTTTGGTGTTTACACGATTTTAGTCCCCTTATTTTGTTTTTAAACACTTTTGGTCTCTCATCCCCACTTTGGCTATAAAAAAACGCATATGAATCACTTTTTAAACACTTTTTCAAATGGCAGAACGTTCAAATAGGTCATCAATACATTATTGAAGAAAGTTAACAATTTTCAGAAGTAACACATAGGCGTTTTTTGTAGCCAAAGTGGGGATGAGGGACCAAAAGTGTTTAAAAACAAAATAGGGGGACTAAAATCGTGAAAACACCAAAATAGAGGGACCAAAACTGTAATTTAGCCTTAATTCAATCATGACTTGTTACAATCTAGAATTGTTGAAAAGTTTGAGAAATATAAACTTTAGTACCAAATTAAAGAATATTTTGAGACAAATATTGTAATGTGTCTCGAGAATATTGAGTTTGGGGATGAGATATGTTCAAAGAACGAAATTGAGTGGGAAAGAATTGGTTCTAACTTAATTCATATAGTTGCTATTTATATAGAAAATTTGGACTCTCATGCGGATATTATTGTTCTTTCTCTCAATTAAAATAAGAAAATAATTCTTGAAGATCAAACTCAACATTCTCAAGAACTAGAGCATCAAGTGTCATAAAGAATTGACTGAAAAGATAAATTATATTCAGTATGATTGAAAAACTTTATTATGATAGTTGTGACACTTGTTACTTGTTATAATTTTGGAGCTCCGTAAGATGGATATCAAGTTAGTGTTTCTTAATGGCGACATTAAGAAGAACAATATGGTACAACAAGAGAAAATTTTGTATCAATAGATACAAAGTTTATGGTTTTCAAATAGATAAAATACATTTATAAGTTAATGAAATTGTCTCATTAGTGAAACCGCAAAATTTCATAAGGTAATTGTCTCGTTTGGTTTTGAGATGTCTATTATGAAAAATTATTGGGTTTTACAAGTTCAGTGGGGGTAAGTTTATATTCTTAATGTGTCGATTTTATTTAGTCAGCAATGATATATGATTGTTGTGTGAAACCAAGAAATCTCTAATAATTATGAAAGATCTCGGGCACATCTCTTGTGTATTAGGTATTTAGATACTTAGAGATTATTCTCAAGGTATCATTCGGTTATCACAAAAGGTTTATACATATATATCAATAAAGTTGGAAATAAAACTGACATGAACGACAATAAACTGAGATATGTCTCAATTATCAAGGGATACTATTAAGTCTCAATCATTGTCCAAAATAAAAGAATCTGGAAATTTAGAAAATTAAGTTTTTTTATACTTTGGTTGTGGGAATCTTATATACGATTTTATACATATATGAAAAGACGTATGTAAAATTATTGAGTAGATACTTGAACAATTCAAAATTGAATTATTGAAATAAAGAAAGGAGAAAAAAAGAGTCAACCATGAAGATTATTGTAGAGAGCAAAAGAGTTTGTACTCAGAAATTGGAGATTTGACAATAAGGAGATCATTAGTATGTTTGACTCCGATATTTTTGATGTCGAATAGACATTTTAATACATAATAAATGAAGGTAAGTATTTATGACATTCAGTTACAATTCAATATAAGATCACTCAAGTTATATTATATTGTAAGACAGTCATATATTTTAAGCTAAAGACTCGCTAATCAAAGACTTGACATGTAAGGACCTTCATATGATTATTGTCACTAATGATGTCTTAGATAAGTGGGAGTTACTCCTTATTTGTGTTTAATAATATTATTATGATATCGATACAGACTTTATGTTAAGATTATATGTAGAAATAATATTTATAAGATTATTGTTGTTATAACCATTTATGTATCGTTTGTGTAAATATTGAATTGGAAAATTTTAGTTTGATCTCAATAAAGACTTTAGTTGGACCAATTGAAAATATACATAATTTAGAGATCACATTGCATGAAATTTCCATGACACTCATCCATATCGATCTATGTCATCAAGTACATTTATGTAGTGATCGTCGGGGTTCTGTCACGTTATACGTTAGTGACGACAGTCGCGATGGTTCCATTATTGATGTATGAGGTGAATCAGATTGTAAAGTTGAAATCTAAAGATAAATAGCATTCGGATGCGCGCCTAAGGAATTATGATAAAATTATTAAAATATATTGGCCAAGTGGGAGTTGTTGGAATATTTTAATAATATAGTCTTATATTAGTATTCCAATAATAATATGGCCAAATATATTTATTTAATTATATTAGCTATTTTATCAAATGAAGTGCCTTAAATAATTATGTGATCAAATAATGTTAAAAGGGTATTTAGATTTTATTTAGGAATTACTTAATTAATTAATTAAATAATTGGATATGGACTCAAATATGAGTGGATGTAAAGATGACCCATTCAGAAATAATGGGAACCCTAATTGGCCATCACACTATATAAAGACTATGGTCCCCAATATACCGTACACAAGCAAAATAATCTTTTATCCCCATCTGAAGAGTGTTCAAGACATTAAGAATACCGGTTGAGAAAGTTCCACAAGCCAACAAATGTCAGTCACTTGTCTCTACACTTTCGTTTCAGGATTACAATTATCATTGGCAAAAAGTTTTTATCTTATGGATCCTGGTATTCTTGAAATCTCATATCTCGTATACTAACATGTCGTAGATCATATAGTTATATACATGTTCATAATTATTTATTATATTCCGCACTAAAGTATATGGTATAATATATAGAACATATATATGCGATTAATTGTTATTAACAACATGTACGGTAGCACATGTGTCATACCATAATCCCTCACTTTGTCTTTGATTTCCATTAATTCGCTCACAATAATGATTATGTCATCATTTAAATGAACCGTATCGATCTCTTTGTTGGACTTGTTGTGCTTGCAAACTCTAGCGTAGTGGTCGAGTTTACCGCACATAAAATAGCCGCCTTTTGGACCTTTCGAACCACCAAAACTCTTGAACTTGTTATGTCCCTTCTTTGAGCCAAGATGGTTCTTCATGCCATCACGTTTCTTTTTTTCTTTTGCAGAAACAACATTCGCTTTGGAAAATCCAGCGGACTCTGATTTCTCCCTGTTCTTCGATTCCTCCTCGATTCAAAGGTGATTTTGGGTTTTCTCTAGAGAGAAGTCCTCAAAACTATGTAGCAATTTCTTTCTGTAGCCTTTTCATGAAGGTGACAATTTTGCAATAATTGCACCAACTTAAAAAGTCCCAGGAATGTTTATTTTCACAACTTTTATTTTATTTACGAGAATTTGTAACTCATGCACTTGGGGAAGAACGGACTTGAAATCTATCATTTTAAAATCAAAATATTTAGAAATTAAGAACTTCTTCACACATTCCTCTTAAGCCTTAAATTTAAATTCGAGTGCTTTCTAGATTTTTGTTGCAGATTGAGTATTTGTATAGAGGTCGTAGAGACGATCAAGTAGTGTATTCATGATGTGTCCACGATATAGAAATTCGTCCTCTTTACGTTTCTCACGCTTCTTCTTGAGTTTATCAGAGTCATTTTTCGGTTGGCTCAGGAATTGATGTTAAGTCAGGATCTAAGATATAGTGAAATATCATTTTATGCTGACATCAAGTGAAGCTGGTTCAATCAAAGTGATCTAATTTGACAAGGTTCTGGTTCATGACCTTGATGCTTGAAACTACAGTCTCGGTAGCCATTATCGGAATAGTTATAAGACTTTAGAAAAACTTTAAAAATCGAATTGATCCAGGCTTGAATCGTGAACGAAATCACTATTCTTATAAGTATTTCAAGCACTCTCAAATATGTCTTAGAGGTAAAACACATGAATACCCATGATAATTCATCCTTTTATTGAGTTTGTGCAGGACTGACAAAAACTCGAATGTAACGAAGAGTGTTTGTAACTTATGGTGAAGAAGATGTACGTTTTTGTGATATATTTCTGAATTCGGAATGACTTATTTATAATACATGTTAGTGTTGTTTCATAAGTGTACTAACTCGCCTATAGCAACACTATTCAAGTATTGTCTAATTTCATTGTCTACAAGCCGCCACTAGTGTCTATATACGCATAAACTAGGTCTTGGGTGTCGCAAACATCGACGATGAGTGGTTGAAGAGTCAAGTGGCATAATACATGTGACCACATATTTGTCCATGTGACACTTTATTCTCTTTAACTCCTTTTATGAGTTAATGACATTAACACAACTTTGAAAGTGAACTCTGATTATTTCATAAATATTTATTGTCATTTACTAGTTTGTTTATTTCTTGTCATTTTTAAAACACATTCATAAACGTATATTATTCATAAATTATAATATTAGAGTTTCTCATGAGTTTTAGATTAGTCCCTTGTGTTATTACTCTTTGACTTTTTTTATTGATCTTTTTGGTTAAAAAAAGTTAAGAAAATAATACATACCAAATATAATCAAATAAAAAAGAAAGTATAATCTTGTATCCAAAAAAGAAGTATAATGATAATCACACATTTCATCTAAAATTCAAAATTTCAAAAATCATATTGTGAGAATAAATCACTTTTACTAGACTTAATTATTGTTTGGTATAGGGACGGTCTAAATTAATTACATCGTTTTAGTTCTTTACATTGACTTTTATCTTTTTTACTGCATTTTTTTTAAATTTTGTTTACCTTTATGTTGTACTTTCTGTGGATTTCCTAATTAAATGGTTTTTGCACGAAATTGACAGTGAATTAAGCAACATTCAAAATTCCCAAACACATCACTGTTAATAAATTGCCAATTAAATTTTGACTGTGTGCCGCCGTCAAAATAAAAAATGAAAATAGTGTGCTATTTCAGTATGTTTCAATTAATTGCCAATTACTATATTACAATTAATAACTTAAAACCTTTTTCAGTATATTTCAATCATCATCTCTAACATGTGATTTCTATTAACATATTGCACATCTGCATCAAACTTTAATATTTGAACTTCTATAATAAACTAGGGAAAAACCATAATGGGTCTTTTAGCATGTACATAAGAATACCAAAGGATAAAATAATAAAGTCTAAAAGTAAAGTATATTATATAAAACTAATAATTAATTTAATACTCCATTCATCTATAATAGAATAAAGAGACTTATTAAAACCACCAACTAACTAATTACTATATCATATAATAATTAAAATAAATATATAATTTAATAAATAAAAATTAAGATATTACAACTCATATAATAATTAATAGACTAAATATATAATCTAATAAATAAAAATTGAGGTGTTACGATTCATATAATAATCTATAGAATAAATATATAATTTAATAAATAAAAGTCGGAGTATTAACTATGAGTGTTTTAAGGACTAAAATCCCATTTCAGTCCAAAACACACAAAATTTTGTTTTCCATACGAATCACATAATTCTTCTAAAGCAATTGATCAATGTTTAAGATATTACATTTGATTCTTAGAATATAAAGCACATATTTTATCAAAGAATGACCCCAGCCATTTTCATGATCAAAACATTACCGACCCCGCCGACAACTAAAGTGGTGTCACCCACGAATTTCCCCTTATTGGCTTGATTGATTTTGATAAATCAATCCTTTCTACCTTTCATATATGTTGAACGAATAGAGTTTAAGTACCACTTGTCACTTCCTTGAACTCAATCTTGAACCGTTACCATTAGGTTTTGCTTTGAGCACGTATTTGCAACATTTTTCGAATTACTGCCATTGTTGTCCAATAGCTTATTACTGCCATAATTCTCATATGCGATCATGACCAAAGCGTGTTATCATCATCCGCCTCTTGTCGAGGAACCTTAGCCTCATCGCTTTGATTTTCCCTTTATTTCACATTATAACCTCTTGTAAAGTGACCAAGTCTATGGCAATTGTAACACTTTACATTAGTTTGTCCATTTACTTGATGTAGTTGTTTTGACCACTACTTCTGGAGCTACTATCACCTCCTTTTCCCCACCGAAGCCTTCGATTTTTGTGGATATTTCCACCAAAAATTTGGAAATTTTTCTTCCTTTCAAGGATCATTTTCTTTTCGATCTTTACCATTCTCATTAAATCGTGCTTACAACACAATCTCCGTGTTAGCTTTGTCATTTCCCCTTTCATTCATCCTTTGTTCATGAGCCTCAAGCGAGCTTTGAAGCTCCTTCTTGCTCAACGTTGGAAGGTCCTTTGATTCTTCGATGTTAAATAAAGCAAGATCTTTGATACAACATTCTGCTCTGAAATAGTTTCTCCACAAGACTTCATTTGATTCCTCAAACGTGTAATGCACATTACATAGTCGTTGATTGACTCATTGTCTTCCATTTGAACCAGATCAAACTGTCACTTGTGAGTTTGTAACATCACCACCTTTACTTTATCAGCCGCTTTATAATCCTTTTTCAAGATCTCCCATGCTTGCATCACCGAATCACAATCACCAACCTTTTTGAAGTTGTCATTATCGACACAAGAATGACTCAAAAAGAGTTTCTTGTAGTATTTCTTCTTCTCTTCCTTGAATGCAACCTTCTGAACATTTGTAGCTTCTGTACCAAGTGGTGTAACGCCATTGTTAACCACTTCAAGAACATCTAGATACCCAAACAAAACTTTTATTTATTTGCACCAATTAACGCAATTCTTTGAATCAAGGGTTGAAATATTAGTAGGGACTTGATCATTGAAAATGGTAGTCATCTTTGCAGCAGATTAATGGATCAGAACCAACGCTCGCTTTTGATGCTTAATGTTGGACCAATCACAAAGCTTGTGTGGTGAATCATTGGAGGGTGATGGATATTTGGGGAAGAAGGGGTTGAAATTAGGAGAAAATAAGAGAGACTAATTGAGGATAATATTCACAAAATTGACATTAACTAAACAATATTACACGAGGAAGTATTTATAAGATACTAAAATACAATTTGGAACCAAACAGGCCCAAAAATAGCAAAAAAAAAGCAGAAAACACGGGGCAAAAATCGATTTCCTCAAACATAAAAATCGATTCCCCCAACTGAAAAGAAAAATAGGAGAACAAACTCAAGCTCTAAAAATCGATTTTCACAAAATAGAAAATTGATTTCCTCTTCAAATTTTTTAAATTCCAATTTTTCAGAAATACTATAATAATAAATTATTTTCAACTTAACACTCCCAAATACTGTCAAATATTATGGTCAAGTGTTCAAAGATTATGGTCAAGGATTGTGATTGAATAAAGTCACAATTTGTCGATAAAAGAAATCATATGAGAAAGAAATCATGTGAGTCAAAGAAATCATGTGAGTCCAAGAAATGATATGGTCAAGAAAATCATGTGGTTAAAGAAATCATGTGGGTCAAAGTAATCATGTGATTCAAAGATATCATTGGGTCAAAGAAAGCATGTGAACATCCATGATTTTGCACCCATGGTTTTGTGAATCTTCCATGGTTTTGTAAAGATAATCACCTATAAATAGAGGTGCATTTCTCATTTGTAACACACCACAAAATAGCATTACAACATAGTAACTAAGAAGAAAAATAAGAGAGAAAAGAAAATATTGTATTCTCTTGTAAGATTTTTTTAGTGAATGTTCTCCTATTATAAGAGAGAGTGTAATTTGTTCTCTCCTTGTATTTAGAGAGAAGTGTTGTAATTTCTTTCACTTAGTGAAAATCTTTTCTACTGATGCCCGTGGTTTTTCTCTTATTTGTTAAGGATTTCCACGTAAATATTATGTATCAATTTCTACTTAATCTCTTATTTTGAATTGCGTGATATTTATCTTACTACTTTGATATTCAACAAATTCTTCCACAACATATTTGACTTATTAAGAAATTTCAGTATACAAATAACTAAATAGTTACAAATGACCAAGTACTTAGATTTTAAGATCTACTCCAAACTCGAGACAAATTTAAATTGCTTTAGAATTTGAAGTATACATTAAAGTGTCTTCACATTTTTTATATGTTTGAAACTTTTATCTTTCACATCAATGTTTCTAAATTTATTATTTTATTAACACTTTATATTCCTAATCATTTGAATTATATTTTGTTTTCGTGCCTTTTAAATTCATACATCATTTCATCACACTTATTTTTTTTTGTAAATTAAATCTTTAAAAAATTTTACTGGCAATTTTGAAGTGTGTTTGAATTGATGGAAATGAATTGAACGGAATAAAATGTAAGAGAATAATATAATATTTTATTATTTAATTTTATAAAAATGAATGGAATGGAATGTAATGAAAATCATTCCATCCAATACTACTATTTTAGTTTATTTTTCATTCCACCTAAATTAGGGTGTATTAAATAGAATGAAATAAATTTGAAAGAAAAGGATGAGATGAAAAAGTAAGTTGATCCACCGGCCTAATAACGCGCACGATAAAATGGTCAGTTTGGACACCATAAAATTACAAAATAAAAGTGTTGAATTTTTCCGGATACGGCTAATTCTTCTCTTCTTTTACTCAATCACAAATTTGTGAAAGCAATAATAAGACAAAGGAAATACGTAAACCGGTCACCAATACTTTCTAAATATCATTTCCAAGAAGCAACGCCATATAACTTCTTCTATTAAATTATAAATTAAAGTTCTTGTAATATTTATTGTTAAATAATAATATTATTAATATAGTTAAAGCCATTAGAGTTTTCAAAAAAGTAGAAAGAAGGAAAAGAGAAAAAGTGAGAAATTATAAACTGAGTTTTCAAAAAAGTTGAAATAAGAAAAAGAGAGAAAAAATATAAACTAAATTTGTGAAATTATTATTAATAAATAGGTTAACTGTATAAAATTATATAAAGTCATTCATATTGATACGTGACCAAGGCTTAAACTTCAAATTTACGATCAAAATTCAAAATATAAAAGTTATATTTTGACTTCAACATAATAGTTATATGATGTAATCGACATTGTCTAATACAACTGACTCCTATTATTTTAATTATCTACTTCGACACATCAGATATTAGCTTTTTTTTTATAAAACATCAACTTACAACTTCTAACATACCACTTAATTCATGTTTTCGAGACTTCTTATCCCAATGATTTTCTTCAACTCGCTGAACCTGACTTTCTTCAGGTTTTAGTGAGTATATTATCTAGCTGCAATTCTGACTTGCAATGCTCATGTTCAAGCTTTCATTTATTCACTTGATCCTTAAGAAATGATACCTCATTTCTATGTGTTTACTTCAACCGTGACACATAGGATGATCAACTAGGTCGATAGGTGACTTGTTATCTATAAACAACTTCATTTTCTTAGGTTCCATGATCTTGAGCTCTTCGAGCAACATCTCTATCCATGTTGTTTAATATGTTGCATATGATGCAATCACGTACTCAATTTTACATGATGACAAAACAACAATACTTTGCTTCCGTGAACTCTAAGAGATTGGAGCACCTTCGATCATGAATATGTATATTGCAATACTCTTCTTCTCGTCTTGATCTATACTAAAATTTGAATTAGTGTAGTCATATCCCTCAACATATGTGTTGCTCTTCTTTTGCCTTGGCATTACCACACCATAATCAATCGTACCCTTTATGCATCTCAACACCCTCTTAATTGTAGTAAGATAACATTCTTGGGGTTTATCCACGAATTTGCTCCCCAATCTGACACTTTGACAAATATGTGGCATGGTGTTGCAAAGATACCTCGAAGATTTAGTGATTTGTTTGCACAATGTTGAATTTACAAACTTATCATTTGTAACATTCTTCAACTTTGCTCCAGTTTCTAATGGCATGGCAGCTGCATTGTAGTTGCTTATCTTGAACCTTTTCAAGATATCACGGGGCATACTTCTTCTGGTGCAATAACACTTCTTCACTTGTGTCTTTGAACTCCATCCCTAGAAAAAATGACAAGTTCCCTAGGTCGGACATTTCATACTCTTGCATAAACTTCGAATTGACTTTTCTTATCTCAGCTTCATATGCACATGTAATCAGTAGATCATCTACATATAGTCATAAAATGATTCGACTGACCCAATAAACATCATTGACACGCACTCCATGTTCAAAGACACACTTTGTGAAACCTGCTTCGATGAGGAAGCTATCTATTATTTTATTCCAAGCCTTCAAAGTTTGCTTCAAACCATATAAAGTATTTCTATATATATATATATATATATATATATATATATATATATATATATATATATATATATATATATATATATATATATATATATATATATATATATATAATTTTACCATTTGATTTTGAATCCTGATGGTTGATTGACATATACTTCTTCTTCCAAAGGTCCATTTAAAAATATCGATTTTACATCAATCAGATGTATCTTCCACCCTCTATATGATGTTGTCGACTCAACAGTACTATTAACCTTGCAAAAGGTGCGTAGACTTCATCGAAATTAATACCATGTTTTTGCATAAAACCTCTCACCACTAGTCCTGCCTTATGCTTGGCAATCTCACCATTTAACATTCATTTCAACTTGTAGACCCATTTCACATCAATTAACTTCTTGCTAGTTCTTTCGACAAACTTTTAGGTCTTGTTATTATTGATTGTCCTGAGTTCTTCTTTCATTGCTTCACATTATTTCGAATTTTTTTTTTAAGATTTAAAATTGACTGCAAATGACTTATCATATATATCATATTCACTCACCAAATTTGAAGATGACACTTGAATTTTCACAATTAGTAGTTGTTGCAACTAAACTACTTATACTTATTTACTAGTTGTTGAAATATTGAAAAAATGATCTTTTATTTTAGGATCTAACTTATATTGAGGTTTTTTTAAATATTTTATTTAACATAGAATGACCGCGTGAAAGTCTTGTATAACACATTGAGACACTGACCCTTTGAAGAGTTTTCTTCCTCTTTTTTCTATAAGCGTCTTTAATATTTTTATAAAGAATGTATCTCTTTTATGATTCGTTAAAAATTACTACTATCAAATATTGTGTGGATAGAAAATTATAAAGTCAATAGCGGAATCAGTGAAAATTTATCCATATTTTATAATTTTTCCAGTTTCGTCATTAATTTCCGACTTTCCTAAACTCCCCCAACAGTTTTTGGTGCTCGTTGTAACTAGCCAACAATTCATGTCAACAATAATCTGTTAACTTAACTTGAAAAAAATTTTGTCTGTAACTTAAACAAAATATATATATATATATATATATATATAAAAAATCCTTATCCAGAAGAAAGTGCATGCATGATCTGATTCTGATTCTGATCCACGTCATGTATGGAAGAGAGAGCGAGAAGCAGCAGAAGAAGAATCAAGAGTGAAACAGAACACAAAACATGGACCAATGAAATGAATTGTGAAGACACGAGAGTCACAGCACACCGCACATAGTTTAAATTGTGATTATGAGTCAGCACACACACAGCATTGGTCCATATGTAATGTTGATCCACAACCTATCATTGAACTTGTGAATGAAAACAAAGTTATGAGTAAGTGAGAAGGTGTGTGTCCCCTTTGCTTCCACGCACAATCTACCCTACTTCCAATCATCTCTATGCCACTTGCAATATTTTCTAGTATTATACACACAAATTGAACTACTATAAGTAACATTAATTAATCAACAGTAGTATAGTAACGTACATAATGCATTCAGTGACTCATTTTGGATAATGTGTTTCACGGTTTTGGATTCGAATCTAACTTTATGCCGGGTCCAAGGAACATCATCCATTAATTACCTTATTATTTTTGTGTTTCTATTGGGTATTGTACAACATTAATTTATAAGTATTCATAACTTGTGCCTTAAAATATATTTAAAAAAATTTAAATTATTAAAATACTTTTATTAATATTTATATGTTTCTGAATTATATCAATATATATCATAAAGTTGAATATATAAAAAAATACTGATATGAGATTAATTATCATGCAATTTCAGCATAAAAACACAATCAATACATCAAATTATCTATTATTAGTAATTAAAACAAAAGTTAAATATAATTTAAAATTTAACGGTTATTATTTATTGACGGTGTAAATTTTTTTTAAATTGTTAATGCATTTCAATAAAACTCATATTACTACGTTGTTCGACTTAACGGCGGAGTTAAGAATTTTTGGCAGTCTGAACAACAAATTTATTTGCAAATTTTTTAGTTTTCACATTCTATTTTTACTAATTTTGCCCTTAGTTTTATTAAGGAAAACAACTTTTAATTTTTAATTTTTCAGCTTATATTAACAAAAAAAAATTTGTTTACTAAGTGTCATTTAACTTTTAATTTGTAGTTTTTTTACTAGCTTTTAGCTTCTGTTTTTCAAAAGTTATTTGAAATAGCTTTTGAGCATGTAGCTTTTAACTTGTGACATTTTCTTTTATTTATACCCTTATTATTTTAACAAAAATATATTGAAACTATCAATTTATTAATTAAGAATGTTCTTTTATGTCATTTTGTACTTATCAGTTCGTATAATAACTAATTTACCAAACACTTAAACTAATTTATCAGCTCTCAATTACCAACTATCAACTACAAACTATCAACTACCAACTACAAGTCACCGGCTACCAACTTCCAATTAATTTTACCAAACATAGTCTAATTTTGTTTAAAAATAAAGTTATTAGACTGCGATAAATACAAGAAAGTTGGGATTGAGCCTAGACACGTGTCCAAACTCGTTAAACTATAAAACTGCCTCTGATTCTACTCAAGTATCAGTCACATCCAATATAAATAAGTTAAATATTAAATAATTATAAAAATTTGATTCAATTATTTAACATTTTAAAATTTTGAATATTTTTTTTTAAATATGAAAAATTATTTTGTAATATTATAATACAACAATACCTTGCATATATTTAGGGGTGTAAGTGGATAAAAAAACTAATTAAATGGACAATCTAAAACGAATTAAACAGAAGAAAAAAACATACTTTTTTGATTTGGTTCAAAAATCGAACTAAACCGGTAGAAATCGATAGTTTGGTTCGATTTTAAATTTTAAATTTTAAATTTTGAAAAGTTTCAAACCAATGAAACAAATTAATGACTATAATTATTCTTTTTTGTGTTTCAAGTTCTCTTAGTTAGTCTTTCTATTTAATTCATTCATTCTTTTTCTTCAACAAAATTTTTTATAATTTTTTTATAAAAATAATTTTGATGTGTATTTAAGGTGTGGATACTGATACATGTTTAATTTATGCGTATAAGAATTTTTTATTGATTTTATTTTATTTGTTGCAATTTTGGTTAAACCCAACTTTTAAGTAATCAATCATTAGTTGATCCAATAATTATTAACGCTGGAATTGACAGAGAGGATCACGCTTTGTGCTTGGAAAGAGACTTGACTCACTTGATGACATAATTGACTTTCAATCGGACTAACCGATGATATACTATATAAAATAAATGAAAAAGTTATATAAAATATATTACAAAAATATTAATTAATAATACATTGAAAAATGTAATAACATATCATATACAAATTAATATAATATTTTAAAAAATATAATTCAATTTCATTTTTAAAATATATTAAAAATCGAACCAAAATAAACAATGAAAATTTGAATACAAATCAAATAGAATCAATTACATTTTTTTCATATGATAGTTAACCATATACTACCATATTCAACTCAAAATTTAAAAAACATATGATAATATAAAAAAGTTTTACATTCTTCATTAATAAAAATATATCATTCTACTATCTTATATAATTTTTTTAAAATAATCGTCTCACTTGACTGAATTTATCAGTGTAAATTTTTTTGAAACTATATTACTCATTTTCTCTTCAACTCATCTACACCTACACGGCAGATCCACAAGCTTGTTTTATTTATGCTTAGCTAGTTTCTTAGTTATTCTATTTAGAAAATTATACACCTATAGTAATTCATTTGGTTCTCAATAATTCCATTTTTTATTTATAAACTAATTGTTTTGGTCCTCAATAATTGAATTTTTATTTATTACAAAAATAGACTAATAAAAAATATTCCACGGCTGAATTGCTACAAGACCGACACGTGTCCCATTGTTTTGTACGCTTTTGTTTTTGTTATAAGCCACACAAAAGAAAAAGCGAGTTTCAGCCTCCACCTTCTCTATATATCCACCTTTTCCATAATCCATTTCTTCACTCATCCAACTTCAAAAAAATCACTTTTTTCATCCAACCCATCAAAATTCTATACGAATCCTCAACTGGGTATTCTTCAAAGTTTCGAATTTTGATTTTTTTCTGAACCAGTTTTTGCTGTGATTATTACAATTTTTGTTATTTTCAATGGAACTTTCTGTTATCGGTGGCTCGCAAGTGAAGTTGGGAAGAATTGATTTTGCTTGTAGAGAATTGGGTTATGTTGTTCTGAAGAATGATTGCAGATTTTCAAAGGGTGGAGTTTGTTTTGGTCAGAGTTTAAGGTTGAAGAAAAGTAGAAATGGAATGATGACTTTGAAAGCTGTTCATGCTGAACCAATCAGAGAGGTGAAGAAGAAGAAGAATTCTGGATCTGGAACAAAATCCAAGCCTGTATGTTTTCTCCCTTTTCTTACTTTTTATGAAAATTTTATTTTCGTTAATATATGTTGATGTTGATTTTGGTTTGAGAGAAAGTATGAACAAAACAAAATTAGTTTTTTTGATTTTTATTTTTAGTCTTGTGGTTTTAATTTCACTCTTTAAACTTGAATAAGTGGGATTAAATCGGATCTGCATCTGATGACTCTGTAGAGCTACCTAGCTTGGTGGTTAAGTTACCATGTCTATGAAAAGTTGAAAATCAACTAACATGGTGAAAATAATGTACAATTTTGCAGGTAGATGGTGTGAGATTATTTGTGGGATTACCCTTAGATACAGTTTCTCATGACTGCAATTCAATAAACCATTCTAGAGCAATTGCGGCGGGGTTGAAAGCTTTGAAACTATTGGGAGTTGAAGGTGTTGAGCTACCTATTTGGTGGGGAATTGTTGAGAAAGAAGCTATGGGAAAATATGATTGGTCTGGTTATCTTTCTATCGCTGAGATGATTCAGAAAGTGGGTCTTAAGCTTCATGTTACACTTTGTTTTCATGGTTCTAAGAAACCTAATATCCCTTTGCCTAAATGGGTTTCTGAGATTGGTGAATCGCAGTCGGGTATTTACTTTACGGATCGGTCAGGAGAGTGTTACAAAGAATGTTTGTCGCTCGCGGTTGATAATCTTGATGTTCTTAATGGAAGGACTCCGGTTGAAGTGTACCAGAGTTTTTGTGAGAGCTTCAAGTCTTCATTCGCCCCGTTCATGAAGTCTACAATTACGGTACAAATTTTAGATTATAGAACAAATTTCACAACATAGATCAAGAAGTTTAGCGCATAAGCGTTTATCATATGTTATCATGAAGAGTTTAAACAAGTTGAAAAAGAATAAGTATATTCAAATGGATCCTAAATATGTTGCTATATTGCATTGCAGGGAATTTCCATGGGATTAGGACCGGATGGAGAGCTTCGATATCCGTCTCATCACGAGCAACCAATCGACGGTAAAACTCGAGGAATAGGAGAATTCCAGTGCTATGATCAAAACATGCTAAGTTTACTCAAACAACATGCTGAATCATCTGGAAATCCGTTATGGGGACTCGGCGGTCCACACGATGTGCCTACCTATAACCAATCACCCTACTCGAATAGCTTCTTCAAGGATGGTGGTTCTTGGGAGTCTCCATATGGTGACTTCTTCCTTTCATGGTATTCTTCTCAGCTCATAGAACATGGAGATTCCCTCCTTTCGTTGGCCGATTCTACTTTCGGAGACACCGGAGTTTCAATCTACGGAAAAATCCCGCTTATGCACTCTTGGTACGGAACTCGTTCCCGTCCGTCCGAGCAAACAGCTGGATTCTATAACACAGCCAAGAGAGATGGTTATGAACAAATAGCAAAGATGTTTGCTAAAAACTCATGCAAAATCATATTGCCTGGAATGGATCTTTCAGATGCAAATCAACCAAATGGAACTCATTCAAGTCCCGAGTTGCTACTTTCACAAACTATGACGGCTTTCAGAAAGCACGATGTGAAGGTTTCAGGTCAAAACTCATCGGAGTTGGGTGTTCCGGGCGGTTTTGAACAAATGAAGAAGAATTTATCAGGAGATCATGTACTTGACTTGTTCTCATATCAAAGAATGGGAGCATATTTCTTTTCTCCCGAGCATTTTCCTTCGTTCAGCGAGTTAGTTCGGAGCCTTAATCAGCCGAAACTCCATTTAGATGATCTCCCTACTGAGGAGGAAGAAGGCACGGAATCTGCGATTATGAGCCAAGAATCAAGTGTGAGCATGCAAGCAGTGTAAAACATGAAAGTGGTGTAAATTTGTGATGATAATTGTGCATATAACATTTAGTAGTTGTGTTGTAAGGTAATTATTAAGTACAAAATGAGGATGCATATTACTGTTTCAGCCTCAAGTTGAGTTAACAATGATTCATTGTAAAGTAGCTGAGGATTGGTGACAGATAAATTTTTAGTAATATGTTATGTTTTAGATTGTAAGGCCTCTAAAACTAAGTCTAAGGAACATTGATATTTTAGATCATTGATATTGATGAAAGGAATCTAAATCTAATGGACTATTAGTCCTTTTCGCTCTTTGTGTTGTGTTGAACAATAGTAATCTAATACTCCCAATGTGTTTAAGGTTGTAGCATAATATATTAAGAATTCATTTGGGTAAACTTGGATTAAAATACTCATTAATCTTTTATGCTATCCTTGGTTGTTTTATAAATTTCCATATGTTTTCAAACTATTCTCAATAATGATGTTCCAACTATACTTAATTTGAATTAATTTTTTATCAAGTGTTGTTTTGGGATGCATGTGAATACACGTTCCATTAGTAATGATTTCATGGGTTGTGTCATTTTTCAATGCTAATTTCAATGTTTACTATAACTAACAACCTCAAAAAGAATGTTATTAACCTCTTCAGTTAAAGGTATCATTTGTGAATTCACATATGACACTAACTCTTAATGGAATACTGTTTCAAAAAAAAAAATTATCATTTATTTGAAATTGCTTGAGCTGAGTGCAATCATTTTTGGCTTTATTCTCTCTCATTATTATTTATGGTATATATAAAAGTTACAGGGTTATACAACAACCTCAAAAAGAATGTTATTAACCTCTTCTGTTAAAGGTATCATTTGTGAATTCACATATGACATTAACTCTTAATGGAATACTGTTTCAAAAAAAAAAATTATCATTTATTTGAAGTTGCTTGAGCTGAGTGCAATCATTTTTGGCTTTATTCTCTCTCATTATTATTTATGGTATATATAAATGTTACAGGGTTATACAAGTAATTACACCAATTAATTACATTTAATGAGAACAAATCAATATTTGTTTCCCTTATTTTAGGAAGAAACCCTTAATCTATAAGTAAATTAATTCCGATTTACATCCCCCTCAAATTGATGTTGTTGGTCAATGAACATCAATTTGCTAACAAGAAACTAATGACGTGGATGCGGAACAGCTCTGGTAAGAATATCTACAACCTGCAATTGAGTACTGACATGAGGAAGTGATATTAGTCTATCATTATATGCATCACAGATTGAGTGACAATCAACTTCGATATGTTTGGTGCGTTCATGAAAAAAAGGATTTGCAACGATTTGGATGACACTTGTATTGTCAGCAGAAAGTGAAGTTGGCTCTGTTTGAGGAAATCCAAGTTCAGCCAAAATTCCGCGAAGCCAAATGATTTTAGAACAAGCAGCAGACATGGCACAATACTCAGATTCAGTAGAAGATTTAGAGCTCTCGCTTGTTTCTTACTTTTCCATGAAATCAATGAAGATCTAAGAAACATGCACTAACCAGTGACAGATCACCGAGTATCTGGACACCCTGCCCCCAATCGGCATCACTATAAGCACTCAATTTTGGAGTAGTTCCAGCAGGAAAGAATAAACCACGATGAGAGCTTCCCTTCAAGTAGCGAATTATGCGACGAACTGCTGCCAAGTGAAGATGACGAGGAGAGTGCATTAATTGACTTGTTGAACAACAAAAGACATGCCAGGGCGAGTAATAGTCAAGTAATTAAGGCTACCCACGAGTTGACGATGCAATTAGGGATCAGGCAAGAGATCACCATCATCACGGTGATATTTTCCATTAACCTCAAGAGGAGTGTTCACTGGATTAGCCGATTGGAGACCAGCCATGGAAATTAAATTTGTGGCATACTTGTGTTGATGGAGGAATATACCCTTGAATGTAGAATGAACCTCAAGACCAATAAAATAATGCAAATTACCAAGATCTTTCATATGAAACGCTGCTTATAATTGTTTTTTAAGGATTTGAATGGAAGCATGATCAGAACTAGTAATAATCATATCATCAACATACAGAAGAAGTAGGAAGATTCCAGTAGACGTTCTATGAATAAATAGAGAAGAATCATATTGACTCTGAGTAAAGGAGAACCCAAGTAGAGTGGAGCGAAATGTTTCATACCATGCTCTAGGCGCTTGTTTTAAACCGTATAAGGAGCGTTTCAGCTTGCACACACCCTTAGATGACAAAAGTAAACCTTGAGGGGGAGTCATATAAATATCTTTTGCTAGGTTACCATGAAGAAAAGCATTTTTCACAATAATCAATTCCATATTCCTGGTTGTTTCCTAAGGCAACCAAGCGAGCCGTGAAATGGTTGAGGGACCCATCAGAATTCAATTTTACAGAATACACCCATTTGCAGCAAATGAGTTTGACATCAAGAGGAAAACAGACAATATCCCATGTGAAATTCTCTTAAAGAGCTTGAGTTCCTCATTCATTGCTTTTATCCAACGTACATCTTTAACAACCTGTGAATAGCAAGTAGGAATAGAGATGCTAGAGAGTGTGACAGTCAAATAAGTATGTGATGAATCATACATGTCTGGTGAATATCTATCTGGTGCTCGAGATATTCAAACAGAACGACGTGGTTCAACCGTTACAAGATCAGGTGGCGGTCAGCGTCGGGAAGGGGTGGGGGAACCTGCTGTTTGTGTTTTCTGACATATATATGACCTGGTTTATAACGTTCTATAGGTTGAGGAATAACAGAAAACTAAGGAAGAGTAACAATATCATTCATGACAGTAGAAACACATGGAAACATAAACTGATTATCAAAAAATGTCACATTCCTAGAAATGCGAAAATGATGGTTAGTGACATCATAACACACAAATCCCTTATGAGATTGACTACATCCCATAAACGCACATTGAACAGACTGCGCTCCAAGCTTATGCCTTTCAAATGGAGGTAAGTGAACAAAACAAACACATCCAAAAGTATGTAAATCATTATAATTAGGATGAATTTTAAAAAGACGAAAAAAAAGGAGAATCGAGATCAATAACCGTAGAAGGAAGACGATTGATCAAGAAGACAGTTGTGGAAAGAGCCTCCACCCAAAATCGGGGTGGTACAGAAGCTTGAAGAAGTAAAATGTGTGTCACATCAAGCAAATGACAATTCTTGCATTTTGCCATCCCACTTTATTTGGGGTATCCACCTTATTCCTAAAACTCAAAATCACACTGATGAAACAACATATGTCAGAAATTTCTTAAACATAGAAAACACTTCTGATTTAGACCGAAGAAAATATATCCAAGTAAAACGACTATAGTCATCAATAAACGTGAAAAAATATTTATAGTGGGCACGAAAAACTACAGGAGACATACCCCATACATCACTATGAATCATTTCAAAACAAGAAGAAGCCCGATAAGCACCAGACAGAAAAGGAAGTGTTTTACTTTTAGCCAATTTGAAAACAGAACATGAAAGAGATGCACTAGAAACAATATTTTTATTTTCCAACAAACCATTTTTAAATAAATGAGACAAAACCGCAGAGTTGGGATGACCCAATTTTCTATGCCAATCCTCATTAGAATTCAAAACATTATTACAAACAAGAGATAAATGATTAGAAAGAAATCTCGAGTGGAAACAGTCTTCCCATTTTAGGCCCCTTCGCAACCACCTTCCCCGACACCTGTTCCTGCACAAGACAACCATCACGAGAAAATTTTGCCTTACAATTATTATCAACCAATTGACCAACAGATAATAAATTGGAAGCAAGTCCAGGTGATATAAACACATCCTGAAAATCAGAGTTGAGGTCACCAACATTAGTGATAGAGAGAGCATTACCATCAACAATTTGAATTTTTTGATTACCATGGTAAGAATGTAAATTATGCAAGTATTGAGAAGAGGTTGTCATGTGATTGGATGCGTCCGAATCAAGAAACCACGATTGAGAAACATTAGAAGACTTATCTTGAATTCCCAAGGCTGAAAGAGCGTAAATGACCATTTGTTGAATCGATTCAGGTTGTAGAACACCACCATTATATGCACCAGTACTGAGAGGACCAACAACAAAGTTGGTAGTGGCATAGAATGCTTGGGCTGGATGTTGTGCTGGTCAGGGAGGAAGCGTTGGACAGTCAGAGATGATATGACCCTGTTGTTTGCAATAATTGCAAAACTTCTTACTGCAATTGCTAGTAAAATGTCCAAATTGTTTGCAGGAAAATCATTGAACTTGTCGCAAATCACAACCCTTTCCTCTATTCTGAGCAACATATGAAACCGTCAAAGGCTCATATGTGACATCATTATGAGACATGATGTCTTGAGTAAGGAGACGTTGTTCCTCCCTAAGTAGTTCGCCAACACAAATACCCAAGGAAGGAATCAGATTCCGATTCAGCAAAGCTCCTCTAACAACCTTAAATTCTGGGTGAAGTTTCATGAGAAACTGATCACGCCTACTTGTGTTGTAGACCTCTTGGACAAACGCGAGAGAAGTCTTGGGAACATAAACATGTATAATAGAAGAGTGTTTTGTCCACAGATTCAAAAAACCATAATAGTATTCTTGGACAGACAAGGTACCTTGTTTGTAATTAGATATCTCTAACTCCAACTGAAAACGCTTAGCCGAATTGTCCTGATTGTAAATGCGCTTCAAATAGTTCCACATTTCTTGAGCGGTGGAAAAGGAACGCAAATTATTAATCATTTTAGGATCAATACTATTGAGAATCCAAGTGATAACTTGAGCATCTTTATATTCCCACTCTTCTAAAGAAACTTTTTCTATCGGTGGCTTAGAGACACCGTCTAAATGACTCCATAATTTCTTTCCTTTGACATGCATTTGGAACTGAAATTCCCAAGCAGAATAATTCTTTCCGGTAAAACGAGCACAAATAAAATCTCTTTCAGAATCCATAGAATCAATATTGCTAATAATTAAATTAACTTGAGAAAAAAAACCCACTTGAACAAAACTTTCTCACGTGAACAGAAGCTTCACGTAACACCACAGCTTCTTTGTTGGTTTTTTTTCTTCAACAAAGTAACTTTGCAAGTTTTTTTTGTACTAATGAATGAAGAAAACAAAACATGCTGACGTAATTGCACTTGCACTATTTTTATATCGAAATCAACAAGACAAATCTGAAAACCTTCCACCAAATCGAACACGATTCACAAATAAGAACGAATACCGAAATTGCAATCCTTTAGCACTACCAAGAAAGAATCCGAGAAACGATTGTAAGCACCGAAGATTACAATCGCAAGCCTGGAAAAGATTACCAAGAACTGAGATCTGCCAAGATGATTTCAAGAACGACACAGTGGAGTTTTGCCGAATAAAGCCAATATTAACCTAAAATTCACAGGTTTGATTGAGAACCTACAGATACCATGTCAACAATTCTTGGCTTTATCTTCTCTCATTATTATTTCTGATATATATAGAGGTTACAGGGTTATACAAGTAATTACACCAATTAATTACATTTAATGAGAACAGATCAATATTTGTTTCTCTTGTTCTACAAACAAACCCTTAATCTATAAGTAAACTAATTCCTATTCACACTGATCCCTCCTCTTTTAAATGACAACTTCCGCCTTTTATGTCCCGGTTCCTCCAATGTTACTCGTTTTACAAGAATCAACACCAATTTTAGAATTTGGATCCTCGTATGTTATTTAGGTTAAACCATCTCTCCGTTTTGGATTTAAGAGTTCAAACATCCACACACACAAAAGCAATTTCTTTTACGAGACAATTAAATAAAATAAATTAATGGTCAAGATTACAGCAACATACAACTATGAGACAAATGACAGGAGATGATCTATGTCTCACACTCCCACATTCTAATTAGGGGTGGCAAAACTGACCGTTTGCTCTGTCCCGCCTTAAGCCCGCCAAAAAAAGAGCGGGGCGGACAAGTCCGCCAAGAGTAATGAACATAAAAATCAAACTCGCCCGACCAAGTTGGCGGGTTGGCGCGCAGCGAACTTGCCCGCCTATTTTTTTCTTTATTTATTTTTCATTTTTTTAATATATTAATAAGTTTTTTTACATTTCAATTAGATTTTTCATTTATTTTTTAGAATACCTTTTTTGTAGAGTATTTTTTAAAGAAATTTTACTTAAAAAATATTACATATATTCACATATAAATGTATAAAATAAAAATATTAAAAATTGAAATGATTAAAATTAACTAATAGAAGTAAGAGCTTAAGGCGAGACAGACTGAATATATAGGTGTGGCGGACTTTAGCGGGCGGCAAGCTTTTCCGGGGCGAGCTTTGGCGGGGGAGTTTAAGCGGGTGGCGGCCTCAAAATTTTAACTCAATCCACCATTTTTTAGCGGGTGTGCGGGTCGATCCGGCGGGCCACGACCCATTTTGCCACCCCTAAATTTCTGATACCTTGAAGAAGTTATCATTATTATAAACAATTTCAATCACCTCGGTCGTAAGTAAGTATTAAAAAATAATTCATTTATAATTTATTTGCAAATTTATGATCCGCGTGATATTTATCTCAAGAATATACCTATTGATTTGAGACATTTCTCTGCCATACCAAAGTTTTATTGCAATTGTTTATTCTATGAATTATATGATAATTTTAGACATTTCTCATTCCACATTTGTTATATGGGATGCGCCTTCTGAAAATTTGAAAAATACTTCTAGGTAAATTTGGAGATGCATCTCCGAGCGCACTAAATATTATTTTTTGATAAACGTTAGTTCAGAGATGCAATTGAATTCACCCCTAGGATAAATTCAGAGGTACACCTCCGAAGTCACCTTTCACCTTAAAATTCAGAGATGTGTCTCCGAATTGTTTCTTGTATGATGTTTTCATAATTAATTTTCTATTATTACGGTGTTTTCAATTGAAACAAATTTCAATTCAATTAAAATTATCGTTATTTGTTTCAATGATTAATAAAACCAAATATTATAGAATAACGTAAAGCTTTAAAAAACCAAATATTATAAATAGTGAATATATTAAACAAAAATACAATCAAATGCATACTCTACTGTGTATGTATAATCCTAACACTTTAGTTCCTCCTCTGCCTACGGTAAGTCACGACACTATGTGCCTCAGAAATAATGAATAGTGCTAAGGCGAACGCTTCATCTCCATATATCATAAACACTTTGGAATCGATGCCCACACGTGCAAGCCGCATAATGGTCTGACAACATGTTAACACATCAACGACATGGTCTTCCATGGCCTGCTCATTCTGCAGGATCTCCTCATGAGCAGGCCTAGGTGGACATCCAGGAACGTCTTGTGTCATGTAAGGGAGTGACACCATGTAGAACCATGTCTTGTAACCCTCTACATAAGACCACTCAGATGTAACTTCTTGACTCCAACACTCCTCTGGTACCAGACGACTCTCAAAATCTATCAAAATGTCATCCATATGTCTGCGGATAATAGTGATGAGAGCAACTTGTAAGGGGGGCCTCCAAATAATCTAGACGTACACAAATTATTGCATGCACCACTCAGGCAAATACTATAACATGATCTTCGTCCCACATGTCATCCATCCAGAGTATAAGAAAATGGGGTCGAATGAAAATTTGCCTCAATCTTACGTCGTCAGGCTGAGTCTGGTCGTTCTACACATGGCACGATAAGATATGAGCATTCCCTCTGCTAGGGACAAACCGACAAGCTTATGGATAATCATGAGTATATAACGGGTCACGATTAAACTCGTGGATGCAGTGATAGTGAAGAAGGATTCATCCAAGAAAAAGAATAAGAAAATAAGTATTAGTGAAATCGTGGAAAAAAATATTAGTTTGTAACTTAATAGTGGAATTTGAAAATTACTGTAAGCATGGTGCATGAGCTTTTCATCTACTTTTTTGTCCATTTGCATTCTTCGTCCAGGTTGGAGTACAGGTGAACCAAGTATGTTGTCCCCTAATTTCACTCGTCAATGGTCTCCAAGTTGATGAAATATTTGAGCTAGGCCACATCAATGTAATTTGCACTTTTGTCCACAAACATAGACGTGCCAACCAAGAATAGGAAGTAGCATCTTAGGGCACACTTTTTGTGGTAGGTAACCTAGAGATCATCGACGTCCGGGTCATCAGCTATCTCCAAATTTTTGCCATACAAATCCGCAAGGTCAACTCCCAAATAAACCTTCATCATCCATTGTGGCTCAGCCTTGCTGATCTTAGAATGAACAAGCAATCTTCCTTTGATGGGAAGGTGTATGAGGTATGCTACATCATCTAGCGTAATAGTCATCTCACTAATGGGGATGTGGAAAGATGGAGTCTCACTATACCACTTCTCAGCAAATGCATAATCGGAAGAAAAAAACTTTGACAACTTCAATGGCAGAACCATTTCTGCAACTGCCCTAGCTATCTAAATCCAACCAAACTCATCCAAATTATATAAATCGAATCTCTAAACTTGTACATTAACCTATTTGAGCTATACAATACATTAAAACTAGTACATTTGAGCTAATACATTAATCAAAAATGAAAATAAGCTAAATAAAAACTTACTCTTAAATGTGTTGGTGAGGTTGTAGAGTGCTTTGATATTGAATTTAATAGGTAGATGGAGTTGGGAATGGTAAGAAACACGTGAATGTACCTTCAAAACTTGATCTTGAGTGTGTACTGGAAATAGGTTGAGAGTTTAAGAGAAACTTTTTTTTTAAGATGCATCTAAAAACTAGTATTTTTAACTAAAAATATATATTTGGAGATACATCTTCGAACACATCCTTAACTTGATATCGATTGTGCATTTTAGAATTTTATTTTTAAAAAATAGAATTTGTTGCGTTTGGAAACGCATTTCCAAGAGACATTTTGTATAAAAAATGAGAGAACCATTGCCTAATTTATAAGTTCAAGAGACATTAAAAGATAAAAGGTCGACCCAAACTATAAGTGAGGAAATGAAGCCACTTTAAAAAATGGGCTTGGAAGATTGGTGAAAGGGAATGAGGAGGAAATTGAATGCGGATGAATTTTTTCAGTATAACACAATTTTGATTGTTACAAAGAAAGATTTGTGGCAAAAGGACATACTTAGTCATATGACATTATTAAATATTAAATATAACTATAAAAGTATACCCTAGTGCTGATTGTGCTGATTCAATAAATGTTTGAAGATCTACTTTTACTTTTTATATATTATTATTGTTTGGAGGAGCAAGAAGAAGCATAATGTAGTTACTTATTAAGTATTGATGTTAAATTTAGAGCGTTTAACACAGAATCTATGAACTATTGTAAATAAAATGTGTTTTAAGATTTGAAGATAGGATGTGAAAGTTTTGTCAAACTTTATTGCGAATCTATCATTTATATTGGAAATAATTTTGTTCAACGTGCATGGTCCTTATATTGCCATATATGGCTATATATGGAGGAAATCAAACCTATTGGTATATTGCTATATATGGCTTATAAATTTTCTAACTTAACTAGATTTGTAGGGTATAAAAACTCTTATTTAAAAGGAAATTTATGATTATATTATCTAAAGGAGTAACAATTATTTAAATATTAATGTTTGTTCTTTCCTATGGTTTAAGAATTAACTTCATTATTAAAAAAGAATAAGCTTAATCAAAACACTAAATTATTTTCATGTCCACTCAACTCTCAAGGTGGTATATCAATTGCAACATAAACTAATAATATAGAGCAATTGTCCGCGTGTGAGCGTCCAAGACAGAATACCACACATGACTAAAAATTTGTCAAAGGTTATATAACATGGATAAAAAAGACTTCATAAAATATTTGTCACAGTTATGTGAACCATGTCTAAGGCCTCCAAAATCTTAAGACCGGCGGATACACTAAGGAACCAATATGTTGCTGCTTTGAAAGAAAACTCAACCACTATATATTGCATAAAATGAAAAGCAAATTGTTAAAGAAAGGGAAAAAATGAGTGAGAAAGAATTTATCTACAACACAAGGAGAATAATAATAATAATAATATACATAAATGACATTCATATGAATGGTGATTCCAGAAACTAACTGAAAACTCATATGTGCAGCATCCTCTTTATACATTTTCAGTTGAACAACATTCATTCGATCACCTTCATAAACACTTTTAAGCAGATTGCTTCCCAAAGTCACATTCAAACATATTTCTAGGATTGTAACATAATCTGCAAAAACAAGTAATCTTCTATAGTTATCTATTAATCAGATTTAAAATACTTGATTTCGAATAAATACCTGTTTAAACATGTTATTCACAAGCAATCTTGGTATCGAAGCTGCTGAGGCAGATTGCGAATGCCTGAAATGCCGAGATAGGATATCGATAATCCATTGTAAACAAATCCTTCCCAACTTTTCCAAATTGCAAAATAATCTTATCGTGTTCTGGTCCAGAAGTTCCGTTTTCTGCAGAAGCCACCAGCTGAAAGTTTTTAACCGAGGCAACTGTCACCCGTCCATGAAAGTTTAAGCACCAACACTGCAGCTGCTCGTGCCATCTCGGAGCCTTGTTTTTCAACACAAGTAAACCGTCTTTTTGATCACCAACTAGGGGTCCGGATAGAGAGTTTTCCATCACACGATTTGATTTTGATCGGAAAAAAGGAAATAGAGGAAACATTTCTATGTTGTTTAGAGAAAACTCGGTTTGTGTAGGTGCTACTCCTCCTGGTTCGATTGAAGACGATGGAATGGAATCCATGACACAGTGCATTCTCCTAGGCCCCCTGCTAGCCATATATAGAAGGTAAGAATAGAGTAGTCGATCTATGAAGTCCGTTATAAAATGTCTATGAACAATTGCAATGCGCAAAGCTTACCTCGAGCCAAGGACATTCAATTCATACGAGATGTGAGCCACTGGATAGTTGCCGGTTGGGACCTTGGGTGAAACCTGCTTTAGATTCACCAACCTAGTAGAACGACTTTTAGTAAACCTAGCTCCTGTATGAGGTGGCTGGCTGTCATAGATTGTGAACTTTGTTCCGAGGAAATTTGATCTTATTACAAGAGAACAAAAAAGGTTTAAGTCGTCACAATAATAAACGGTAAAAGTGAAACAATAATGGTAATAGAATCTGATTAGTTAGTAGCTCACCTCAGTTTCCCGACATAGGTATTGCTTCCCCTTGACATATCATCTGCATCTAGAGAGATGATATAATCTGTGCAGGTAGGACGTCTACTTTTGCGAGCAGCCAGAAGGAACTTCCCGTCATCACCTAACGCTGAATTAGAGAAGCTTTAGATCTCAAAAAGGAAAGCTGAGAATGAGGCGAAACAAATAAACTAAAGTTTTATACTGAAAGAAATCACCGGCAGGTTTAATTGTGTATACTCACAACTAGTTAAACTGAGAAACAGATAATACGTTTGAGTGGACCGGTTGCGCTTTATAAAGCATTGAAGGAGATTCTCCCTTGGACCAGGCTGCGCAAGTTATATACCAATAGAAACTTGTTAGGCAATGCCATAGTGGTTAAACAATGTATTAACGAAATTCCTCTTGTCCCTGTCTACTATCCTGCAAAACCACAGTCAAGGGAACGGACTTGGGGAATTTGCAGGGTATGAAGACAAACATGTTAGGTAATGGCATAGGCCATAGTGGTTAAACAAAGTATTACTATATTATGAAGGAATATTAAGACAAACACCATAGTCATATTCAATCATCATGCCCTTCCACAAACAAGGGAATCTTAAGATCAAATTCCATGTACAGTATTCCACACCAAAAAGGAATCTTATGGTGCCCACTCAATTAGCCCAAAACAGTGACATCTCCTTCTACTTTTTGGTTTTGAAAATTATAGATCACCAACAAAGAAGCAGTGAAAACACATACTTGAACATCAAATATATCAAGGCCACCTTAGGGTGTGCAAGGCAGCCTACAGCACGGCCTCACACTTTTTCATGATTAAGCTATGGCAAAAAGGTCTTTGTACACATATTCCACAGTTAATTTACGGTTAAATAGAACTCCTTAAAAAAACTCACAGCTCAACTAAAGCTAACTTCAGCTTCTTACAAAGGACCTCCCAAAAGTTTGAGAATGTTCTGAACACTAACACTAACACCAACAGGTTAACAACTATAATAATTTGAGAATGGACATAATTGAATGTAATAACACGAGACACTAACACGAGCCAGTGTCGTGTCGTTATTGAACATTGGCATGTGTTGGTGCTAACAGCCACTACTCAACCAAAACATGATTACATCCTAGCCAAACCAGTAGAAGACATTAGATGCAATTATGGACTAAGGGTGGTGCCAATAATAATAGTAATAATAACCAGATAATACAAAACCTGGTCATTTCAAAGTCTTTTAAGGAAATTAAACTGCAAAATTTCCCATGTAAAGTTTCACAAAAGTTGAGAAACTTAACATCACAATTTAGTGGTCCCAAAATAACTAAAATTAGGCCAAAAACCCAACAATATCCATTAATAACACTGACCAACCAAATTAACAATTTTCCATAAGGAGTAAAACATTATCAATATCTCAAAATTGAAATGATTTTTCAACTCTAATGACTCTTTAAACTTCACATCTCCTATGGCATGGATAACTACTTCATCATCAAAACATACATGTATCTTTTCTTTTGTAGTAAAACAATGTTTAAATAATTCAACAAAACACCAAAATTTAACACCAAAACATTTCAAGTAAGAAACAAGAAACCCTTGTTGCACTCATTCAAGCAATTAACCTTTCCATAATTAGAATTCAAAACCTAATTAAGCTCAAGTCATCAACAAAACAAAACCTTTCAATTAAAAACAACAAAAATCTAACCTAAAATTGGAAGAACAAAAAAAACACTTTTTTAAGAACTTGAACTAAAAATTTGATTTTGAGCAAAACCCATATGAGGAAAAAGGGAGAAATTAAGAATGGAGAAAGAAAAAAACCTGTTTAACAGAAATGGGGAAAGTTATCTTAGCAGAAAGTTCAGGTATTTTAACAATTTCTTTAGTGATAACTCTCCAATTCCGACAAACTCCGGCACATGCGACAACGTTTTTCCTCGGCGGCCATGTATCCTCGGACGCCTCAATTCGGAGGAGAACTTCCCGAAGAAGCTCTTGTGGCATGTTGGACCAACAACTCTGTCTCAAACCGTCGCCAACAAGAACTTTGTCTTCTTTCTCAACTACAACCACCCTTTGAGATCTCGATCTCATGTCTTCAATTATGTTCTTGATTATAGCCATACCCAGATCACGAAATGGTGAAAAAAATGAACTTTGAAAAAGGGATTATGAGAGAGAGATGAAAAGGGAAAGGTGAGATTGTGATGATGAAAGGAGAATTGAGTTTGAGAGGAAAAGGAGAGAATGTATGAAGAAGAGTGTAAGAGAGAGAGAGAGAGATAAGAAGAAGAAGAAGAAGAAGTCAGAGTCACACACAGAGAGACACAAAGAGACAAGAAGGTAAAGGTAGGTAGGTGGTGTTTCAAGGTGGTGGAGAGCACATAGTAAACTTTGTGCTTTTTTTTTCGAATACTTTTCTTGTGCCAAAAAAAATATTTTGATAAAAGTTTTTTTTGTTAATATAGAATATTTTAAAAATGTCTATGAATGAAATGAATCTTGATTATTTTTAGTTAAAAAATTGAATTTAATAATAATAATAATAATAATAATAATAATAAAAGAAAAATAATAATATCTTATTAAAATTTATTAAAAATCAATACATAACTCTTTAAGCAATCTTTGAGTTTTGAAATTGATTTAGTCTTTAGTGAGTTCCTAGAGTTCAACTCATTAAAAAAAATTGTAGAAACAAAAAATTATTATAAATAATAAGATATTTAGTTGAATCGAGTCAATATTAGACATTTATGTTAAGTGGATTGAATTTTGTTAGAAATTTATTTTAATTGAGATTATTTATATCTGAATTAAAATACATAGAAAAGTAAATTTTATTATATGATAGTACGAGTTTAAGCAACTTAGTCCAATTATATTTTGAGTTGTTCATAAGAAAATTCATTGTTAAAAAAACACAATAACTCAATAGCAAGACCTAAAATCACATAAATTAGGGTACTTTGTTTAGACAGAACATAAAAAATACACAACGATGATAATCTAGTCATTAAGATTAACTCTAAAAAATAACATGTATTAAAGTCAATTATACTAACAAATTTGTACTTATTTACTCATGATCTCAAAGAACATTTCATTGGAGATAGCAGATAAAATCAGTTGTAATATAATTTGTAGTATAATTTATATTAATTTTAAGAATTTTTATTGCTAATAGTTTATATTCTTTTAGTTCTATAGTATGATTTTGAAAAATCATGAATAAGTTCATTCGTGTCAAAATTACTCTAACTAGAAAAAATATCTACAATGTTTTTATTGTATTAGTTATTGTGACAAGAATGAAGAAGACTTAAGCCCAAAGATTTAGAACAAAAAGAATAAAGGTTTAATTGCAATTTCGGTCCCTATATTATTTATTTTTTTGGATTTTAGTTCTTCTATTTTAAAATCCAAAATTTGAGTCCTCTTATTTTAGTTTTTTAAGAATTTGAGTTCCCCTGTAAATTTGAAAACTATTTTTAATAACATAACACATACATTGATGACGTGTCAGTGTCAATTAAGTAGCGAATTGTTCAATAAAATTATTTTTATTTAAGATTTGTGTGGAACATGTCATCAATGTGAGCTCAATGTCGTTAAAAATTGCATTTAGATTTGCAGGAGGACTAAAATCCTCAAAAAACTAAAATAAAGGGACTAAAATTCCGAATTTTAAAATGGAGAGACCAAAACTCAAAAAAATGGATAATAGGGGGACAAAAATTGTAATTAAGCCAAGAATAAAACTTAAACCATATATTTTTGCACACAACTCATGAAGCTGATTTTTCTAGCTAGTATTACAAGCATTAATTTGGGAAGTTAGTTAGATTAAAGTTTATGTTATTAGAAATTTGGTTAGTGTTAGTTAGAAGTAGTAGTAGCAATTAGATTTTGTTAGAGCACAACAAACTTAAACTAACACTATATATAGTTTTTTCCCTTTCCATATAAAAGTTAGAGATTTAGAATATACGAACATTGAGAATGAATCAGAGATGCAACTCATCAAAGCTACCAAACAATTTTAACATAATAGGAATCACCTTTTAATCGTACCTTCTACAAATGTACTCAACGCTTCTCCTTCTTCTGTTTGTGTATCTTGAAGCTCATGAATGGCAGAAATTGATGAATCCTCGCCATTGTCCAAGAATCAAACTGCTTCAATGGGTGTACCTTTAGTGTTAAGAAGCTCTTCGTCTTTATCATTTTGACTCAAGTTTTCCATCAAGCTACAAGATAAATAACTATATATTGTGGAATCAGCGGGTAGAAGGTGTGATTTTCTTGCACAAGCTCTATATTTATGTGGTGAATCCTAAAATTCCTCCTATGTTTAAAATAGTTGAAGATCGTCTTCAAAACATCAATTATAAAACTCGGATAGTGCAAGACCAATTTCGTCTCATGTGGTTGCTTTCAACAATCTTTTAAACAATGACCGTGTGTTTTCTTTCTTGTAAACGCTTATGAAGTGTGGGATAAGGTTCACATGCATTTCACAACAATTATAAAAGCATGTGCAAGAAAATTACGCATTAAGCTCGAAACTACCAAGAAACTCTATTGTTTTGTGTCAAAGTATCATTTGTATTAAAGCAATGGTAGATTCCTTACTTTTCTTAGGTGATTATATATCTGAAGAAGATCATATTGATCTTATCCTAGATGGACATCCTAAAGAGCATAGTTTGTTACTGATGCAAGTGTACAGTAGTTTTGAACCTCTTACGATCTATGACATTGAAGCATTGCTTTACATTCAGGAAGTTCAACTTAATATTCAAGGGCGAGAACTTTTGTTCTCCAATGTCTCAGCAAATTTAGTATACCATGAACCTGGTTGTGGAAGACAGATCACGTGTAGACGTGGAAGAACTGTGTGGTTTAGAGATCGTAGATGCTCTAGAGAAGGGAACTAAAAAAAAAAAGGCCAACATGCCAACTCTTTGGCAAATAAGGACATGTTGTGCTCGAGTAATGGCACAAGTATGATGAATACTTTGTTCTTGCAGCAAGCACTCAAGTTGTTCATGAAATTGCACGTGTGTAATGACAATCAAACTAAGGGTGATCGGTCTAGTGCACCAACTAGCTCTAATACTCTAACTACAATGATGGCCATAACATATTCACAAGTGGACATTGACAAGTGTTTTATGCCACGAGAATTGGTGTCCCAAGCGTGGTTCATTGACTTAGGTGTTTTCCATCACCTAATATATTTTGATTCCATCATAAACCATAAGTATGCATACTTAGGTAACAATAGAGTTCAAAAAAGTAATGGCCAAAGTATTTCTATGAAGTATATTGGTTCATCATGGTTTGATCCTCAATATTTCACCTAACACTAAGCTAGTTCTTAAACAAATTTTTCATATACCTGACATAATTAGAAATTTATTATCTAATTCAAAATTTTCCAAAGACAATTGTGTTACTTTTTAATTTCTTGCTAACAAGTACTTTGTGAAATCTCATATTTCTTAGCAGGCTGTCCTTGAAGGGTTCCTTGATGATAATGCATTGTATTACTTTCCCCACATTCATTTAATTCTCTCAAAAACTTATGGTATTGTTTCCCTTACCTCTCATAATTGTAATCCTAAACATAAGTCTGCTCTAAAAGGTTGTACCTCTTAAGATGAGCTTTCTTTATGACATTATAGATTAGGATATGTCAAATTTCAAAATGTTAAACATATATTTCATTTGTATAATATAAAATACCATAACAAAGAAACATCATAAATTTATTTATGATGTAAACTGGTGTTGAAATTGCATCACCCACTAACCTATGAGACATTTTCTTCTCTTTAAATATAGTTTTGACCATGTTCCAGGCACTTATATTATTTCTATATTTTTCTTTGTCATTGTGTTATGATGCAATAACTTTATGATCTATTACTTCTTTCTCACACATGTATCTAAATTCCTTAGAGATGTATTCACCTCAACCATTTTTGCTCAATTTCTTTAGGCTACATTCACTTTTTTTCTCATGTGTGTATATCGTACTCAAAAATATCCAAATTGTTTTTTTTTTTATTTGATAGAATCATGTGTGTATAGCTTACTTATATATCAAAGTTAAGAAATAGTTATTACCTCCCAAGGATTCAGTTTCAAAAAAGGTCACACTCGTCTGATCATACCATCTCTAATTTATGCTTTAACTTCATTCGATAATCTCCTTTGAATGAACTCCTGACTTGGTTTATTTCATATCATTCATCTTGTGGTTTGATTTGGAGAAAAACATAAACCATTCTCTTTATGTTGAGCTTAGTCGAGTTCTTTAAATTTAGTTAACTATACCTTTGTGCCATAGTTAATTCATCGTTAAATTTGTTATTGATGCAAAATATCGACGGTCAATAACATTGATATTAATCTTTAAGGACATGTTACTTGAAAAATAAGCTTTTAAGATAAATATTGTATTCCATCATAAACCTCCAATTCTAAATTCACTAACTTCATTCAATAGTTCTTCTCAAGCAATCGACAAAGACTATCATATTGCTTGTCATGGAAGGAACATATATCACTTCATTGATGATTAATTCTCGCTCGTCTATATTTATGATAGGGATAATTTGCATCCCTTCTAACACAACTTGGATATTATTTACAAACATGACATTCCTTCTTAAAAATCGTCAAGTTGTATAAACCACTCTTTGTTTCTAATCAAGTGGTTGATGCATCATGTTTCTAGGAACCACAAAATAGACTTTTCTTGATCCAGTTTTGACGTATCCATTAAAAGAACATCATTTAAGTCACAAGTATCTGCTTATTCAAGTTGAGTTTCTCTTTTATCACTTTAATTATTGTATAGCACTCCATTTCATAATGGCCATGTTTTTTTATAGTTGTAACACTTCACATCTTTATTGTCATCTTTCTTCTTGAAATTCTTGTAGCTCTAATCTTACTTGATTGTGCACTATATTCTTTATATTTTTATTGAAATTTTCAAAACCTTCTTTTTTTCCACTTCTCTTTTTCTTTGTAATTTCTTGAATCATTAGCTTTCATCTTCTTTATTATATTGGATTGTAATGATTGTTATGTCCCTTTTTTTGAACTCGTTAATTTCATTCTCGTCTCATGTGCTTCTAGAGAGGATTGAAGATCTTCAATTTTCATAGCAACAAGGTTCTTTGATTCTTCTATTTCACAAATAATGTAATCAAAATTTGGAGCTAACATTCTTAAAATCTTCTCAAACTTCACTAACTCACTCGTTGTTCCACCATATACCTTCATTTGATTAGTAACCATCACCAATATCACGAGGAATTCACCCGATAATTCTTGTTCATTCGTCATGAGCATTTCATATTGGCATTTTAATGCTTGCAAATTGATCTTCTTGAGCCTATCATCTCTAACATAAGCTTTCTTGAGTGTGCTACATGCATACTTTGTTGTTTATTATTAAATTATCTTATCAAAGATGTTTCAATCCACACATTCATTAATCAAGAGCAAATTATTTCCATCTTTTTTTCTTTGCTAGAGATGTTGTTTTTCATGGGCATGTCTTGTATTCTTCTCTAATGTTGCAAGTTCATTATTCACAATTTCAAGAGAATATATTGTAATTTGAATACCACTTTCATTTGTGCACACCACCGATCATAGTTTCATTTTTTCAATACTGTCAAATTACCATGAAATTGATTTGAAGTTGTATTCGAGTTTGCCATGGATCTTAATCAAAGATTAACACACACTATAAGAAAGATTTGCTATTGACATCATAAGAAAGAAGAAAGAAAATTGTGTTGCTTTGTGTGTCAATCTATTGCACTTTATGAATTCGAAACTATGCAAAACAAAAGATAATTATTTTCATTGAATTGATCTAGGTTATTATATACAACAAACTTTTTAACAAACTAAGTCAAACACATAACTTGCATAGTAAATTCTCAATAAACTCTAACTGTAAGTAACTAAACTACTAACTAAGTTTTAACAAATAGATAATTACATGCTTTCAAACCAATATTACAAAACACATAATTATTTATAGATGAAAGTTGCAACTTAAAACAATTAGTTGTATACTTTCAAATTAAAATTACTACAACGCAACAAATAAATTATTGCAAACTTTCAAAATAAAGTGATAACTTAACACAGAGTCAATTAATTTTATTTTTTAAAATTAACCTAATAACGTGAACATGTATTTACTAATTGAATCAAACGTTACTCACCATAATATTTTATTTTTAGTGCAATTTCTTATTCCACTCCGTTACCTTCTTACTCGCCGTACGAATTTTTAAAAATGTCCTTCAAAATAAAAAGTATATTTTTAGTGCGCACCACAATATGATAAAATTTACACAAATCGAAACTTTACTTCCGGTTCTGTACCGAAACTGGAATTTCGGTTTTTATCATAACAAAAATAAAAAAACTTCATTGCATTGTTTAACATAGAGATACATATAATTCATAACATAAACTTAGTAAATACATTTAGTAGTTAAACATAAATCAAACATTACGAATAAATATTCGGGTGGACGTTGCAACATCCTCATAATGTCATCGACAGTTCTTGATAAAGTCACATCTAGCTCGATTGGAACTTTCTCCCGAAAACTTCGATAAGTCGACCACTTAGCCCGTAAATCAACGTCGTTCTTCAGTTCACGGTTCATGAACTGGAGATTTCATTCATTGTCAATCGATGGAGAGCAGTACTCGATCTTCTCTACCTTTCGGTCGTCGTCGTAAGGAACAAGTTCCTGCAATGTTTCACGCACCTCTTCAATTGGGGTGTACACAATGATCTTGAATTCGCGAGATGGTATGACGCCGGAAAAATGGACAACTCCAACAACCCATGTGATGTCTAATTTCATGTCCATATCTGATTTTTTTTATGTTGTGGTAGGAAAAATATAAGAGGAGGGGTATTTTTATAGTAGTTGGATGTAAACATGGACAAAAGAAATCATATCCTTTTGTTAGCGATAAAAACGGAAGTTAAATTCCGGTTTTTAACTTAACCAAAACCGTAAGTAAACTTTCGGTAAATGGTCTGGGGTTAAAAAACTAGAAACTGAACAGAAACAACTATACTCATAAAATCTCATATATTCAAATATTGTGCATTTGGTCAAACTACAAATATGAGTAAAATGTCACATCATAATACATGAACAAAATGAAGTTAACATTAAAATGCTACCTAACTACTTGAAAGATGCGGAAAAAATATCGCCGGATAAATTCACCGGTGGCACTCCTTTTGACTTTTCCCTATTTTTTCTCTCTCTATTTGGTTCAACTTGTTGTATTCTTGCATCATTTCCATGAATTCGTTCGACCGTGTCTCCGATGGTTCTGTGAAATAAAGCGCCCACTCCGGTGATATCGGTGGTATAGGGCCTCCCGGTTTCAAATATACTTGAACAAAATACCGAGGATTTGAAATCCACCCAACACATATGATACGATCACTGGGATTTGGTGTAGGAGCGGTGCGCAAAGGGAAATAAGTCTCTGAAAAACTGTATCTTGTCAAATTAATACACACCCTGTCATATGCACTTGATATGAGATGACCCATTTCAGGGAAGCACGTTCATTTATCCTCTGGTGCAAATCCAACCTCACCAGGTACAAGTGCGTGATATATTTCCTCAACCTTCTCTTTACTCCCTAGCACACGTGTGTACAATTCTTTGTGTTCTTTCAACTCTGTGATCGGGGTATTTCGCACAGTATTGTAATACTCTTCACGGCTACCAAGCAAACAAGAAATAGCTCAAAAACCACAATTATTGTCACCACCCACATTGACAATTCGTTCAACGTACTTATCCATGAAAACAGGCATGTGATCGATGAATGGTATTTTTGATTGAGCTATTTCTTATATGATGAACCATAAAAATGAGGATTTGGAGTAGAAAATGGATTGACAATGGAGAGGGTTTTTGAGAGGTTTGAAGGAGAAAGTGTGTTATGGTGGTGATCACCATGGTTGCTATTTTAAGCAATCAGTGTCGTGCCAAAACCGGAAGTATACTTTCAATTTTATACAAAATATCTAAGTGACAACACAATTCAATGTTCTTGCTACTATAATCGAATATATACTTTCAGCTCCAAATCAAAAGTGCATCTCTGGTTAAGTTTCTTATAATTTCAAGGGTTACACCACATTTTAACTTGTTTGTGCTAAATGGATGAAAAAAATATTTTTGATTTTTTATGGGGTGCCCCACTATTATGGAGTGGATTAAGAAATTCACAATTTTTTTTATGTAGTATTAACAAACATATATCTTAACAAATTAAATATTGAAGTGGTGGTAAGCAAAAACAATGCTATAAAGGTTCCACATCTAACATCCGTTAGTATTACCAAAGGATACAAATAGTAAAACCTATAATCTCGTATGCAACTGCAATTCAAAATCAAATGTACATCCTCACCTATTTTTAATATTTTTAATATTGAAAATAAAAAACTTATCTATCACCAATAAACATGAAAACAACAGCTATATAATACATTCAACATTGTTGTTTACTTCTGAGTTGAAATATAAACAAAATTATACTTAAAAAGGATTTTAAAAGTCAAACATATTTAGTTAAAACTTTGCAGTATCAACAAAAAAAGTACAACCAAAACGAATGGCCTTAAAAGCTTATTGTTAGTGATAGCATTATTGTGGATTTAATCAAAATTTAGTGCATGAGAAGAAACTAAACCTTTGTGTCTGTCTAAAATGGATTGGATAAGCTTAGTGACACTATTCTTAAGCTCCCACCACATAACTTTGCAGTAGGTAAAGGTTCTTGTAGCCCCACCATACTTATTTCAATACGCAAATATAATGGTTTCAATGTATTTGTTAGGGACCATTGATCTATCAACTACTTTGATTAATTTTCCACCAAATTGCACTTTATGTACATGCTCAATTTTGTTATTGGTATCAATCACCCCTTTACCAATTAGGTTGGATTTGCTTATTTATTTTGCATTTCCATCAATAGAGAGGAACGTCTAATAACATTTTGTGAGTTTAACAACTTAGTTTTGTCCTAATATATTTTATAAAAAAATTCTTATTCTATTATTAATGAATCCATAACTTTTTTTTTTAAAATGTTACGTCTATAAGTAAAAATGTAAGATGGCATGTCCCTACATTTTTTTGCAAGACATACCAGAGTTGGTATAAAGTCTTTATTCTCTAATATGTTTACTCTATTTCTTCAAATGTGAATTTTTCCTACTAGTATTAAGTCTTTATTCTCTAACATGAATTTTTACAATATTAAACTTTAAAAAATGTAATGCCTAATGGTTTGATCTGCCCCACCGTCATTTTTTTATAACGAACAAAAATTTTAGACCCACAATTTTTACTATGACCGTCCAACTTTGCATTTTTTTTAACTTCTACAAAACAAGTATAAACTTAACGAGAATTGCCGGTGCCAGTTTGCCATCTCAATACTTGTTCCTAATACCATAATCATACACAAAATTTTATTTTTTAAATTTATTGAATAATTAATGTATCTAATCTATAAACTAAATAGATTAATTATTTAATAAACTTATTAAATCAAATTTTACTTATACATCATTAGTGACTACGCGGCATAGCATAGCATGTCACACTTTCACTTTCAAAATAATTATACAAGAATGAGGTATCATAAGAAAATAGTAGAATTTTGTACAGTAGTGGTAGATATTTATCACGATAGTTTATACCTTTTAATTGCAATAAACAAATAGCACCTTTTAATTCTCCAATAAACAAATATCTTTCCTAATCTCATCATTAAAAAAAACAAATATCTTTCGTTAGAGCGAAGATATTTTTCTAATAAAAGCCCATAGCAATACGACTGTGTTATGTTTGGGTATGACGCCATATTTATTGGTATTTTTGTATTTCAGATGGAATAAAGGAATAAACTGCTTTAGCCGTTCAGACATTAAAAAAGACACTGAACAAATATCACCAAATTTCCCCCCGCAAGAGACAAAAAGTTGTCCTTGACTTGACCATTGTTAGTATCACACATGCTCAGGGCCACTAACAAAACAATGATATTATAATTGTTCATGACAACTACCATACCAAACACCCTTTCCCAAAATTTAAAAAAGTGGAAAAGACACTATCACATATTGAATTGGAGCACTAATTCCTCACATCCATCCAAACATGATTATTAGGTGATGAAATTATTGAAGATATTCAAAGCATTTAAGAGTATGTTTTCAACATAAATACTCATTACTCAAGCAGCCCTCAAAATTCAATAAACACTTGTAAAACTATCTATATAGATTATTTACTTAAAATAAGGTTAGGATCTAACTATGCCAACATATTCTTTACTAGATGTGGATAATCTGCATTTACAAACAATAATCACTATCCATACCTGTCCCCCCAAACTCAAAAGGAAACACATGTTTGGGATATGATTTTCAGAAACTTAGAAAAGGTAACATATAATTTGTAATAGAACTAGCATAGTATTTAGTAATCATGTGATCTTGGTTTAATAAATCACACAATGTAGGTTGTCTTAAGAATACATTGCAAAAAAACTAAAGATACAAATTTACAAGTATGAGTTAATCCAACTCTATCAATAACTTTGATCGTATTGACAACACAACCCAAAACTCTATACCCTTGCTTGCTGGAGATCGCAATAAAAAGATGAAATTCGAACATAGACTAAAAATTTCCTTCATTTCCATACGCTATATAATGGAAGTTTTCATTTACAAATTGTACGACAGGATAAACAATTTGAGTAATGTGCTTTAAGGCTTCAAAAAAGGAGCTAAATCCTAACCTCAATGTACTTGTTACCTGTACATCCTCACCTATCCAAAATTTTCCAACCAAGTGTACTAAATAACAGGAACACTCCCATTTGGTTGTTGCATGGCTTCCAGGCGATTTCCTACAAGACAAACGTATCATGCTAATGGGAAACTTATTCACATGCTCATAAATCATAATAGCCTAATGCAAAAACTAAAAATGATTGTAACACTGACCGGAAACCGGTACCAAATAGAGAAATATAATAGAAATAATTTACCGTGATTGATGATAGAATAGGTAGTTCAATAGAAAGGCCCACAACCAACACTCATAATCTCCACATAAATAGAATAAATAGAAATTTGAAGAGATTACTTGGAAGTGTCACTCTCTTCCAAATAACCTCTTCAAATTTTCCAGATAAACCATCTAGCCTAGAATTTCCTCATTTTATTCACTCCAAATAACTATTCAACTGCTACTAAATGTTAATATTAAAAACAGTAACTACTACTAAAATAAAATAATTGTATGATAAATAGAACAGCCACATTCAGTTTTGGTTCCTTCTGATTGCCTCTTTTAAAAGCATACACTTAAAAACTAATTGTATCAAATCAGAGAAGCATCAAAATGCTTTGAAAGCCACAAGCAGAGACATTCATTTAATGATTTCGGAGTATTCATAATTTAGCATATTATATCCTTGCCACATGTGGCTTAGTATAGTATTTAAACCAAAACACAGCATAAATAGCATATTACAGTTACGGTTTCTGGTCTGGGATCACGTTGACACAGTCCTAGACACAGTAGAACCTTTTCGATTTATACAAAAAGCAGAACCGGACTCGTATCTTCTTAAATTCACAAGTTTTTAATAATGATTATGATGATTTTTATTCTCAATCTAAATGCCTTAAAAAAGATTCTAGGAAAAAGAGTTCTGATTATTAGGTTAGTACCTAACATTTCTCTAAAATTACTATCATTTAAATTTAAATGATAATATTCTTCTTAATAGAAAAAATGTGTTTTAACCATAAATCTTATCCTAAAAATACTCAAACTCAAATTTAAAAATTATGTTAGGCTAAGTAATTAAAAATAAATAAAACAATAAATTATTATCATCATAACTAATCTTAATCTGCGGAATCACAGATCTTCCTTTTCTGGATTATGCTTTCCCACAGATGCATCCATATCACTGCTTCCCCCCTCGGCATTGAGCGTGTCCTCAAATTCAAATTTGGGATAGGCCTTGCAAAACTTATCAAAAAGGTTTTCACGTTACATATTCTCGAGTATATCCTAGCCATGGGACTAACAATTCTCTACTTCCTCTATTTAATCTACTGCAAATAGAGGTTTGGGATTGCAGGACAAAACCATTGTTGAACGTTCTACTCATATTATCTCGTGTCGTAAGCATTCCTTGTGAACACTTCCGTTTGTGTTCAAATGCTGGAGCTATATTCATAGCAATTCCTAGATTTTCTAGTTGTCGAAGTTCAATGTATATTCTCAATTCATCAATCAGCCCATCAATAAATAAGTCCACTTGTTGTCTAGGATTGGCTTAAGATCATGGATTCACGCAAGCAAGGACTGAAAATGGCGTTGACAATCTTCCATGGATTTTGTTTGCTCGAGGTTGGCGAGTTCTCTCAATGGATTATTTCCCATTGGTGCTCCAAATCGTATATGGCAACAATTCCATTTCCATTTCAACCACATTTCTATCCAACTTGTTAATCTCGAGATCTATTTTAATAGTTTCGTTAATCTCAAGATCTATCTTAATAGTTTTTCATATAGTATTTCTAAGTCTTCATCTAATATAAATAAGGCCCTCCTCCATTTCAACCACCTAGGGAAGGCAATGGGTAGAGTTGGACAGGGCACTATAGTCGTAACCATCCCTATATCCAATGGGGTGTGTACAAAAAACATTTTTATATAATAATATAAAATAAAATATATAAATATTGTTAAGAGTTCCACATCGGGTAATATATGCCACGAACATGTATTTATAAGTGGAGATAATCTTCACTTTACAAGCCAATTTTGTAAGGCTGAGTCAGACCAACCACAATTCTTTGCAAATATATAGTGCGGGTATGGGGTGAGGGTACTAAGATACTCGTTTGTTTTGTGAATTTTTACCCTACAAGTTATGGGTACCTTTGGCGAATACCAATTGGAAATGGATCCAATTGTCATTCCTACAACCACCCAACTTGAATATGATGTTTACGCCTCCTTCTATTTCTCTATCATTTTGTACATATGGACTCAAGATATTTAAACCTCTTAATTTATGGTAAGATATGATCTCCAACTTTCACCTTTATGTTAAAAATGCTTCACCTTTTAATTAATTCATATGATTTTAATATAGTATGAAACAATATTGATTTAGCCATACGAATTAAAAAAATTAAGATAATGTTAAACACAATATAAAGATTCAATTATATTTTAAGATGTAAATGTCATTTAAATTGAAACGATCAACACTTAAAACTAACACTTTATTATTTATAAGAAATTCAAATTCAATTTGGGGCTCGATTTTAACTATTTTTTGTAATGATATCTTAAGTTATAATATTATTTTGATAAGAAAAATGTGTCATATAAAGTTAGAAATATTTCCTATAACTCTTATGAATACAATGAAGATAATATAATTGTTTTACCTATTATATTATTGTTCAAAGTTGACTATTTAGTTAACTTTAATGCTTAGCAATTTCACATTAAACAAACTCTCATCAATTTTACTAGTAGTCCTACATTGAAAATCACATTTTCTTATACTCTCCTCTTCTCCTATATATTAGAGTGCTCAAATACTCATGAGATGCATCCAAGAATTTGAGAAGTTATCTTTGTTAAGAAAATTGATCGTCGAGGCAAATATAAACTATATGGCCTTTAGTTAAAATTTTGGTTTTTTCATTTTTTTTGTCTATTTAATTCGAGTTATCGAGTCAGATTGAGTTCGAGCTAATGAACCGAACCAAGTTGTTCGTAAACTTTAATCAAGTCGAGTTTGAGTTCGAAAAATGTTTGTGACATATTCGAGTTTCGAGTTAATCCAATTCTCATTGAGTTGAGCCAAATTGAACCAAGTTTGACTCTGCTCGACCCATTTTCAGCCCTACTTCTTGTTAATCTTTGAATCGTGTAACGTTACGATCTTTGAAATGTTTATGCAATAATGCACATGAATGAATTTAAATTTATATATCATTATTTGTAGTGTAATTTAAGTTTTAAATTATCTTGTGAGTTATGAATTTAAATTTACAGAAATATTTCAAATGAGTTAAGGTTTTCTTTTTCTTACTAATGTCATTTTATATGCATATATATAAGTTTTAGAATTTTGTACAATATCCACGATTGTCGACAATACATCTCTTTTCAAATTTTACGTAAAACCTCGATTTTAACTACATTGCGTGTTCCATCATAAGTGGAAAATTCCATTTTGGAATATCGAGGAATCATGTCTCCCTTCATCTGCGAGTTGCTGTCGTCTTCCTGACTATTATTGTTGTCGGTACTATTTCTTGCATCTTCCAAATTGTTTTTTCTGGAACTTTTATTGACTCCTTGAACTATCATGGAGAGGTTAGCTATCTGCTCTTCTAGAAAAGTTTGTCTGGCTGTCATCTATTCAATGAAATTCTACATGATTAAGCTAAATCTGTGTCGCTTGTGTTGCCTACTTTTCTCATGAAAGTTTGCGTTGACACAGTCCTAAACGCAGTAGAACCTTTCCTTCAACCTATGGGAAAGACAAAGACAAAAGTGGACACGTCCATGGTCTTTGGTCAAGAAAGTTCGCGTTGACACAGTCCTAGACACGATAGAATTCTTCCTTCAACCTATGAAAAAGACAGAAGTGGACTCGTCCTTAACAGAGTCTCTTCTTAAATTCAAAAGTTTTTTTTTATAATAGTTATCGATGATTTTTATTCCTATGTTGAATTCCTTTACATCGACAGGGTTATAGTAGCAAAAGAGTCCTATTTATTAGGTTAATAATCAACTTTTTTCTAAAATTACTATCATTTAAATGATAATATCCTATTTAGTACGAAAAATCTATTCTAATCCTAAATCTTATCCTAAAAATACTTAAATTCACTTTAAAATTTTGTTATTCTAACATTTTAAAAATAAATATAATAATAAATAATAAATTCTAATCGGCATAACTAATCCTATTCAGCAGAATTAAAGATCTTCCATTTCTGAATGCCTTTAAATAGGCTTACAGTAGAAAAGGAGTCCTGATTATTAGGTTAAGAACTATTTTTTTTCTAAAAATACTATTATTTAAATTTAAATGATAATATATTTTTAATAGGAAAAAACTGTTATAACCATAAATCTTGTCCTAAAATTACTTAAAATTCAAATCTAAAATTTTGGTCATGCTAACTTATTAGAAAATAAATATAAATAAAATAATATTTCCGAATATGCTAACTAATTCTAATTAGAAGAATTAGAGATCTTCCTTCTCTGATAGTGCTTTCCAACAAATGCATCCATATCAATTACCTGAGTTACTTGCAAAAGAATAAGCCTTTGGAAAACCGCCTCTAGTTAAACCAACATGAGTAGATGCAGACCTTGAAACATTGTCAAGAAAAAACTGATTTGACAAGTGGCCACCTGCTTTAAGCAAGCAAACTTCTGAGCTTTTTGCAAGAGTGTGATCAGAATTTTTGGTGTACATCATTCCCGAGTGGCCCTGTTTGACAAATAAATAAATAATGAGTCAGTTTATGGTCATTCGCATGGAAGTTAATTTTTATGTGGAAAGGGGGGAAGGAATGACAGGCAAGTCATTTAAAATTCAAATAGAAAGACTTAATTTCTCATTACTATCTTCCTTCACTGGTTTTTACGTGAAGGAAACATTAAACTATGTTTGTCTGATTTGTACTTCCAAGTCTGACACTGAACTGCATACAAAATATGTAACATAGGATGCAAGACTTAAAATCTAAACACAAATCACCTCCTTGTTGACCACATTGTCCATTTGCTCAAATGAAGGGTCCACCTGAGACGAACCTTGCAATGCAACCATCTCTTCATGTGATGTCTTTTGACACTCGACATCAGCACATACTTCCTCGCTCAAGCTCTCAAAGTACATATGACGAATAGCAGCACGTAATCGATTGGTCCTTTGAGAACAATATATCTTTGTAGCAAGGGGTGCCGGAAAATCTAAAGTAGCAAAAAAACATGCATGTGTTGAACCAGCACCAAAGAGTGAAAAATCATATTAGAACTACTCAAAACTGAAGAACTGAAGGAACTAAGTGTTTGAGGAATGACTTTCATTTCACAAGAGTGATAAATAAGTTTAAGACTTGTTTGAGTGAAAAAGTATCATGATTTTTATACCATTATTCATCATGTGTTGGTGTTGCATATGGACCTGCTGAACATTTTTATGGAAAGGATCTCCGTGTTCCGATACAATTTCTTCAGTCATATCTTTCCCTAAATGGAATCAGGAAAAATAATTGGGGTTATTCTTTCCCTGGCCAGAACCCAAACCCAAAAAGATATAACAAACTCAGCTGAAAAACAAGGTGTGTGTACTGTGCATACATATACATACATATAAAGCCAACAAAAATACAATTGCAAACGAAATTTTTTATATAACATCATCAAAAAACTCTGAAAGATCAGAATTTATTGGCTAAAACAATCAACAAAGGAGGCTTTGACCATGCTTTGACCGAGATTGATTCATTTATTTGAAAATTACAACTTTGGGCCCACATGGAGAGGAACATGCTTGTGTCCAATCTTAAACTCAATTTTCATATTTGACGTTATGGATTTGACATGTTTTCAGAGTATTACATGTGTACGTGTTTTAGCATGTCTTAAACAATGAGATATGACAGGGAAAAGTTAATAATTTTTTGTACTTCAAGTACAGCAATTATTTCTTAAAGTGATAATTCATTGGCCAAAACCTATTAGAAAACATTCATTCTGGTGAGTCCAGCAAGAGCACATGACTTCAGCACACAAATTTGGGATACTTACTAGGGGTTCCATTTATTAAACTCACAGCTTTTGACACTCCAGACTCGGTTACATGCTCTTCTATTACAGCTATATGTGTGCTTGGCATCCTGCATCAGACACTAGATTCAGCACAAATTTACTTGAAAACGGAAACAAGAAACATTGAACTACAAACATAACTCCGTAGTAATACTCAAGATAACTAGGGAAATATCCTGGGAGCAAATGATTAAACACTTTGAATCCAAGCCCAAATACTTGATTATGAAGAAACTTCTTACTAGCTTTGCCAATAATTTTCAGTATAATAGTAAATTATTTTTAAAGGTAGAGAAAAGAAGTGCAGATATCCAACACGATCAAAGAATTTAAATTTGAATTCATTTTCTGTTGCTATTAAATTATTCCAACTGCAGGATATGTGAAAAACAGAAAGAAAATATGTATGAATGTGCTTGAGATGCATTACTCTCAGCATAAGCTTAATTTATAATCATTTTGTTACAACTTACAAGGATAATAAATATTTATGTGCAACTTACAAGAAAGGAATTAAAATAATACATAGAACCTAGTATGCAATGAATTGACTACTTGGAAAATGCAGAATTAATTATTTTAATTTCTAACACTCCCCCTCAAGCTGGTGAATAGGTTTTCTCCGTTCCCAGCTTGGACACAATTTTTTCAAAATTTGAGCAGCTCAATCCTTTGGTAAAGACATCCGCAAGTTGACCTTGTGAAGGAACATAAGGAGTGCAAGTCAAACCGCAATCAAGCTTCTCTTTGATAAAATGTCTATCCACTTCAATGTGTTTTGTTCGATCATGTTGAACTGGATTGTGAGCTATACTAATTGCTGACTTATTATCACAAAAGAGCTTCATAGGTCCATCCCATTTAATCTTCAAATCCTCTAAAATAATCTTCAACCAAAGTAATTCACAAATACCTTGTGCCATAGCCGAAACTCGCTTGACCGGATCGGCCACAACATTCTGCTTTTACTTCTCAAGTTACGATTTCCTCCGAGAAATGTACAATACCGTAGTCGACCTCCGATCAAGAGCGAACCAGTAATCAGCATCTGTATATGCCTCAAGAGTAGCACTTCCATTCCTTTTGAACAAAATAAGTTCCCTTGAGATATTGTAAAATTCTATGAGCTGCAAGTAAATGAACTTCCTTTGGATTGTGCATAAATTGACTAACCACACTTACAGCAAATGCAATATCTGGTCTAGCATGGGAAAGGTAAATTAATCTCCCAACCAATCTTTGATACATTTTCTTATCCACTACCGCACCGTCTTCCACATTACCCATCTGATGGCTTGGATCAATAGGACTGCCCACAGGTTTGCAAGCAAGCTTACTTGTTTCCTTGAGCAGATCTACGATATACTTTTGTTGAGATATGAAAACACCCCTTTTTGAGTGAGCCACCTCTATTCCTAAAAAATACTTCAGTCTTCCAAGGGTTTTAATTTCAAATTCTTTTGCTAAATGTTGAGTCAAGACTTGTTGTTCCTTCCAATCATTTCCTGTTACAATAATGGCATCAACATACACCAACAACATTGTTATTCCCCCTGAAATAGTGTTTAATAAACAGGGTATGATCCCCATTACTTTGCTTGTAACCTAATGATGTCATAGCCTTAGTAAACCTTCCAAACCATGCCCAAGGTGACTATTTCAATCCACATAATGCCTTTTGCAACTTACAAACAGAATTGGCAGCAACGTTTTTGCTATAACCGGGTGGAACATCCATATAGATTTCTTCCTCAAGATCTCCATGTAAGAATGCGTTTTTTACATCGAATTGTTGTAATTCCCACCCATAATTGGCAGCAAGGGATAATATAACTCGAACCGTATTCATCTTTGCCACCGGCGCAAAAGTTTCTGAGTAATCAATCCCATAGGTTAGTGTGAAACCTTTAGCAACCAACCTTGCCTTGTACCTCTCAATTGTTCCATCAGCTTTGTATTTTACAGTATACACCCACTTGCAGCCAACCGGTTTCTTGCCTTCCGGCAAAGCAACCAACTGCCATGTTTTATTCTTCTCTAATGCCTCCATTTCTGTATCCATAGCATCTTTCCAATTTTTATCAGATAATGCCTCAAAAATATTAGTGGGAATTTGGATGGTATTTAAGTTTGCAAGAAAGGTTCTATGGGTTTGAGAAATTTTTTGAAATGAAATATAATTTGAGAGAGGATAGAGTGGCTTTTTTGTACAATCTCTGACGCCCTTTCTAATGGCAATTGGGAGATCATGGTTATCATCTATTTCATTATTTGGGGCTGGAATATCATGTACAACAGAAAAATCAGAATTTCTTATCTGTGTTAAAGGACTTGGTTCGGTCTCTTGGACATCTGTTGCTTCGGGAATGACCTTGAATCTTGTATACACCAAATTCTTTCCAAACTTGTCAATTTCAGCTCTATTTTCAGCCACTGCTTCTTTCTCACTTCTATTTTCAGCCACTGCTTCATCTCCGGATTCATTTCCAAATCCATCTTCAACCAATACCTCATTTTTAGATTCATTTCCAGCCATTCCTTCTCTCCAATTGAACTCATGAGAATTGATTTCAAGATTAGGGAGAATGGGAGTTTCAAGGGAATTACCCTTATCTTCACTAAAAGATTCCCCTAGAAGATAAGGTTGAGTGAAGTAGGCTTCTCCTTCATGAAAGGTAACATCTCTAGGCACAAACTTTTTTTTTTGATGGAAGGTGGTAACACTTGTATCCTTTTTGAGTAGTAGAGTACCCAACAAAGACACATTTGAGAGCCCTAGGATCAAGCTTTCCCCTACCTTGACTATGGATACGAACAAACGAGACACACCCAAAGACCCGTGGGACAAGATTATTAGTGGTCAAAACATTTAGATAAAAGGACGAAAGAATATCCATAGGACTCCTTAATTCTAACACTCTAGAAGGTAGCCTATTAATGAGGTATGTTGCTGTAAGAACAGCTTCTCCCCAAAGATACTTTGGAATTATTTTGGAACAACAATGCCCGAGTTTGGTCAAGAAGATGACCATTTTTTCTTTCAGTGGGGTTTTTACACAAGAGGACTCATGAATTATACCTTCTTTTTCACAAAAAGGAGTAATGACATGATTGAAGAACTCTTTCCCATTATCAGATTTGATTTTTTTGATACTTGCACCAAACTGATTTTTAATCATTGAGAAAAAAACTGGGAGAGCGACACTTACTTCAGATTTATTCTTAAGAAGGAACAACCAAGTAACTCGGGTACAATCATCTATGAAAGTAACAAACCATCGGGCACCAGACACACTTGGAGTAGTGGATGGCCCCCAAACATCGGTATGGACAAGATGAAAAGGAACAGTACATCTTTTATTATTCAAAGGAAAAGGTACACGCTTATGCTTCACAATGAATAGCCTCATCTTTTACTTTAGAAAACAAAGATGGAAACATAAATTTGATAACTCCAAAAGAGGGATGTCCAAATCGACAATGGAACAACATTATTTTTTCTTTGTTTGTGAGATGTGACTCTTGACATTAGTGAACAAGACAAGTGATTCTTTGTGGTAACAAGTTGATTTGGTTCTTCAAGATAGTAAAGGTCATTCCCTTCTCTAGCATGTCCAATCGTCCTCCCCGAATCCTTGTCCTAAAATATACAATGATGGTTGTGAAAAATTACAATACAAGAAAAATCTTTAGTAAGTTTTTGTATAAAGACTAGGTTCGTGGACAATTTTGGAACATGAAGGACGTTTTTTAAGACAATAGAAGGAGTTATTTGGATGTCTCCAATACCAGCCACTGTTACTAGAGAACCATCAGCAGTGGCAATTTTCCTATTACTAGGACTAAGGTGATATGTGGAAAAGTGCTTGGACGAAGGTGTCATATGGTCGGTGGCTCCTGAATCTAAGATCCAAAGGGAAGTAGAGGGTATATTTGAGGCATTAAATCCGAATGAAATTGGAAACATACCTGAATACGCCAAAGTACAAGTACCTTTTGGTTTCTCCAAGCTATTAAGGAAAGCCTTCATTCTTTCAATCTCTTCTTGATTAAGGCTGTTTAATCCAGAATTATTTGAAGATTCTGCCTTATATTCTTCGACTTTTTCAGCAACATAAGCCCTATTATTTTTGCAAGATACACCTCCGGGAATGCTTCCTCTTTGCCCTTCTTCACGACTAGGAGGTTTTCCATGCAACTTCCAACACTTCTCACGAGTATGTTGAGGTTTATTACAGTAAGTACACCACAATTCGCCCTTCTTTTCCACCTTTGCTTGTCCACCACCTTTAAGATTCTCAATTATCATAGCGGAACTTTCAATAGATGGAGTATCTAGCATTAAGTTTCTTCTATACTCCTCACTTCTTACAATGGCAACAACCTCATTTAAAGAAGGAACTTGAGGCTTTCCTAAAATCTGAATTCTTACCTGATCAAATTCAGAATTTAATCCCACAAGAAAGTCATAGACCCTATCTTGTTCAATAAACTCCTTAAGAACAGCTGAATTTGTTGCACAATGAGTTTTTATCACTCTATAGTGATCCAATTCCATCCAAAGAGACTTCAATTGGTTGGCATATTCTGTAACAGATTTGTTTCTTTGCTTAGCGGCAATTGTTTTGACCTTCATTCACATCGTAAACTTGGGCAGCATCTTTGGCCTTCGAATAGGTTTGCTCTCTTGCATCCCAAATTTCTTTTGCAGTGCTAAGAAACATGCAAGTATCACTAATCTCCGGAATCATAGAGTTCCATAGCCATGCCATAATCATCGAGTCTTCCTCGTCCCATGCAGTAAAAGTTGGATCTCCCTCTGTTGGACCAGTACCAATTAAGTGACTGAGTTTACCTTTTCCTTTTAGTACAGTGCGAATAAGTTGGGCCCACTTCAAATAATTTTTTCCATTTAGCCGATAAGCAGGCTGGATGCTCTGTAATTCTCCAAACAGATTATTCTGGACTTGAGAACTACCTCCTTGAGCAAATGGATTTACAATCTCCTCCTCCATAAGTGGGAAGTTAAAAGTGTATTTTGATGCGAAAAAGTGTACAAACAACAGCTGGACAGACAGCTATCGAAAGAAATACGAAATAGTGCAAAACTACCGGAAAGAACAAATAGTGTTTAATTGAAAGAACTTGACAGCAAGTGTTTCCCAGTCAAGATTTAAGGGTTTTGACAGCATAAAAATGCTCAGTCAGATTTACTGTGTAATGATTAGCGGATGTAGAGTCCCCTAGATTAGGAGCTCTGATGCCACGTGAAAAACAGAGAGAAAATATGTATGAATGTGCTTGAGATGCATTGCTCTCAGCATAAGCTTAATTTATAATCATTTTGTTACAACTTACAAGGATAATAAATAATTATGTGCAACTTACAAGAAAGGAATTAAAATAATACATAGAACCTAGTATGCAATGAATTGACTATTTGGAAAATGCAGAATTAATTATTTTAATTTCCAACAGGATATATCTGGATGAACTAAGAAAGCGTACAATTTATGACGTTTTGTTGGAGGATACATTACTGAAGCTTGAAGAACTCTATTCCCACTATTAATTCCAGTATCATCCAACATAGATGCCGGCACCGCATCTATAAAAGTTGAGAATTCAAATTGATCAGAACATCAATATTATGCATAATAAACACGGCACACAGAAAGTAAGACTCCTGAAAACAATTTTGAGAGATAAACCCAACCATTTTATAGGGAAAACACGGCCATATTACAGAGAGATATGATGGAAAAAAGTTAATAAGCTTTTTTTGTAAATCTGAGATATCATGTCATTAGCCAATTCTTCTAGAAAAAGTTCATGGTGGAGAGTCAATAACATGACTTCAGCATATAAAAATAGGATACTCGTGAGTAATTCCGTCAGTTACACTCAGTGTTTGTCACACAGACTATTCAGTGGCTTTCTAGAACAGCAAGACATGTTCAAGAAGTTTCGCAATAAAAATTTGTATATGCTTCAGTGTCTAGAAATAAAGAATTTTACAAGTACGAAATTAATCTCTAATTCTTAAATTTGAACTCACTTTTCACATTCTATGCCATGGATACATTTATTAGAAATTTGCAACTTTGGGAACCCATGGAGAGAAACAAGCTTACAACCAATCTTAAATTTATGAATGCCGAACAACTTGATTTGATCAAACTCTTTCATATAAAAAAATTACTTTCTTGAAAAGTAAATTTTAATTTTAATATTACCTCTTAGTTAATATTCATATTCAAGAAATTTCTGGTATGAAATGTGTCTGTCTAATGCTTGCATACTATGTTTTCAAAATACAAGCCTTTGTTTTAGCATGTCAAAACAATGAGACAAGGTTGGATAAAAAAGTTAATAACTGTGTGTACTTCAATACGGCAATTATTTCTTCAAATGATAATTCATTAGCCAAAATTTATTAGAAAACATTCATCCCGGTAAGTCCAGCAAGAACAAATGACTTCAGCACACAACACTTACGAGTGGTTCCATTTGTTAAACTCACAGCTTTTGACACTCCAGACTCTGTTCCATGCTCATCTTTTACAGCTTTATGTGTGCTTGTCGTCCTGCATCACACATTATACATTCAGAACAAATTTATTTAGTCGAAAACGGAAAGAAGAAATCGAAGAAACATTTAACAACAAACAACAACCAAGACTTATCTCACTAGCTAAGGTTGGCTACATGGATCAAATTCCGCCATAATATCTAATTCGTTAATCTCGAAACTTTTTTTTAATAATTTCTCGTATAATTTTTCTAGGTCTCTCTCTCTACCTTTAGTTGTTTGACTCTTCTCCATCTAACCTACTCTCCTTACAACAAAATCTACGGATCTTTTCTCTACATACTCAAGTCATCTAAGTCTATTTTTCACTATCTTTTCTACTAATATTGTCATTTATAATCTTATCTTATCTAGTCTTACCACACATCCAACGCAACATTCTTGTATCTGCTACACTTATTTTATTCTCGTGTTGATTCTTAACCACCCAACATTTTGTCTTGTACAACATTGCATGTCTTACCGTTGTTTGATAAAAAAATTCCTTCAGCTTGAACGGTACTTTTGTGTCACATAAAATCCCTAAGGCCCTCCTCCGTTTTAGCCACCATACTTGAACTCAATGGTCTACATCCACTTCTATTTCTTCATCATTTTGTATTACGGACCCAAATTAATTAAACCGCGTAACTTGTGTAGATGATATGGTCTTCAGCTTTCACCACTAAGTTAGAAACACTTCTCCTTTTGCTGAACGTACACTCCATATACTCCGTCTTACTTCTGCTTAAGCGAAAGTCATGCGTTTCTAATCCTTGTCTACATGTCTCCAACCTCATTAAAATACTTCTTTGACTCTCCCAGTAGTACTATGACATCTCCAAAAAACATACATCTCGGAGCTAGCTCTTGGATGTGTTTTGTGAGTACATCCAAAATTAAGGTAAAAAGGTAGGGCCTAGGGTTGAACCTTTTTGCACTCCTATTGTAAGTGAGAAATCGTCTCTCTCTATCATGTGTTTGCACTAGTGAACAGCCCTTCATACATATCTTGGATAGCTCGAATATAGGCAATTTTAACATCTCTTTGAGGTTTTCTACAAAATCTCTCTCCAAATCAAGGAAAATTAGGTGCAAGTCAATTGAATTCCAAAAATAACTCCATAGTAATCAAGATTGTCATGAAAATATCTTGGGAACAAATGATTAACAATCACTTTGAGCCCAAGCCCAAATACTTGATTATTGAGAAACTAGCTTTGGGACTCTTTTTAAATATAATAGCAAATAAATACTTTTAAAGGGAAGGTAACGAAGTGCAGGTACTCAACTGGACAAAAGAATTTGAATTAATTTTCTATTGCTATTAAAATTATTCAAACTACAAGATGAATTAATTTTCTATTGCTATTAAAATTATTCAAACTACAAGATATATCTGGATGAACTAAGAAAGCATACAATTTATGATGTTTTGCGGGAGGATACATTACTGAAGCTTGGAGAACTCTATCTCCATAACTAACTCCGGTATCATCCAACATAGATGCCAGCGCCACATCTACAAAAGTTGAAAATTCAAATTGATCAAAACATCAATATTATGCATACCAAACACCGCACCCTGAAAGTAAATCCAAAACATGGAAATTGTGGGACAATATTTAGTATATTAATTCAACAATTGCGGAAAAGTGATTGTTTTATTCACTTGATGTTTAAAATTGATTACATAAGGGGTATATATAGGACAGAGAATTTAATTCTGTACAATCAAATATTGATTCCCTATAAATGTTATCTTATCCTAAAACAGGAATTAAAATCAAGATTGTAATTCTAATTATTACATACTAATACAATCAGAATCTTACAGATCTGATTTTTACTTTGTGATCAACACTCCCCCTCAATCTGGGTGATAGATATCTATCATGCCTAGATTGAATCTGATATTTTCATATTTATTTCTTGAGAGAGCTTTAGTTAGGATGTCTGTTGTTTGATTGCACGATGATACATGATCAATACTTATTGTACCATTGTCAATCTTCTCCTTTATGAAATGTCGGTCAATTTCCACGTGTTTTGTTCTATCATGGTGAACTGGTTCTTTGCAATCTTGATGGCGACTTTGTTGTCACAATATAACTTTATGGGGTAGTTGGACTGAATTCCAATTTCATCTAGTATCTTCTTCACCGATTCCTTCACAAATGCCTTGTGCCATGGCCAATTCGACCGCTTCTAGCTACCATGACTATTTCTTGCTTCTCCAGTAACCATGTTTCCCCACGAAAGAGCAATAGCCAGAGTTGACTTTCTATCGATATACAACCAACCCAACTGAGTCGTGTATACTTCAATATCCCTATTTGAATTTTTCACGAAATGAAAACCTCGGTGTACCCTTAAGGTATTGTAGAATCATTCACGACTTTCATGTGAGTTTCAGTAGGACTTGTCATATAGCGACTTGCCATGCTCACGGCAAATCCAATATCAGGTCTAGTATGAGTTAAGTAGATTAATTTTCCAACTAGACTTTGGTATCTATCTTTGTTAGCTTGAGGACTTTCTTCGGAGCTGCATCTACTTATCGATTCCATAGGAGTGTTTGCTGCCTTACACCCAAGCATTTTGGTTTCTTGGAGCAAGTCTAGGGTGTATTTCCTTTGAGACACGTATATTCCCTCCTTTGTACGAGCTACTTCCATACCTAAGAAATACTTAAGTTTCCCTAAGTCTTTCACTTCAAACTTTCTAGCCAAGAGTTCCTTTAAGTGTTTAATTTGCTCATGATCATCTCCTGTGATAACAATATCATCAACATACACAATGAATAAGGTTATCTTCCCTTCCAATGAGTGTTTAACAAACATAGTGTGATCTGATTGGCCTTATATGAATCCATCTTCTTTGACAACTCGAGTTAGTCTTTTAAACCACGCTCTAGGAGATTGCTTGAGACCATACAAGGATTTTCGAAGCTTGCACAGCATGTTTAAGGTGCTGGATGATTCAAGTCCTGGGGGAATTTGCATGTATACTTCCTCTTCTAACTCACCATTTAAGAAGGCATTTTTAATGTCTAGTTAGTGTAGTGGCCAATCCAAGTTTGCAGCTACGGATAGTATGACTCGCACTGAGTTAAATTTGGCCACTGGAGCAAATGTCTCTTCATAGTCTATGCCATATGATTGGGTGAAACCCTTTGCCACCAATTGAGCCTTGTATCGATTTATGCCCATCAGCATTGTGTTGATTGAGAATATCCACTTACATCCAACTTGTTTCTTCCCTTCAGGTAGAGCGGTAATTTCCCAAGTGTTATTTCTAATCAGTGCTTTAACCTCTTACATTTGCTGCCCACTCAGGCTATTGAAGTACTTGAATATTTTTTGGAATATTTGTGTTGTTAATTGCTGCTACAAATGCCCTGTACTTTTGTGATGATTTTCCATATGACACAAATCTTTCAATGGGATGTTGAGTGCAAGTTCTCTTCCCTTTTCTTAATGCAATAGGAACAATATCGTTATTTAAACTCGTATGAACAAGTTCAGAGTTAGGAGCAATTTTACCTGAGGAGGTTCCATTTTCTAGAATCCGATCAGATTCATGGCTTTGCACCGAAGTAGTGTTTGACTCTACTATTTGTTCATTTTTCTTCCTCCTAGTGTAAACTTTCCAGCTAGCTTCTTCTGCAATAGTTTCAACATAAGCAGTTTCAAGGACAGGTTGAGATGGTTTTGTTTTGTGGGATTTTGTGGTTCAACTAGTGTGAAATTTTCTGGTTCAAGTGGTGCAGAATTTTCCGGCGGTTCAGCTGATGCAGAATTTACCGGTTCTGTTGGTGCAAAATTTGTTGGTTCTTCTATTGCAGAATTTTTGGGTTCTGCCGGTGCAGAATTTAGCGGTTCTACTGGTGGTATTTCAAAGGCAGGTTCAACCATCTCAAAATCTAAAAATTGGAATTCTGTTGTTCTGTTCAAGAATAAGGTGTTCTCCCCCTGAATTCCAACTTTGAAGTAATATGGTTGATTTTCAAAGAAGGTCACATTCATAGTGGGGTAAAATTTTCTTGTTGTAGGAGAGTAACACTTATATCCTTTTTGGTGAGGTGAGTAGCCAATAAAAATACATTTGATAGATTTTGGGTCAAGTTTCCTGCGATGAGGGTTGAGATTGTGAACAAAGGCTGAACACCCAAATATTTTAAATGGGATTGAGTTGATAATTTTGCTGTGTGGGAAAAAGGTTTGGAGAGTGGAATAAGGTGTGTTGAAGTTTAGGATACGGGAAGGCATCCTATTTATGAGATAGGTGGCTGAAAGGACAATCTCTCCCCATAAGTGTTTCGGTACATTAGTGGCTAGCATGAGAGATCTTGTTACTTCCAATAGGTGTCTATTTTTCCTTTCTGCGACCCCATTTTGTTGGGGGGTATCTACACATGAACTCTGGTGTACAATTCCATGTGTTTTAAGGTACATTAGTGGCTAGCATGAGAGATCTTGTTACTTCTAATAGGTGTCTATTTTTCCTTTCTGCGACCCCATTTTGTTGGGGGGTATCTACACATGAACTCTGGTGTACAATTCCATGTGTTTTAAGGTAAGACTCTAGAACCGAATTAAAATATTCACGGCCATTGTCAGTTCTGAGCACCTTGATTTTTGTTTGGAATTGCGTTTGCACCATGGTGGGGAAGAAGTCAAATAATTTTCCAACCTCTGATTTCTCTTTCATAAGAAATACCCACGTGACTCTTATGTGATCATCAATGAACGTAACAAACCATTTAGCATTTGTTATGTTGTTGACTCGAGAAGGCCCCCGTACATCACTATGAATTAAGGAGAAAGGTTGAGAAGGTTTATATGGTTTAGGTGAGTATGTGCTTCGGGTATGCTTTTATAACTGACACACTTCACATTGGAATTTGTTTTGGTTTCTATTGAAGAGTGAGGGGAACATTTTGTGTAGATACGTGAAATTTGGGGGGCATAATCGATAGTGCCACAACATTATAGACTCTTTATTATTTGGAGAAACTATTGCACAAGAATTAGCTTTGAGTTCAGTGGAGAAACTTTCAACTTGCAAACAGTAGAGTCCACCACACTCTTTAGCATTGCCAATTGTCTTCCCGGACTCCAAGATCTGAAACACACAGGTATTAGGAAGAAATTTAGTGACACATCTCAAATCTTTGGTCAATTTGCTAATAGACAACAAATTGCAATCAAGTTTAGGCACATACGACACAATCGAGTAATATCTTTTGAAATAATAACTGAACATGTACCAGTCACCTTTGACAAGGTGCCATCAACAATCCGAATAGTGGAGTTATCATGACAGGCAGAATACTTGTTAAATACTGTTATATCTCCCGTCATGTGATCTGAGGCTCCTGGATCTATGATCCATGATTTTGTTTTGGCTCTGCTAGTGTGTAAAGCATGTAAAAAGTTACCTTTTTGTGCGACCGTAACTGTACCACTTTTTCCTGCAGTAAGGATAGTTTGTTGGAGAAGTGCAGCCCCATCGATTGAGCTGGAATTTATTTTTCCAGTTGTGGGTGTGCTTTCTCTTTTCTTTTCTTCTATGACCGGGTCGATGAAAGAGGTTAGGGAAGGTTCAGATCGAGCTCTGATACCATGTGGAAAAGTGATTGTTTTATTCACTTGATGTTTAAAACTGATTACATAAGGGGTATATATAGGACAGAGAATTTAATTTTGTACAATCAAATATTGATTCCCTATAAATTCTATCCTATCCTAAAACAGGAAATAAAATCAAGATTGTAATTCTAATTATTACATACTAATACAATCAGAATCTTACAGATCTGATTTTTACTTTGTGATCAACATATTCTGGAACAGAGTTGCAATTCACATTTACAACTTATAGAAAACTTGCACAAAGAATTTGAGTCGTGGATCTCTTCCCTTCCCAAATGTCCGTCTCTCCCAATAACCACTTTATAACTCTTCTCCTATTTATTCTAAATATACACACACAAAATTAATAAAACTTAACTGCTCCTAATAATATAATAACTGCCACTAAACTACCAAATAATATAATGTTTGGCACATCAAAAAATCATAGCAGCCACTCATCTCCGTTCCAGATGGGTTCAAATGAAATCTTAGGCTGCATCTATAGAGTCAAGTGCTATAAATGTAAGGTTGTGTTTGTGCACTACAAAGCCATATCATTCGGATCTTACATTTTAGTTTTACAAAACTCACTAGTCACACTCGTTTTACATTTAGGCATGTCATGAAAAGAAGAAAAAATAAATTGACAAAGAAGCAATTATTTGTCCAACAATAAATTGACAAATTGTTTTTTTAACCTTCGAAAAGTTACTACAAATAGGAATTTTGGTCAAGAGAAGTGACGGCCAAAGATTTATGTCAACTTATTGCACTAAACAAGAAAAATGTTTACCTTTAACATCATTTGAAAAGGAAGTCCCTCTGATTTGACTGTTCAAGTGGGATTGTGACACAACAGGGTCAATATTATCCAACGACTCAGACTTTTTCCGCTTCCCAACTGCAGTAATTGATTATGAAGGGTTACAAGACTCAAAAATTTAGTTTACAAGTACCAATCACTAAGATGCATTCAGAAAAACAAAACAAACACAATCGATAAGTCATAACTACAAATTTCAAAATTTGTGATTTTATAATATAGTAATAGTATCTTCAAAATTTGGCAACTAATTAAATAACTTGCATTTTATGGATACCTGCAGAAGAAGCTGATAACTTTTTCTTGTCGTTCCTTGGAGGTTTTCGATTCCTTGTGTTGCCATTAAGCTCCAGCCCAGTTTGTTCTGTGAGCTTTAATGATCTACAAAGTTCTGACAAAATGGATAAAAATAAGGAGGTAAAAATGAGGAAGATTCAATGTTTAGTAACTTCCAAAGCAAGGAGAAAATAAAAAATTTATGAGACAGCCAAGTGGTAATCAGTTGTAAACCTAAAACATCATACAAATAAGGACCAGACGGTTATAAAACAAGAAAGGCCACCAGACCTGCATGAGCAGCAAATTGGCTTTCCTTGATTGGTTTCTTGCAGTTGTTGCATCGTACCTCAAAAATGATACAAACAATCAGTTAAATGAATTGATTCAAGATAACATTTCAAGTAGATAATTTCTGCAGACAAGGAAATTGGTAATATATAAACCAATTCCACAATTTAGAAAGTAACTATAAAATAGAAGCTGCTTCCAACAAACTATTGGATGAGCAATAATCCCTTGTGTCGTGATGAATATACCATCATTATAGTATGTAAGAGGTCAAATTCACTGATGCTTTTGAACAGACAAATAAAAACAAAATGCAACCACACAAAATAACACTCAACTCTACACGTAGCAGTTGCATATTAGAGAAACACTCAAAAGTAAAAACCAAGCACGAGGTTGAAAGGCTACAGCCCAAAATGCCTACTGGACATCTTAAACTTGAGAAATCAATCATAGATTAAATAAAGGATTACAAATAAAATAATTGTATAATTTCATAAAATGTTTTGAAGAGTTCACTTATATGCCAATCCAGGGTAATGAGTCAAAGTCAAACTATATCTAAAAAATCTAGGATAAGGTATGTGCTCTGCTTCAACTCATACATGAAACAAGAACACAACACCAGTTAAATAATCAACTTACTCACTGCGAATATAAGATGAATTACAAAGAGGATCATATAGGGATTGATAGAATTTAAACCAAAGCCAGATGAAAAAAACATTTACATTAAAAGACTAAGCTAAGATGTTCAAGTTAAGATATCCTAATTCACTAGCATAAGGAAACCATATGAAAGGCTCAACTAAGGCCCTTGGGAAGAAGCACATTAATACTACTATAGTAAACTAGCACACAGAATAAAGTATAAAAAGAAAGCAAAGCTTACCAGCTTCAAGGGATCAGTCATGGGTCTCTCACCATAAACATGCATATCTGTAATATAGAAAATGTTAAGCAGCAGTTTAAATATCAAAATATAATAGATTGTACCTGAATTGGTAGAGTCTTAAACCACCCCCATAACAAAAAAGAAACAAAACAAAAGAATATTTAGTAATATTCACATTCATAATGCTAAAAATTAAAACCCTGAATTAAATAAAATGTAACAAAGAACAACAAATTAATATCCAACAGATACTATTCACCAAAGAGAAAGAGAGCAAAACAACCTTCTTCGCTAAGCAAATTTGCTTCATCTGCCTCACGCAGCTGTCTATAAATATACGCAGCGGCTGATTTCTGCTGGGCATAGTCATCTTCTAAAGCCATGCACAAACAAATTATATGAATCAAAATTTGAAAAATAACTTCCGGAAATTCAAAAACATAAACACTATTACATTTTTATTTATAAACATATGTTAATAATAAATAATAGTCTTAAATATGCAGCTGATTCCTAATTTCCTATAGCAAGAGTTTAGAATTTAATCCCGGTAAAAACATTCTATTGTTTTTAATCCTTACAAATATAACCCTGCAAAATTTATTCATATAGAAATTCATTTGATTTTAATCCCTTAAAATAAAGATTTAAACGAACAATACAATGATCAATCATAATTATAATAAGAAGCAGAGACTAAAATAAAATATCAAAGACCAAAAACTAAAAGTATATTGTCAACAATCACCATCATTTATTCTGCAAAATCAAACTAGCTGTGTGACATATCTGAGTGATGAATCCATATTGGATGACAGTATAAAACTATTTTACACGGTAAGTGTACTACCTTTAATTTCATATTTGAAATGACAAATAAAAAAATAATATATAGATATAATAATAATAATAATAATAATAATACATAAGAGTGAGAAAATGTAAGAGGCAAAACCTGATACAGTTTGAGAGAAACCTCCAGCGGCCATTGTAGCACTTCCAGTAGAGCGTGTCATTGAGAGGGAAAAAAGGGTAAACCTACAGCGATGATCATATAGCATTACACAATGAGTAACAAGAAGCGATATGAATGCGGAATAGGAAAAACGAAATGTGGGAAAATAAAATAAGGATTTTGTATGAAAGGGAAAAACGTTACCTCGGGGAGAACCCTAGAAGAGAGTGGGAAGCGTGGAATCGGATTGAATTGGGAACGGAGATGATCAGAGAGAAATGCAGAGGAGGTTTTGGCAATGGTGGGAGAAGAAGAAGATGATGACGTGGAATTTGGTTTGATTTAGTTTTGGGTAATGTAATGTGATTCTTTTCTGTCTTCTCTTCTCCTCGCCCTCGGAGGAGAATTTTGAGTGGCGACTTCACTCTTGAGTTGATATATTCATATGCAACAATTCACCCTTAGCACAACACTCTACCATTTTTTTTTAAGTTTTTTTTTAATTAGAATATTTAAAAAACAATTATTTGTTTATAAATGGTTTCGGACCTTGGTCCCACTCCACCAATATGAAAAGGTACAGTTCTTCTAGAATTTCTTAAGTTTATTATAATTGTTTTACATGTGATTACAAGAAAGTTGAATTTTTAGTGCGTTGTGACACTCCAAATTAATTCAAGTATTAAATAATTAGGAATTTAATTATTAATTTAATTAAAGGTTTAATTAATAATATTTTTGGATTAAATGGATTAATTAAATTATTTAATTAAAAGGAAGGTTGGGGGTGTAAGGTTGAATTGGAGGTGTGTGGAGTAAAAAGCTCTACTGAATAATAACTAATTTATTTCTATTATTTGACAAATAAAAAGGAATAAATAAAGGAAAAAAGGAAAAGTGTGAGAAAAAGGAAATAAGGGTTTGCATACTACTTGAAGTTGGAAAAGAGAAGGAAAAGAGAAGAAAAGTCAATTCGTCGGAACTTCGAAGGTTCATCGCGAGGTAAGGGGTGATTTCATTCAATTGTTATGCCTTATGGGTTTTAGAATCCAATTGAATGATTAGTGTATTAGGAATCCTGAAATTGATAATTTAGGTTTATGGGATTAACCCCAAAATGCGTCGAATTGTATGAATTGGAACCGTAGTAATGTCATGGAATAATTGGAATTAATATATTCATGTTGAGTGGCATAATATTGGTGTATTTGGGATGATTTTGAGTGTTTTGATGCATTGGTTCGTAATTGAATGGAAGGAATTGAGTTTGGAACAAGTTGCTGTCAAAAACTGAGTATTTTGGTTCTGCAGGTCGCAGAAACCGGTTTCCATGTGGGAGGAACCGGGTTCCTGGTATAAAAACTAGGAAGCAACTGGCTTTTAGGGCCTTACTCTGGGAGGAACGGGTTCCCGATCAAAATTTACAAAGAAAACAACTTTTTGTGGGAACGGTTCCAGTATGGAGGAACCAGTTCCCATACAAAATTGGGCGATTTTTGAGAAATGTGGAAAGGTTCTCCAGGGAACTTCTCCAACCCCATGTTGAACTTCAAAATACTTAAAACTTTAAAAATTCATATTTTCCAAACCGTAACTCCGATTCGAGTGCCGTTTTCGACAGTATTTCTTAAATTAAAAACACTATCTTATAAAATAAGAAAAATATTATTTTATGGAATCTATTTTAAAAAGAGTCAAATCCCCGATTTTTGAAAACTTTGGTAGTTTAGGGATGGTGGAGAATTGGTTGTAAATTGTTCTGATTTAGTGAATGAGAACTAATACTTGTATGTTGTGCCCGCTATCCATTATGATTGAGTTGTTATCATGTGATATATTGGTGTTGGCATTGTGTGGAATTATGTTGTGATCATATTCCGTGATTTGATGTTGCATGCTTTTATTGTGCATGCATAAACATTCTGGTGATGGTTTATTCCCATTGGGTGGAATTGAACTTGCAGAGCCAATAACCATACTCAATGGATAGTGGTGGTGAGGCTAGATTCTTGACCTAGTAGTATATGGGCGAATTATTGATTGACGCTGTTTTCCGAGGTGTAATGGAACAGGGTGTGGACTTGGTTCACGTTTGGTACCACATGCATAGAGTCTGCATTGCATATGAAATTGTAACATGCTAGGATGGTTTCCAGTGTTATAATTTCATTGATTGTTATATTTGCATAATGATTTGTGTGAAATGCAATTGTGAACTGGATTATGATTATGTTAATGATAGTGAACTAATACGTTGAATTATTCCGTTGTGTTTAAAGAACGTATAATGCATTCTATATTGAATAGAGATCTCACCCTTACTTTAATGATTTCAGATTAAAGTTAGCAGCTCAGGAGTCGGTGAGGATGGCTTATAGAGCTGTATCGTATTTTATCTGCGTGTGTCAGTGTCATGCTCTGATAGTTGTAACACTGGGGGAAACGTTTGGATGAGGAGTTTTATTTTATACTCCATTGTTTTAATTTATGTTGGGAATACTTATGAATTGAAGTTATTCCGGTTTTGTGATATTTTCCGCTGTGTGGGACATGATGTTGATTTTGAATATTATATTTCAATGATTCCTTCAGTTAAGCATGATTACTGTTTGCAGTTGAGGCGTTTGTATTAAATTTTTAATTGTGACATCCCTGTTTGCCATGTTACTCTGATTTAATTTAATATATCTGCGGGTTATTTAGAACGGGTGTTACACTCGACGGTCCTTCGTTGTCTATGTCTGACAAATACCAAGTCAGTTATTCCCTATAAACTACATATAGAGAAGACGTCAATTCAAATAAAAGGTTTTAAACTCAACATCAATTCGCTATTTTTTTCACATGTTAGCTTGAGCATTGGAATACTAATCTTGTAGGTCAACCCTCTCTCCACCGCGCTAGAAGCTCAGATCTTTTGTTACTTATGATCCTTATTTCATTTTTGGTTCTAATACAGAACAGTGACGCCGTTTATGAGAACCGACTTATGGCTCTAGCCTTTTTCAAGATTTCACGATTGTTTTTCGATTCATCAACTCAAAACCTTCTCAAATTATCGTATCGAGAACACTCAAAATCGAACACGAAGATATCTCGTGTTCAATTCAATCAAGCATTATTTTAACTCTGGTTTCCTAAATTTGCAGATTTTTTATTCATACACTTCCAAATAGTGATTGGATCCAAAGTTACTCGGTTTGCTACTGCGCGAGAAGTTGTCATTGTTGTTGTAGCTTAAATAACGATCAATCAACCTTTTTTTCCTCTACAATATGGTGTGAATCCATACATGGAGGTTCAACTTCATCTAGATTTGTTACATACTCCTCATACAGTTAGATTTGTCCAATTTCCTCTTGTTGCATAGCCTAAAGCCTTACCTGGTTCTTAACTACTGCTGCGAAAAAACCTTGGATTATAAGGTGCTAACAAGTTGGTGAACATGTACAACATTGTTTGGCAACAAAATTTGCAAGTGATGGAAGAACGATTTCTCTACCTCAAATAAAGCCTCGATAATGCTTTTCCACGTGGAAATATTGTTCAATAGGATATCTCAATGAGAACTTAAATCGTCGTTCTTGAGCTGGCCACGACAAAGAATGGTGAAGCTCACAAGTCGAGGAATCAACTAAGGAGCGGGAAACACTAAAATCCTCCACATAGCTTCAATGGAGGTCGAGGCAGTTAAGCTCCTCCATCAGATTAAGCAAAAAATCAACCATCGAGGAATCAGCTGAAACATCATTTATGTGCACATATTTTGGAAAACAAAATATCAAAAACCATAGGGAAACATCCCAAGTTTGAATAGTGTAATGGAAAGGAAGATTATGACAAGTATATGCAACTCGCCAAAAATTGACTAAATTACTCAGGCAGACGAAACCTCCAAATGCAAATTGTTTGCATTAACTTTGATCGGTCCGAGCAGGGTTTAGTTCAATGGTCTGTCAGACAGGTGCATAGAATCGTGGACAAATTTTTTCAAACAGATTATGCATCTTACCACTTGGAAAAGGCAATTGGTGACGACAACTACTTTAAGCAGGATCCTCAAAGAGAATAAGGAAATTTTACGGTCTTATATCGACCGATTTACTTAAGTTGTTGATTAAGTAGAATGGGCAGTAGGGATGTCAGTTTGGACACATAATGGGGATCCCATGAAACGCCCGTCGCCCCAAAGATGGAATTTTCCCAAGTGATGGGAGAAAAATTCCCGAGAGCATTTGACGGAATACACCCCCATGACCCCGCCTACTTATTATTTTAATATAGTTAATTTAATATATATATTTTAGATTAGGTTTTTAGTCATTTCCTTTATGTTTATTTATAAAATAAATAAATAAATATTCATGTACTTATTAAGAGAGAAATGTAAATATTAGACCCTAAAAAGTATTATAGTTCATTTTGTTGAATTTTATAGCATTTATAGAAATTTAAAAAAATATTATTATTTTGTGTTCCATTAGTATTTTAATAAAAAATAATAAATGTCAAATACTAGTATTTTTAATAACATAATAAATATGTGAATTCTTTGTGCTTTTTATTTTTATAGAAAATATAAACATTTTAAAAAAATAAAATATTAATGAATAAATGTAGGATCTATGGGATCCCATGAACGGATCCGAATGATGGATAGAAATTCCCCGTGCGGAGATCGGGACGGGGACGGGGAATGAATTTGATGGCGGGGAAAAAGATGGGGAAGTGTCTCCCCGGCCCCGCCCCGCCCCATTGACATCCCTAATGGGCAGAGAAAGGCGTTAGGTATTGAAACTTTGAGAATAACCTTTTGTCTGGTCATCCCTTTAAGTTCTAGATATGGAGGAAAAATATACAAATTACTCAGAAGATATCGAGCCTTGCTTAGTCTTACATGATCTTGAAAGAGAAGTTGAACACTCGCTTTAGCAATCCTATCTCCGCTGATACCAACTTCAACAGCCAGACAAGGCAGGAATCCCACTAATTGGAATGACGATCTATGGCTAATGTTGTAAATGTGCCTTAAAACATTTGTTGATGAAGAGAAAGAAAACATATTTTGGAGATTGTATATACTGTGGAAATCAGATGTTTTAAAAAGTCGAAAAACCAAAAATCGGATAAATCGTACGACTGTATGGACAGGTGAATAGTTATTGTACGAACTGATGAATAGTGACCGTACGGGCGTGAATAGTGATTTTGGGTTTTCGGATTTTTTAATAGATTCTCCTTTTGTGTGTTTCGGCCTCTTTCGGTTCGGTCCATGGATCCATGTGTGATTGGATTATGATTTTGGGCTTTAGTTGTTGGGTATTTTCTATTAGAAATATGTATCTATTATGTTATTGGGAATTGGAAAACACTTGTTTATACATTGAGTTTAACTTATTCATATATTGAAGGTTGAATAGGTTGGGAAACACTTGGGTAGAAAATAGGGTAATTCTTGGGCACCTTCAGGGTTGTTCTTGGGAACACAAAGGCGAAGACTATTTTCTTGTAACTCATTTGTAATCTCTTGTAACAACTTTTTGAGTATAGTGAATTAGAGAGTTGCTCTCCCCCTAGAGTAGACCATTTGATTGAACTGGGTAAACAAACCTTCGTCTTTTTCTCGCTTTATTATGTTTTATATTTTCTATGTAAGAATTATTATTGTTGCACACCATTTATTTTGGTTACTACTATTCTTTGCCCCACAAATTGATATTGAATTTTGTCGTAATTAACAACAAGATTCACAACAAGTGGTGTGGTGAGCATGAAGAAAAAAGGTATTGAGCATCATGGGCAGATGAGAGATCGAGAAATTTTCTGGTAACAACGACTCCGGGTTGTGAAAAATTAAGATGCAAGCAATTTTAATTCAAGAGAAGTGTGTCGATGCTTTGAAGCATTTATGCATGTGGGTCTTACACAGGTATAGAAGACTGAGATGATGGACAAGGCCAAAAGTGTCACTATCTCTTGCCTTTGGGATAAAGTTTTTAGAGAAGTCACCAGGAATCAATTTTACAGAAATCAAGGGATAAAAATGCATGTTACTGCTGAGTTGTTATTGATTTTATGGGGAACAGTTGAGATTAAAGCAGCTTACTTGGTTGGTAGAGAATTTCTTTAGAAGAAGAATAGTGAAAACAAATGGAGAAAACCGTGAGAAACTATAACGGAGAAAACTCAGTTTGAAGTGGAGTTTTCTACTATGGGTGCTAGCAATAATGAGTGAACAGTTACGGAGATCTCTAATTATCATTTGGCTCATGATAAGGTAATGAGGGTTATTGTAACAACTCAAAGGGCATTTATGCTAGCCTTGTATATCATAATATGTTTAATGTGGCTGAAGGATTGCAAAATAAAAGAAGAAAAATCTTCAAGGAGGCATTTGAAAATAGGTGGAGTCAAGGGTGGTTGAAATATCATACTTATAGGCTTGTTAAATTACCTTGGCAGAAAAGGGTAATTGAAAACAAGTGGATGCAAGTGGCGAGATCAAGATTCAGGGGTTGCTTGAATTTGATCAAGTTTACTGATTAGAGTTTCAACATTGTAGAGAGCAGCAGTATTGTTGATGGTTAAATTAATATCAACACGATTTAAAGTCAAGGTGGAGATTGTTGTAAATGTGCCTTAAAACCTTTTTTGATGAAGAGAAAGAAAATATATTTTGGAGATTGCATATACCGCATAAATCGGCAGTTTTAGAAAGTCGAAAAACAAAAAATTAGACAAATCATATGATCGTACAGACGAGTGAATAGTGACCGTACAGACTGATGAATAGAGACCACACGACCGTGAATAGTAACCATACGAGCATGAATAGTAATTTTGGGTTTTTCGGACATTTTTGAGAGTTTCTCCTTTTGGGTGTTTTGGCCTCTTTCGGTTTAGTCCATGGATCCATGTGTGATTATATTATGTTTTTGGGCTTCAGTTGTTGGGTAATTGCTATTATAAATATGTATATCTTCTGTTATTACAGCGCGACGATCTTAGAGCTTACACTAAAAGGGAGAATAAGGGTTTGAAGGTATTGTATAGGATTTTGGTTATTCTCAAGGGAAACATTAGAACACAAAGGTTTTGGAAACCTTTGGGGTTTCTAAGGTTATTGGGAATTTGGAAACACTTATTTACACATTGGATTTGAGTTATTCATATATTGAAGGTTGAAGAGGTTGGGAAACACTTGGGTAGGAAACACGGTAATTCTCGGGCACCTCCAGGGTTGTTCTCGGGAACATGAAGGTGAAGACTATTTTCTTATAACTCATTTGTAATCTCTTGTAACAACTTTCTAAGTATAGTGAATTGGAGAGTTACGCTCTCCCCCAGAGTAGATCATTTGATCGAACTGGATAAACAAATCTTCATCTTTTTTCTGCCTTATTCTGTTATATATTTTATGTGTAAGAATTATTATTATTGCAGACCATTTATTTTGGTTGTTAATATTCTTTGCCCCACAAATTAATATTGAATGTTGTTGTAATTAACAACAAGATTCACAACAGCTAAGGTATACAAGACCAATATGATAAGTACACATCAAAATAGATCTACCAAGATTATGCCAACGTAAATTTTGAAAAGAAGGAATTTGACCTTGTTACCCTGTCAGAGACACATCTCAGACTAATGAGCAAAGTATTATAGTTTTCATAAAAGGTCATGGCCACAAAGAATCGACGTGGAGGAGCGTTTACATAAATAAAGTTATCGAGATAACGACGTAAAACAAGCGCTTGTTGAACGACAATCCAATGGTTTTAAAGTTTTTTTAACTTTGTGTTTAGTAGTATAATTAGTTTCGAGTGGGTGTGGATAAATTGCATGAGAGAATAGCAATTTTGAATAACCTAAGCAAGCTTGTTCGAGCTTAGCGCGTATTAGGATCCATTTTGATGTTAACTCTTGGAACTTGTACATAACTATTTAGTTTATTGTTGATTTTAGATTGGATTTTGAGCTTTTTTCTTGAACCCTTAAAAATTTAAGAGCATTCACATTACACGTTGAGTTATATCAAGTCGGAGAGAAAAGATTGATTGCTGAGAGGTTGAGAAAAAAATATTGAAAAAGAAAGAAAAAGATGTGAAAAAGAAATTTGATTGAAAAAGAAATTTGATAAGAAAAAGAAAGAAATTTGATTAAAAAAAATAAAAACCTTGAAAAAGGAAGAAAAAACTAGCACATAAATTGTGGTAATAATTTTTATGAAATGGTGTAACAAATATAGGAACATAGAAAAATGTGAAAAAAATTTGTCAATGTTTAAGAACTTGAGAAGTGGTCATTCTCATTTGTTTAGGATTTTTTTTTTTTGTTTCAAGTACCTTGAAAAATTTACCTTTGTTTTATATTTTTAATATGACATTTTAGTTTAATGCATGATTTGATTGATGTTAGCAAGATTCTTGTGTGTGAGTTAAGTCCCTCGTGTTTATTTTTTATTTCTTGATGAAGTTGTGTATCAGGTGTGATTCATTCTTCACTACAAAAATAACTGAAATTTGTCAGGAGATAAACCCCTCACAAATGTCAAACCCCCCTCACAAATATACAATTTGCGAGGGGACAAGATCCCTAGCAAAACACGTGTCAACTATAACTTATCACTCTGCACATTGCAGACATAGGTCAGTATGACGCATGGCTAGGTGTGCAGTTTGGTCTACAATACGTCAGATTTTTGTTAGGGGGTTTAACATGTGGCAAAATGCAGATTCCATAATAATTATGACATTTATCCAAGAGGTTATCCCTTGGCAAATTACAAAATAATTTTTAAAAAAATAAAATTTAACCCAAAAACAAAACAAATAATAATAATAGAATAATTATAATTTAATTAATATATAATTAATATAATATATATATATATATATATATATATATATAATAATAATTAAAATTTAAAACATAATAAAAATTGCAGTGGTGGATTGAAGTTTTTCTCTAAGATATATCACTTGACACATAATAAACAAGAGAGTTAGATATATAACAAACAGAAAGTAAATTAACAACAAACAGAACAAATAAATTAGACATATAACAAATTTTTTTTATAGTTTTACCTGGAGAAAATATAGAGAATTGAAGAGTTAGGTTAAAATTTGGGGTTGAATGAAAATGGAGGTTTGAAGAGATAGAGGAATGAAAAAGAAGTTGAGAGAAGAAGAAGTTATATTTGTGTTAAAAAGAAAATTTGATAAAATGTATATATATTAATGAAGTGAAGCGGTGGACAATTAATGGTGATGCAATTGGCGAGGAGCATCTTCTCGGGAAAAAACGGAAATATTTAGTGAGGGGTGTCCCTTAGAAATATCAGCATTGATAATTGCAGACTGCACGCGCAATCTGCACACTGGTTGACTAGACATAAAGTTGTCTGGGTGGCGTGGGGTTGCCTCTCGCTATTTACACATGTCAATCTGCTAGGGGTAACCCGTCACTAAATGCCTTCACTTTTGGCGCAATTTTATTTTTCCAGGGGTAGCCCTCGCAATTCAACATTTCAAAATTCAAATTTTTCATCTTCCCTATTTGCGAGGGGATACCCCACATAATTGTTTTTTTTAAAAATAATTTTCACTTAGCGAGGAGATATACCCCTAGCAACGTTGTTTTTTTGTTGGGGGTTTAACCCCTAGCTAATTTCTCTGGCAAATACCAACTTTTCTTGTAGTGCTTGAACATATATTGCTTTAGAATGTTTTACATGTGTTTTATACTTATCATTTATTTCATAGTTATGGTATCGTTATAATATAGTGGTAATCATTACTTTGCTTGTAAAATTTTGACTTTGAACCATACATTTGTTTTGGTTTTATAAAACTCGTTGATTCATTAATTCTTAATTATTACTTTTATTTCTTTAGGTTTGTGTGATTTTTGTTTGAGGACAAACAAAGTTTTAAGTTGAGGAGACTTGATATGTTTCAAATTGTGGTATTTTTTAGTGTGAATAGTTGACATTTATTGATTTGATTCATTAATTTTTCTAGCAATAACCTCTACTTTAGTGCGAATAAGTAATTGTTTAGTATTTTAGTATAGTTTTGTTGGTTTGTGTAAATATCATTGAGTTTGATTGTTTTTATCTCATTTTTTTTGTAGGTATTCAAGCATGTTATTTATACACTGTAATATAGACCATTTAATAAGATTTTCAACGCTTCAGACAAATTATGGTAAAAACAAGAGTTGGTTTTTTCTCGACGCGACAACGGTCTGCAACTTTTAAACACTATAAATTTATTTGTACATTATTTTTTAGGTTATGATTTTGGAGTTATTTACTCCCAACCCCATCAGACCAGTTGTTGGAGATTAAAGGCTTATATAACAATATTGGATGATGCATCTTGATTATTCAGAGTTAGATTTGCATCAATGTTAGAGACGTCAACATGGGTGTTTGTGCTTATTTTCTCTCTATTTGTATTCTTCATTTTTGTGGATTATATGTAAGTTGATTATGGTGTTGGATAAAATCTCTTTATACAAATCTTTATTCATGTTATCCTTATTTGCTCGATTTATGTTTGAATTTGAGTTGATATAGACATAAACTATTCAAAAATAGAATTTGGATGAACATCTATTAGATTATAGAATATTATATAATTGCGCAAGATTAAAAGTGGGTATCGATCATTAATGTTACATATATTATTTAATTGCGCAAGACATCGTCGATGAGACAATATAGATTTCTCTCAACTTTTTAAATAAATATAAATTATTTTTAATTGTAATTAATGAGTTTAATAAAATAAATTTTGTGAATGAAACACATATTTAATGAATTATATTTTGAGAGAGAAAATGATGTTTGAGCACATTAAATAAGAAAAGCTACTAAAAAATAAAGTTTTCAGCGTCCAATCTGACAACTAAACCCAACAGTCCTGACTCCCACGTGCCGGCCTCGAAAGTATCGAACAAACATCAAAACCCCAACAAGAAACCAAACCAAACCCAAAAACACTCTACTATGTTGTTTTTCCTATAAATACATTCCTCACTATTAACTACTCATTTTTGTTTCATTTCATTTCCAACACTTTGTACTCTCCGTCCCTCTTCAGATCTCAGATCTCTCTCGCTCTCCAATGGCTTCCATTACCGGAACCTCCATGTCCCTCCTCTCCAACAAATCTATGGTATGTAACGTTTTCATTTCCTTGATCTTTTGATCCATCTATTTATTCAACGTTGTTTAATGGATTGGTTCAATCCATACAGGTTTCTTGTACCAGGATCTCTGGTCCTAATTCAGTTTCACTCTCAGTTAAGGGTACTGCAAAGTTTCCATCCATTACCTTTCAACCAAGAGGCCTTCGGTTTCAAGTTACATGTGCGGTATGATTTTAAATCATGTTTCTCTTTTGGATTCTCTAGGTTTTCATTATTTTGTGTATAGTTTAGCGTCTTTTGATACTAGGATGATCTAGCTAAGTTGTGATCCTGAACATGTGCGATATTTAAGATCATATAAGAAGAAAGGACTTTGATTTTGTGCAGGCAAAACCAGAGACTGTGCAGAAGGTGTGTGACATTGTCAAGAAACAATTGGCACTTGCAGACGGTACGGCTGTTACCGGAGAGTCTAAATTTGCTGCTCTTGGAGCTGATTCTCTTGACACGGTATAATTATATTTATCTATGAATGAATTCTTGATGTGGAAAATTGCTAATTTTCGATTCTTGATCGTTCAAAAATATATGTCAACTTTGAAATCCATTCAAAGTACCTGCTTTAGTTGATTGTATTTTCTAGCTACTTGATATTTGAATTATGTATACAGTTAGGAGTCTCACATTGAGCACTTTTATCTGCCCAATGTGAGATTCCTAACATTGGCACACTCTTTAAGAGTTGGTATCCACAGAAATCAGCACTGACCCGATGGCAGCCTTTCCTTTTTGACGGCTTCACTCGAGTATCAGTATTCAGTGGAGCACCTTAATCTAGCGTATAGGTAGTCCTTTCCATGACCCAACAGCCATCAATACTACCGATTGTTAGGTCTTTAAGCACATGATCAGGTGAAAGAGTCTTGTGGCTTAAGTACCACATTGAATACTTTTATCTACTTATTGTGGGACAGACTCACACATACCCATGTCTTGATGTTGGTGAAGTTTTGTTGTTGTTGTTGTTGTTAGTGTTGTTCCTGCTATTTTGTTTCTCTTTCTCTCATGCTATGTTGGAGCAATAAATGCATTAGTATAAAAACAAGTGTTTCTAAGTCCTCACTGCATGCCATACTGCAATAAACGGAAAATACATATAAGTGACTACACGTGTTTATCTCCCGTTAAGACATTCAGCTGGTAGCTTTGTAGGGGTGCATGTTCGAACCCGCAGCATCCCACTTATTCACCTTGAAGGGGTGAAATTCCGACCATTAGGCTATTAGACAAAAAAAAAAACTACACTGTTTATTGCTAGCATGCTTTATGTTCCAACCAATGTTGCCAATTGCATATCTTGAAAATTAGTGGTTCGTTCAAATTCTTCTACTCTGAGGTGCTATAGCTCCGTTATTTGACCACACTATGTACTAAATAGCATACTCTGCTGCCATAGCCACTGTTTGACGACACTGAATTCTACTTACTGTCTATAAATTATTGTGTCTGTTAAAATGCCATTGGTTGTCAACTGAGTCTAGTGTCTTCACTATTATTGTCTCCATTACAAAACTCCTCTGGTTGTTTAAGCAATTCCTTACTTTCACAGCTCACACACTCCCCCTTACCACCTGAGCTATATGCTAAATGCAGTTATTTGATGCATATCAGAATACAGTGTCTGGTTTACATTCTATGATATTTTGCTCAATTATTTAGACCTTCATTTCAAATTTTGTACAGGTTGAGATTGTGATGGGACTTGAGGAAGAATTTGGCATCAGCGTGGAAGAAGAAAGTGCTCAGAGCATCACCACTGTCCAAGAAGCTGCTGACATGATTGACAAGCTTCTCGAGACCAAGGCTTAAACTAGCCAAGAGGAGGACTTTCATGTCCATTTTGGAGTGTTTTGTTGCTATGGCATATTTGGCGTGATCGGTTAAATTAAACTTCTTGTAACTGCTAGATCTTTTATGGACCATATTAGGATTACAATAATGCTAGTTTTAATCTTAATTTTGTAGAACTTATATCGCTTCCTTTACATGTTATATGGAATTTGCTCTTAAAAATCATAAGTATTTGCTATTTTGAGATAATCATGTGTTCCATTACTAAAGATGTTTCTTGTTCTGTTTTACTTCATTTTCTTTGGTACCAATTAATGATATGGCAGAAAAACTGTATCTTATCAATGTTAAAAGAAAAATAATACAGCATGCAAATCAGAGTTATGTGATCTTCTAAGCTTAAGTTTGGAATGAAATTTGTCAAGTTGAAACTGTAAATTCTTTCCGACATAAAATAAGTTCACTTTGTGCATTACAAATTCATCTTAAACACATCTTTGTACTGGTCTTTCATAGACCGAATTTCCTGCAGTCAAATTTAGTGTGTGTTTGGTTCTGCGGTGGAAAAACTTGATTTCGAATGAATTCTTGCAAAAGTGAGTTAAAATAGTAAATTGTTGTGTAAAAATCATATTTAAACTCAAAAGGTACATATCGTAGTTTTAAGTAGAATAAATTATATTTGAAAGCGATCAAACATGTCAAAATCAAATCAATTCTACACATCTTGAATTAATTCCAAATCTGAAATCAAGCATGCACTTAAATTTGGTATTTTATTATGTGATTATGATATACAAAGAATGAGACAAAGAGACAGCAAAACAAGACAAAACAGGATTACCTAAACATTATTAGTATTACACTCTTGAAATTTCTCACTTGATTGGGCATCATGTGGTCGATAATTGGAAATTATTCCTGATGATTAGGTGTCCATCACGTGCCCTTCAGTCTCAACATTGCTTCAACCATGTGGCACTGGCCCCCCACCTCAACTCACAGTTCATGGCATGAACATCTGACAGACCTGGTAGCAACTCTTTCCTTTCAACGTAAGTGCGTCGTAATTTTGTTGAAACTACAAACCATTTATCTAAACATACACTCAATGTATGTGGCTTTCAGCTTTAATGAGCATAGTGATGCTGGAATTGCAAAAAGGCTCTTTAAAAAGTTCAATCATGGGCCTCTCATTAGAAGGAAAAAAAAGATAAAGAACACTTTAACATAAAGGAAAAACAAAAGAAAACTAACCTCAATAATTACAAATGAGAAATCAACAGTAGAAATCATAATCATAACCAAAAATTGCAATTGAGGAAGAAACTGAATTTCATCATAATATAAGAATGAAAAATTAACAAACAAGAAAGTGGATTATGATATGACACACCACAAATCATTTACTGCAAAGAAAGGTAAGCTGCTAAACATGCAAAAACAGTAAAGGCTGTGTCAAAAACTACACTTGTATGAGCATTGGAAGTAGCTTGTATTGATCCATATGGTGCAAATGCAGAAAAGGGTCCTGGAGCAACGATGTCATCTGGGTTTGGAGGACTTGGATTGGAAGGAATAGTGGGAATGTCAGAGCCTGAAGGAGTTGGTAAAGCACCACCAGAAGAAGGCAAAAGTGGAGCAATCTCAGGTGACAAAGGTTGGGAAGGAAAGAGTGAAGATGGAGAAGAATCTGTGGAGAGTGTGGGAAGTTCAGGAAGAGGTTGTGATTGTGAATAAGATGAAAGGAGAGGTGAGGGCATGAAAACCATGATGATCATTAGTACTAGATAGAAACTGAATGATGCCATTCTAATGGTGAAGGCTTTTAGTGGGAGAAAAAAAATGATGGCAATAACCCTTTATATTGGCAAACACTGTGAAGCTTTGCTCCTATCACTTTCACAACCCTCTTCTCCTACCTTAAGACTTGTGTGGGGTCATGTAAGGGCCCCATTTGGGTTGAATGCATTGGAACATGATAAGGAAAAGTTGTGTTTTTTTCTTTGAGGAACAGACAAAGAATGGAAAAGGTTTCCATGTGACGTTTGGTGAGAAAGAATCATTTTCTACCCGTGATATATTATTTGGTGCATACAGCTTTGTTTTTTTTGAATTATTAACATGCGTCATTAGGACACAAATTAGGGTTACCCTAAAGTTAATTATTGAACATAAGGGTTAACTGACTTTAGTCTTGCAACACATTTTTATCTTTTAAGGGGTATGTGTGTCCCTTTATCATTTTGATTTGAATGATATTGATTTCTTATAGCTGACAAATATTTGTTGTTCTGGCCATGTGTGCATATAGGTACCCTATCAAATAGGAACATGCTATTGTTCCATGTTTCCACTTAAGCTCATACTTCTTGTTTTTCAAATTACCTAAAGGAATATGAGGGAAGTAATGATACAGAGTACATATGATTAAAATAGAAGTACACAGTGAAGCCTGAGTGGAATTCACCAACATGCTTAACCTTTATCGGAAATTTACTAATACCTGAAAAATAAAGGTAAGCACAAAGTAAAGTGGAGAAGTTACAAATTCTGCCAACTAGAACAGGACAATCATATTGGCAAAAATGAACATGACCATTGTAACATAGTAACCTAATATGGTACCAATCATTATTCAAATTCAAATTCAAATGCAGCGAGGTAGCCGCTGCAACTCCAAGGCTGCCAATCCAGCAGTTTTGGCTAAAGCAGGGACACTTGAACTCTTGAGTTCAGAAACTATTCCTTCAATTCTTGAAATCTCTGGTATTGATATTGATAATATCATTGCGTGCAATAAGTACTGCTTGCAAGCATAACCTAAAGCATGAAGCATTCTCTGAACCGTTAAATGAGGGATGCCTTTACTCCAGGATTCTAGGATCACGGTGACCTTGGGGAGATTGGTTAGTAGACCAGTTGTGGCTTCTCTAGGAGCGGCCTTGAGCAGTAAAATCACACACTCGGAAGCTATATCGGCAATACTGGTTTCCCTAGATGCACTCAACTCTAGGAAGGCACCAACATTGTTTCCAAAGTCTGTTATATCTCTTATGTATTGCTGAGGATCAACAGCGCTACTCACCTCTGGAGGACAGTCACCTAAGAGAGTTGGTTCTGTTGTGTATCTGAAGCCTTTTGTACAGCTGACTGAACGTGCTAGAAAGGCCCTACACAGCCCAAGAGTTGGTTCCAGCAAATCTTCCATACCCTTTGCACATACAAACTCAAGAAAATTACCAATCCTCCTAACAACTTTCAATTGGGAGAGTAACTTTGACTCCATTTCAGGAGCAGAAGCCAGAGCAAGACACAGCTTAACATTATTCACATTTGCATTTGACAGATCACCAAGCAAGAACTCAAAACATTGTGATATTGTCTTCAGGTGTAGAATGTCTGGAATTGAAATGAAACTGAACTCTAATAACATGACAAGAAGCTTCTGTGCAAAGATAGGAATCGGATCTTCATCTTCTATCAAGGTTGGGTAGAGAGGAAGAAAATGTGTATTTGATACGAACTTCAGATCGTTCAATCTTTGCTCTTCCTCAATTGATTCACTCAAGAGAATAATCATCACATCAAAAAAGATTTTAAGGCACAAAAATCTGGCATCACCATCCTTGTTACCCTTGTAGAGAACTGTTAAACTAGGGAGGATTTCACGAATGAAAATGTCAGGATTGGTAAGGATCACAGAAGATTCCTCCGTGAGAGACTCTAAAATTCGGAGAAGGGTTATTTGAAAGTCATCTCTTCCCTGAAAGCCAAACAATAAACAAAGACAGCAATATCAAATATCAATTGTCAATTAAAAGTATACCTTGTTCGACTGAAAGTGGCAGCTGCCATCTAACTAATAGTCTAATACTATGACCTAATCAATGATAGCATTGGTAAAATAATTGTCAAAACAATTATTTAAGAGAGACGAATTGCAAAACAATAAGGGCAAATTTAGCAGACAATAAAAATTCTGTTTTGACTGAGCTGTTTTCCTTTAAAATACTAACATATAATGTGCACTTGCCTCTTGAGGTATGCTCAAATGAGAAACATGCTCTGATTTTTCAAATAAACACCACCACCCTTATTGATTGGGAAAATTACACTAGTCTTTTAGGCCTATTATTATTTTTAGAAAATAGAGAGGTGTTGTAATTGATGAGGTAAATATCATCTGCAGGAAGTTGGATTGATGAACTTTAATGTTTACAAAAATGTTATTAAGCCTATCAACTTAACAAGATCTTATTTTGAGATCAACATTCTTGTGGTGAGATTTGAGGTCAACCCTAAGATTCTTAATACACCTTTTATTTCATTAGTAGACAACCCTTAGATTCTAAAATACACCTTTTATTTCATTAGTAGACTATCTGTAGACTATATCTTAGCACAATTAATATCTAACGAAACTCTGCAGCTTAGCTCTGACAGAACTCATGATTTCAGGAAAGCATAGGATTAAAAGTAAACAAGATCTAACAGCTGCTGAGTCACTGACCTGAAACGGTGCCTCTGCAAGTTTAATGAGATTAGCCAACTGCCGTAGTACTGGAAGTGTCGCCACTTTATGCTTGAAAGCAGAACTTTCAAGAAGATGAAGGACAACAGGAAACAAATTAATATTGGCTTTTGGAGCAGATCTTCCAGTAAGGGAAGAGATATGTCCATGGCGCCTTCCTCCCATCATTTGCTGGATATCCCCTGTTATTATATCCAGCAAACCTGGAATGGTAGATGCCACAATATGAAGAAATGCCACTAAACACTGCCGCACAAAGGCATCCTTCTCTTTTCCCAGCCTATCCACCACTGAGAGTAACTTATGGCTGCAAAAGAACTGTGGAAGCCACCTTCTACCGTGCTTGCAGAGGAGAGCCACAAAAACAAGTGCCTTTCCTTTTAAAACTTCACTACCCTGCTCAAGAAGGGACAGAAGACTTGGGATCAGATTCTTATCCTCTGACAGTTGTATAAGGTATCTTCCAACATTTGTGAGCATATGACTTCCAAGCATTGCTGAGTTAAGAAGATTTAAGCTAATCTGCTGCTCTCGTGGACTGCCTTTGACAAGAGCAGAAGCTAGATCCTTGAATGAGAGTTTCTCTACAACAGACTGAATGCTAGAAGGATTAAAACGAACTAAGCGTACTAAACATGATCCTGCAGTAAGCCTCATGCTTTCCTGTTTCCCTGCCGCTCTATAGATATAGCAGAGATTATTAATAACATCTTGACTGGTGAAACGTCCCACCCAGACCCCTCCTTGGCTGCATATATTCTCAACTGTTCTCAATGCATACAATTGAGTTATATCATCCTCACCTTTTCTCAATATCGCTGACACAAGGGAAATTAATGAATTTGGAACCTGCAGCCAGATGAAAATAAGATGACTCTAGAAAAATATGAACTTTGAAAGTTCACAAAGAAAATTAGGTGGAAATAAAAAATAAACACACACACACACACACGCACTACAGAACTCAAGCTTCAAATGGCATAGGCATATGGACAATAAACGTTACATGCAACAAGCTTAGAAGCCAACCTGCCAGCCATGTGCGGTCCTATTGTCCTTTGACGGAGATTCAAGCGGAGTGTTATCTTTAGAGTCAGCACTTTGGGTGGATATATAAAATAGTAACTCACCCAAAGCAGCCATAGAAAACCTTCTTACTTTTTCCTGTCTGTCCCTAAGGCCATCCGTCAGTGAACCTAGAATTCCAGAATTAGCCAAACTGTCATCAACAAAGGTAGAGTGTCTGATCAACAGACCAATCAGTGAAGCAAGTTGAACACGTAAAGCTGATGCCTTAGATTGACGTAGCAATTTTATGAGAATGAGCATTATTGGCCCATTGGTCAAGATATTGGCTGCATCAGCATTACTGCTCAACATCTCGAGGTACCTAACCACATTTTGTTTTTCTCCAATGCTAGTATTCCCATTCAAGATGGCTATAATTCGGTTATGTACAGCCTCTAATTGCTCTTTAGGCATTTTGATAAAATCAGGTGCTTGCAATGCCTCAAAAGGAAGTGAAGGGATGACTTCTGAGCCTTTGTCAACTTTTCTGCTGGGCATTACAGGTCTGACTGAGAGATCAGATGGATGCCAAATAACCTGGGAATTCTCGTTTGATGATCTTGAAGAATCAAAGTCAAGGCCAGAACCTAAATCTTCTTTTGGCCTATGTTTTTTCACTAGAGGGCTTACACTTGGAGAAATAGAAGATATGTCAGAACGGTCAGGAGTTGACTCGGGATCGAATGACCTTGAATCGTTTGAGGCAGGAGTAGTCACAGATAAGGTGTCCAACTGGTGTATAACATTTTCAGTGTCCTCTGCTTTTCCCTGATTCTGAAAGTTATTCTCCATTTTCTCATTGGGCACAGGTGTGTGATCAGAACCATCAGTTTCTTCAAGTGAATCCTCTTCACTATTCTCATTAAAATCAAGTTCCATGTCAGTGTTCTCAATTTTAACATCTGCATCCTTCTCAGAGCCATTGGGCAAGGGGCGGCGATAGTTTTCTTTCTCATTTTCTTTTTGTAAATTTGATTTTGCTATTCTTGAAAGTCTCAAAAGATTCAAACCTTTTTTAATATTGGAAGAATCTTTCTGCTTGACCTCAACTGTTCGGCCAGAACCCTTTGTCTGAGTTCTGTGACTGTTTGGTGTTGCCCTTGTTGGTGTCTCAATGCCTCTGGATCCTAAACCAGAATTTTCATCCTTTTTTAGAACTCCTTTCATGTCTTTTTCACGATATTTGGGAGGGGTTCTGTTATGAGAAGACTTATCTCCATTACGTTCTGATAAGCATGGTTTAGCATGAAGCTCTATCATATCATCAAATGCAGGTTGAGAAGGAAGAGACACTAGAGAGAATTTGGTTTTCCAAAAGGCATGACCACAAAGCTCAGGCCACTGTATTCTTTCGGCTGGATCTTTGACCAACAGAGAATTAATTAAATTGACAAAAGGTCGACTTGGATTTCCAGGGAGAGGTGGAGTCGGGTCTGAAATTATGGATTTTACAAGGTGAGTGAATTCTCTTCCCACAAAAGGAGGCCTCCCAGTATAACATTCATATAGTACACAACCTAGAGCCCAGAAATCAGAAGCGTAAGAATGAACTCCGCCATCTTCAAAAAGCTCCGGAGCCATGTAAGAGGGTGTTCCACGTTTTGCTTGAGGCAACTACAGAAAGAAGTAAAGAGACATAGTATGTATTAACATATTATTTGGTCTCAGTAAAAAAATGACAGCCATAGTTGATTAGAGGTCTCTCAATACATTAAGTATGGATGTCCGAAATTTCAAAAGTTAATAAACCATACCGAAGAAGAAGGAACTTTCGATATCTCTTTTAACTTTCTGGCCAATCCGAAATCACAAAGCTGCATCAATAAAGTAATAGGTACACACTTCAGCTCATATTAACAAAAGGGTAATAACTAAATTACTCCAATCAACAACGAAAGAGAGTGAACAAATTAACACCTTTGTGCGACCATTTTCATCTAGTAGAATATTTGATGGTTTCAAATCACAATAAATTATTCCATTTGAATGTAAATACCTGAGAAAGAAATCCAATTATATCACATAACAAGAGTAATACAACTAAACTAAGGGAAAACAAAGGGAAATTGACATACTGCAGAGCTCTGACGAGGTCACGAGCAAGCTCATTAACAGATTCCTCCGGAAGCTGAATATCCTGAAATTCATCTTCTAAATCAGCACTAAAAAGAGAGTAACAATAAGTACAATCCCCCATTCCAAAACAAATGCAGTGAAATACTAAATACCTGCCGTAATATGGAAAGTAAATCCCCGCCCACACAATACTCCAAAACCAACCATAAGTGAGCAGAAGTTTCATACCTAAAAAAGCATAAATATACAAAACCTAACAACTAACTCGGAAAAATAATAATTGTAACACTAATCAAGAATTAAAAAAATAAACAATTGTTTCGGACAAAGTAATTTACGCAGAATTAATAGCAAGAATTCCTCGTTTCCGAATTCTCCTTATTTTAGTAAGTAAGAATTTTTTTAATTTATCATATTCACAATTTCACATTAAACAATTCAAGTAGAATATAATTTTCTCAATTTAGGATGTTTCTTTAAAATAAATAGTCCTCACCATGAATAAAACTTGAGCACATTTTGGTGATCCAAAGTGTGAAGAATCCTAACCTGCAAAAGAGTAAAAAAAAAAAAACATAATTAGCGAGTTTTCGAACATGAACAACACAATACAGCTCAAGATCTGGTAGAGAACAGTGTAAAAATTACATAATGAATAATTTGGGTAATTGAGTAAGAATAACTCACTTCTTGAAGAACCTTGTTTTTCTGAGATTTATCAACGCTTTTGATGGCGAAATACTCGATCGTCTTCTTCTTTCTACCTTTATAGACCGTCTGCGAATTCAAAGAAAAAAAGAGAGTAAAGAGAGAGTGATCGATGGCGAAGATGGAAATGAAAGGGGGGAGAGTGAGGTTGAGTTACGGAGTATCTGCCACGGCCAATGGCTTCATAGATGTGATACTGGTTCATGATGAAGGTGGAATTTCTAGGGTTTTGGTTTGGGGATTTGGGATAGTGATGGATGAACAGAGAGTATTCTAACGGGCGGGGTGTTTTGAATGTGTTGAAAAATTGAAATGAGTGGGTATTGTTTTCTTGCTGAGTTTAAATGAAATGGGGACAGGGATAGTTGGTTTAATTTTTGTTTTTAGATGGAAACTTGGTTTATTTATTCTATTTGAAATGGGAAGGGTGCTATTATCTTTTTGACCTTCATGATTAGTATTACTATTATTTTCATAATCTTCTTCATTTAAAAAAAAAAAGAGTCTTTTTTAGTGTGAGTTCCATTATGGCATCTCCTTGGTTACCTAAAGATGAGCCAACCAAGACATCTATGATATGAAAAGAAGTCAGACTCCTAGTGGTTACAGAAGAACACTGTGAAGCGAGGGTCGTGTGGAGCTATGTGTTTACAGATTTAATCAAGAAGTTATCAAAACTCATAAATAAGTAAGATATGTATGATTCTAATAATACCGCGGTTTTGCGGAATTCCTCTTATGAATTCATTTAGTCACATCAGATGCAGAATCTCACTTATCAATCTACTTAATTATTTATTATAATTTATTTCACCGCTGTTTTATCATTAGAATTTTTATGTTGTTTTCTTGCATTCTTTTTCAAAAATTTCTTGGATTATTATAATTTTAGCTCTTATTTTATTTATTATTATTATTTTAGCCATATTGATTATGATTTTTCTAATGTTAGCTATGCAAGTATATAGGGAGGTTCAAAATCCAAATAGTAAAGCAAAAGCCCAAAGGCTCCACAAATGAGCCCATCGGTGAAACATGAAGTATGTCAATCATCAGGGCCTTTGTGGTGAACGCCATGATGTTTTGTTGATTCAAACACAAACAGAAGCGGAAACATCTCCATTTTCATCACTTGACTATATCTTCTTCGCCCTTACCCATTCTCTTCTTCCATCAACACTCACCATAACTCCACCCACTCAAATAACTTCCAATAACTCAAGTAAATTTTGCTTCCTATATGATGGCCCATGTGAAAGCCAATGCTTCTATGAGAGAAAATATCTTGTTTGGAAAAATGCTTAACTTGAGGGACTAGAACATCAACTGCCCCGCACTCTTGAGATTTGTTATATAAAACACATGTAGTTTTGTAGAAACCGAATAAAGGGAGAGCATCATCTTATGACTCGCAATGAAGTTATTAAAATTATTGTCCTACCATGGCCTTCACGTATAGATGTGCGAGTGACGGCCAATTGGACTTATAACATCGATGCTCCTGAATATACTGGCCCATTACTCGTAGTAGTTTTTGCTAATGTAGAAGCATGTAATGATATAAATGAAGAGCTTAACAAGCAGGACCATGTTTCACCTACTTGTCACCATTCTTCCTATTATTCAGATTCATACACTACACCAAATTTTTCTGACCATTTTACAGGTACCACCTCGGGTCACGGGACCCAAGCTATAAACATCCCCCAGAATGTGAATCTAGCTATATTATACAAACATCAGCATGGCATTATGGTATTTATGTGAGAACCGCATGCTCGTACTCAGAGACGCATACAGTCGATCTTAGAGGGACAACTCACATATGCTGCTAGTATCCAGTGCCAACAAGCTGCAATTGCGCTTCTTATAGTTGATCACTGGCTTACTCAAGCTAATCAAGGTTACATATTAGGCGACATTTAAGAAATGGGAGCGTTGGATGTCGTATTGACGGCACAGATTGAGGAACTTCGTTTGGCTCAGTCCCCATAAGTAGAAGCAGAACCCGTCGATAGAGACGTGATCTAGGACAGGGGAGTGGTGACCCCGCATGTCCGCAATAGTCTACACCAGATTTTTTTCTTTCATTTCTCACCTTGGATTGAAACATTGGGGACAATAATTGATATAAGTATCAGAGAGAAATTTTACTTGTTTTCTAGTTAGATTTCATGTTTTCTTTATGATTTTCTTGCTTTCTAATATTCCTTCTGATTTAGTTTGTTTTTATTTTAGTTTGCTTTATCGAGTCATTGCATGTGTTGTACAGTCTATACGTTTGTTTTTTGTGTTTATTGAATTTTTCACTTTTCTTGAGCCATCCAAAATTTTTGCTAAAATAATAGTGTTTGTTTTGAATTGCTTTGAATAGCATGTGGCATTAGACAAATTTATGACACGTTGTAAAGAATCAGGAAATGTCCTAAAATATTTGTATCGTCTTAACATCGTAAGTCTCTTGATTATAGAAATTGGTTTGGATAATTGTTATGTCTTAACCTTGACTCACACCCAAAAATTTAGTCACGAGTAGTTTATTTTAGCAGACGACTCCAGCTTAAGCATGCTCTACATAAGGGAGCCAATGAATATAAGTGAATTATCCTAATTTCTTTTATGCTCTGATTAACTAAAAATAGGGAATCTGCCTTCTATGTTAGGTGACCCTAACCCGGTAACTTAACCCAATGGTAACGGAACCTGCAAAAATCGAGAAACATCTGTTGTTAGTTGGTTCAACGGTTTTTGGTGCTGAACTTGGTAGGGAAGATTATGATATGATCCCCCATAACTACAATAGGGTAAGCAAATGGGTTACATCACTAAAAGTACCATAACCCCGTGTAAAATGATCAGAGTCACTAACTACTCACCTTACTATGAGTATTTAGGGACAACAGGCTTAATGTGATTGCGCCTGAATAAAAAAGGATGAAAAATAGGATAAGTAAGTTAGGCTTTAACATAATGACATGATGCAGACTGGTATGTATAGGAAAAAGTCTTATGCCCACAAATATGTAGAATGCGTTATTATGATACTATTGTTTTTATAATTTAGTACATATAGATATAATTTTGTCCTAAGAAAAGTATTCACATCCAAAGTTGCCATCGAGTGTCACTATTTACTGTTATTTTGCTTGAGGAAAGCAAATGCTTCGAGTGTGGGAGAGTTTGATGACACTTAACCACACCGTTTATTTTACTCAATTTGTGCATGTTTTAATGTGATTGTGCTTTGCATTTTCCCCTATTATGATATTTCCGTTTCTATTTCAAGTATTTGGCCATTCAAGAGTCGTAAGTTGATATACGAAGAGAAAGATGAAAAACATAAGAAATTGGATATTGTCCACTCAAGGCGACCACCATAGCGTTCACAATAGAGGTGGCCATGAGTGGTCCATGCGCTAACAATCAAAAGACCAAGTCATGTCCATTCTAAAATCATGGAGTTTTCCATGAGGTTTGTGGAGATTGCCATAAGTTGTTGACGTGAAGCAGTTATAAATGGGCTTCACATAGTGTAACATCCTGAGCCCATTGCAAGGCAATCCTGACACTGTCACCTCAGGATCTTCTCTACCTCCATCTCTAGTATAGTTTATGCCTTTCGTGGAAATCGAACCATGTACCCTAGGGGTCAAGTACATGTTTATTAATTAATTAGGAAAGTCTAATATTTTTAGGAAGTTGTTTTAAAACTATTTATGAACGCATGCGTTTATAGGCTTAAGATCCGGTTACTTAAGCGAGATCATGTAACCCTTTTAAGTTAAACATTTCAACCGAGATTACTTTTTAACTTAGTAAATAATTAATTTCTTAAATTAGGTTTTACTACTTTAACGCAAATAGTGCTTGCCACTGTGACAATGGATGATATAATTTAGAGAGTAAATTTTGGTTATGAGTACGCGGAAGCGACAATTCCTATCAAATTAATTATTTTCAAAGTAGAAAATATTTTCCCGTAAATAATCTCATTAGAAATAACAAGACTATCGTTAATTGATGAAAATCACATTCCGACATTATTCATCTAATTAATCAACTTTATTTTTTTATTTGCCCATATTTTATTAATAATTCTAATTTAATTTCACTTTAATATTTTATCAACTCAACCAAACACTCATTTTTATTAGTCTTAATAAAACACCTTAATGATTGAAAATGATAGTTTGACTATTAGGTCTCTGGGGATTTGACACTCTTCATATTACTTCGATATCTTTCGTGCACTTGCAAAATACCCCATCAGAGATAAATCTCATTTGAGATATTTTCTTTCCGTCCTTTCTTTCTACTATATATACGGTGGTAAGAGAAAGAGGGAATTGGTAAGACAAAATAAGAGAAAAAGAAGAAAGAAAGAATAAGAGGATAAAGGATGGTGAAGAGAGAGAAGAAGAAAGCTAAAGGAAGATCATCATCACCACCAAATCATCTCACTTTCTCCATCATCTTCATCTTCAAATGTGAGTTCATGGATAATTTAGTCTTTGAGAAACTTAGGGTTTATGTGTTTTACCCTAACCATAAAATTGACGATGATGCATGTGATCGGTCACCATTTCTATGTCGTTTTTGTCACTTATTCGGCATGAATTCATTATTTGGCAACACTTTGGTTTGTTATTTTCTTTAATTTTGTTAAGTTATGTTTATTTTCTTATGTTTTATCTTTGTGTCATTTTGAGTTAAATTTCATGTATTTTCGATACTTTTGATGGCTTGGTTTGGTATGTGTTAGTGATCATAGACACGAGTGAAATTATGAGGAGTATTTGTCAAGCAAAGAGGAAAAAGTGAAGTTGCAGGGGATCTGATACGGTCAACCATGTCACTTGACACGGGCCGTGTCATGAGAAGACGAGAAAAGATGCTACAAGCAACTGGACACGGGTGCCCATGTCACTGGACACGGCCCGTGTCCACTCAGCTGGGCATGAACCAATAGGAAACAATCGATGACATGGCCGCCTGTGTCACACAACATAGCTCGTGTCAGCTTGGACATTTTGGGATTTTTAAGTGTTTGTGGATCATTAAGTGTATAGTGGATATTTTGCACTAGGAGGGAAAGCTCACCACTACTAAAACCTAATTTACAAAAGAGAGAAGACACTTTTGAACTGAAGAATAATTCACGATATAAGATCAGAGATTCAACAGCTTTGGAAACGGAGAATTCTTCATGCCCGGGAGCAATTGAAGATCGAAAATCCCAATCTATTATAATGTCTATATCTAATATTTTGATTATGATACTTTTGAATTCTATGAGAGGCTAAACCCCTTAATGCTAGGGGGTGTCCCTAATTTGCTATGTTAAGAATACTTATCGCTTTGTTTTAATCAACATTTTAGTTCTTTATGCATCAATTTGATTATTTAGAGTAATTCATAGTTTGACCCTATGGGGCCATAGGATTTCACTATTTTAACACATTAGAGCCAGACGATCGTGTTAAGGTTTTCTAAATAATGATATTATTTGAGAATTTCATCCAGAACTAGGGTAATTCTATAATAAATAGAGTAATTATTGATAATTGAATGCTTAACCTCTCTACTAATTTAAATGGAAATCGAAATTAGGAATAAAGGTTAAAGGTTTTTTCACTAAGGAATTGGGAAAAGAAAATATTGAGAATCCGTAATTGAGGCTAATGAACTTGTTGAATAGATCAAAGAGTGAAGATTATTAAATGAAAAATTATACACTCACCCTAACATATTTTAATCAAACAAAAAGTCAAGTTTTACTTTCTGTTATTTTGCATTATTCAAGGATTTTATCCAAAACAACCCAAACGGTAGTTTTTGTTCAGTTGAATTGATATCACACTTTGGTATTTCTGGCGCAGTCCTCGAGTTCGATACTTGGGGTAAATCCCATTATTACTACATCGATAAAAATAATACACTTGTTATTTTTTCGATCAACATGCTTGCTATTTGTTACGTGATACTGATAACTCGAAAATGTATCGATTATTTGAGTCAATTTACATGAATTATATTCGCCTTTCAATTAATTAAATCACTCTTTATTCGTATTATGCCGATATTTTCTATGATTTCAGGTTTTCACCAATTATAAGGCATGTGTGAAGAAAGTCGAGAAAAGTCGGATAAATCTACTCAAAATCCACAAAAAAATAGTATTTATGCAAGTATGGGGTGTATGACAAGAAGTGGGGTGTGAAAGAAGCAATAAGCTAAAAAATTAATAAGGAAGCAGGCCCAGCCCACTTCCACCTGCTTCCTCACCAAGCCCAAGGGTGAAACGATTGTTACACGTAAACGCTAGAGGTTGTAGCGACCGTCACGGACCAGGAAACAAGACTTCCTCACCAAGGAACTTGCAGCGACCGTTACCCAAACCCTAGCCAGCTCCGTAGCGACCGCTACGAAGGAGAATTTGGAGGCAAAAAGGATGCAACAAACCCAGCTACTCATCGTACCACTACCTCTATAAATAGACCTTCCGTTTTTGATCCAAAAGACCCTTTTTCTTCTGCAATTTTATACCGTTACGCTGCCAATTTTATTTCCAGCATTGATTTTATTTCCAGTTTCAATTTCTTAGTTATATGCTTTTTTTTCTCGTAGAAATTTCCACATCGGGGATTGCTGCGAACCTTTGCCAATTCTAACCTTATGTTAGAATTGCGCCTTTTTAATTTCTTTCATCACATTTGATTTTCGGACAACGAAGGGCAAATCTCACCGACTTGTGGGAGACTCCTGGAACTTTCCAAATATTCCGCCTTTTATTTTCAGGTTTATTTTAATAAATTTATTTATTGGCTTATTTAATTTTGTTTATTTATTTTATGCTTGATTTATCTGAGATGCATGTTTTATCTAAAACTGTCTCTTTATCACTGTTGCGCTATAACTGTCCCCAATCCCACATATCAACCATCATATTCTCGGTTATAAAATTCGAACCCCACCCTTACCTGGATTTAAAGGCAATTCGAATTTCCCGATCGTCTCTTAATTTTCGGTCGAATTTCAATTCGGCTTTCCGGTCTGCAAATCCTCTTCCGAAGGCAGTTTCTCCAAACCTTGTTCCTCTTCTTTTTCCCACGTACGACAACCTTTTTCTTTTCTTTCCACATACAACAACTTTCTTCTTTTCTTTCTTCCCAAACCTAATTCCTTATATTTTCTTTTAATCCAATAAATCAAATAATAATAATATAATTACTATTATTTTTTTAATGGGCTTAATATATAAATTCACACCCCCACTTCGCTATTCGCCATTCACAATCCAAATTAATCTAATTAAATATAATTATTCACAATAAATAATATTACTCTTAATATTATTCCCCTAATTTAATCGATTAAATCCAACTTTAATTTAATTAATCCCAACACGCCTCTTACAATAATACTGACAGATCCAATTACTCCGATTAATTCTCAAACTCGTCTAATTTCAACAAATAATTCCTTTAATAATTTAATTAAATAATTAATTAAATTCAGGGCGTTACAACTCTCCCCCACTTAGAATATTTTCGTCCTCGAAAATCCATTCGACACAATCATCCTTAGCATCACATTCACAGCTAGTCCTTCAATTCAACAACAACTTAATCATAGTTTAAATCCAAACCTTATACTCCAATCTTCCAATTACTCTTGCAACTTAATCGTCAATGTCTTGCTAACCATTTTAGCAATACGTTGAGACAACCACCTTACAACATAGTAACAACTACTGCTCGCTTATTTTCTTGTACATGTTATTCTCACCTTAGCAACATTCTCGTCGCAACAACCACCACTTACTTACCATTAAGATAGCAAAACAATTCTATATTGTCCAATATGATCCCATCTACCATCAACAAGAGATTAAGAATGATTAGTTCCTCAGTTTGTCAATAGATAGCCGACAACCATAATGGAGATTAAACTGTTGTCACTAACATTAATAGTATTCTCTTTCCAATGCATTCCAACTTGTCAAACAACCAAAATCTTAAATTTGTATTACCTTCGAATTCGAGAAGCAGCAAGCTCCTACAACGTTTGCACTGTGTCCATCAGTAGCATACTAAACTAACGTCTCACGACCAAACACATCCGAGAAGCGAAGCTTCTCCCCCACTTAGCTTCAACTAACTCCTGCAACAACAATTAGAAAACAAGTACCGACAGTGTTTCAAACACTTATCGCATATAAAGGAAGTAAACAACATTAGACAACACTGGCCGGACAGACCGACCTGCCCTGATACCACTAATGTAACACCTATTTTATACTCAACATTTATAATAGAATCAAAGTGCCAAAATTTCAAAACATGAAACAGGTGTCACATTTCAACTTATTATCAAACACTTGTATTTCATTTAATATGATACATAGCATTCAGCTTTCTCATCTTATAAGTCATATACAACTTTATTCAACTAAATCGAAACTTTAATTTATAATTATTCAAGAATTATTGTAATGACAACAATTAGAATCAATTCCAATAACAGGTAATAACAACTATTCATCATCTTATAATCACAACACATAAACATTCCCCCGAGTGCTACATATCAGAGCAAGACCCTTTGACTTATCATAAAGCGATATACAGACTTCAAGAATTAACTCCGACATCCACAGCTAATACTTTTTTTTTCCGATTACATAAAAAATAAAATAACACAAATAAGAAACTCGAATAAGTTAAGAAACATCAGATGACAAACAAAAAAAATAGTACTCCGATACATGAAAACCTAGGAACTACCAGATTCAGATTCATTTGGACTCTTTAGACACTTTATTATGTCGTCAACAGATCTTCAGATCTCTGCGTCCAACTCGATTGGACCTTTGGTTATCCTACGACGAAATGATTTCCACATGGCTATCAAATCTTTATCATTCTTCAGCTCGATTAGGTTGTATTTCACCCAATCATCTGTACCAATGTAATCATTTGTACCAATGTAATCATCTCCTATCAATTGATTGCTTAAAAGATCAATGCTCCTCAAAATAAGCTTATTATTCTTGAATTGTCGTTATGCACCTTTCCACGTCAACAACGCATTCAAATCAAAGCCTTCAGTAACAATATCTCTGAAATCAACTGTGTATAATAAAACATTTTGTATGACACTAGTAGATGAAACATTTTGAGACATTGCAGATAAATTCTTTATGCATTTGAAAATTTTTCTGGACAGATTGTTTTGCGAGAGGTCCAACAACTGAATGTATGTCAAGTAACAAAGACTCTGGAAGAATTCCATAGAATTGATTTCTTAAGCTTAACATTTGCAATTTTGTCCTAACCAACACGGTATTGGTCACGAGAATTTGTTATTTCAATATCTAGCATGATTAGTTCAGGCAATTTTTAAGGAGAAAGAAGCTCCCGGTGAAGCTATTGTTTCAATATTAATGCTTGAAGTTCAAGTAATGATCCTATTGAGGAAGGAATTTCACCGAGAGAGTATTGTCACTCAAATCTAGAAATATTAATGATTTCAATTGACTCCAACAATCTGGAAGCTGCCCTGATAATTGATTCTTCGATAGGTCTAATATCGACAAGCTATCAGATGTAGTGTTAGCACATAAGAACAAGGGGATTTTTGAAAATTTATTCTTGGACAACCAGAGCAATGCTGCACTTCGAAAAAATGAAGGGATTGAACCTTCAAATTGGTTTGAATCCATAATTACTTCACACTGTTAAATAATCTTACGGACAAATTTGGAATTGTGCCAATGAAATTATTGTATGAAATATTCATGAAAATTAAATATTTTGTTTGAGTCCAAAACCACACAGGAGCTACATCTGAGATTTTAGCATTAGAAATGTCTATCCGTTGAAGATGTTTTTGACTCTAGAACCATTTCGGAAAACTAGGCCCTAACATACATGACCTTAGCTTTACGGTATTCAATTGAAAAGTTGGCACCCAATTTTCACAGAATATGAGAGACAATGAATTGTCATTCAAGGATAATTCATTTAACATAGACATGTTTCCAAAATTAGATTTAGTGATCACACCTTCCAAATTATTAGAATCCAGGAGTAGACTCTCTAAGTGATAGGGGAATGTGTAATTTTTTAGTATCCTCCCATTTAATGAATTGTAGGATAGGATCAGAGTTCTTAAAGATGAGAACATTGACATGTCAGGTACCGTGCCAATAATTTGGTTGCTATCCAAGTATAATTCTTGAAGTGAGTCTTTTGCACAACCACTAGATAAATTATGAAGTACCACTGAAAGATCTTCACTCAGCTTGTTACTTGACAAATCTAGAAATCTTAATGAACACAGGTTACCAAATGATTTTGGAATTCCACCTTCTAAAGAATTTGATTCAAATAGCAAAGACTCCAACGATTTTGGAAATCCATTTGAAATCCTCCCTCTTAACATATTATTTGAAAGGGCAAATGTTATTAGAGATGGGAATATTGAAAAATCAGACAATGTTCCAGTAATTTGGTTGGAACCTAAACTCAAATGATGGAGTGAGTATCTTGCACAACCAGACAATTTGTGTAGAATTGTTGAAATGTCTTCATTCAAGCTGCTTTGATGAAGATCCAATGAATGTAATGTACATATATGTCTAATAGATTCTGGAACTCCACCTTGTAATTCATTTCCTGACAAGTCAAGCTGTTCAAGAGGGGTTTTGATGTTGCCAAAATCATATGTAATGGTATCACTGAAGCTCAATTAAGTTGGAAGTGGAATTAAACACCCATTCAAGTATTTTGGACGATGAAAAGGTATTGGATGAAAGGTCAAGGATTGCAAGAGAAGTAGAAAAATTGAATAGTGAATGGGATAGAGAATGAAGGTAAAGATCTGAAAGAGCACAACTACGGAGCTTCAATTCTTGTATTTTTGGAAGTTTGGCAATCATTTGCAGCCAGACATGAGAAGAATTGAGACTCGGCATGCCACTCAAGTCAAGATGAGTTAAAAGAGTGAGATTAGAAAGCCACTGACGTCCAACATGACTATTCTCGTCATCAACTTTGAGTCCTTGATTTTATTGAAGATGGAGCTCCTGCAAATTTGAAAGGCTTCCAAGTTGATGAGAAATGGTTCCAAAAAGATTATTCCATGAAAGATCAAGGTACTGCAGATGAGAGAGGTTTCCAAGTTGATGAGGGATTGTACCCACTAGTTGATTAAATGAAAGATCAAGATATTGCAAGTGTGAAAGATGAGCAAGATCACTTGGAATTCTTCCCCCAGAAAATGATTTTTGGAGGTCAAGTATTCTCAAGTTGGTAAGTGAACCAAATAATTTTGAAAGACCACTGTTTCAAAACTCACTCCCACTAGTGTTCAAATATTATAAATGTCTCAACTCCAACAATGATGCGTTGATCTCGCCTGGATAACGAGCAAACCAAGGAGGACTTAGATCAAACATTTCAATATGGCCAGTATGATTGTTACAACCGATTCCTTCCCATGCACAGCAATCATTACTCCTACTATCCCATGTAGTCAATTTGGAAGATTCATAATCCAACGTCAGGCTTGCCTTCAACTGAAGGAGAGCATGTCTCTCATTCTCAAAGCACCCAACAGCTCCACTCACAAACAACTTCAACACCACAGCAAAGATTGCTCCAACTAACTTGAGAAAACTCATTATCTTCATTTTTTTCTCAGCCAAAGTAATGAAACTCAGCTTGTTACACTACAACATTTGTTGTTTTTGGCAACACTTTTTTAGGTAACATGTAGAAATTGTTGCCTTAAATTCATATAGGCAACGATTTACGATTGGTTTAGAAATTTTAAATAATTATAAAATTATTTTTGTTTTATTTTGATTATCAGGTATTTTTAGTAGTTCTCTTTGATTTAGATATTGAATTCAAATTATTAAAGGTGTGCATTTATTTTCAGTGTTAAACAAAATTAAAAATTTATTTGTAATTATTATCAAATAAAATTTTATTAGCTTTATAAAATTTATATCTATTTTGTCGATCTTTATATATCTAATGAATATATAATTGAAAGTTATACATAACGAAGAAAATTCTCGCGAATATTATTAGTGACAAATTTATATATTAAACTGCTATATTGTCCACTTAAATTTTGTTGAGAACAAATGATTAAGTATAGTAACCATTTTTTCATGTATCAATATACATTATTAGATATTTATGTGTATTACATTTCAAACTTCATACAAAGGACAAAATTGTCGATTATAATGATCTATGTACCAAGAAAGCTTATCAGTTAGTTATGATGATTATTAGATATTTATGAGAAAATTGATTTAGGTTAAACAAATACAGTTGATGATTTAAGAACAATATAAAAAAATTCAAGATGACAATTCAACTTTAAACAAGAGGTGTTTATGTTGCTGTGGTTGTGTATACATTGTGTTATTGTAGTTCAATTTTAAAAGATAGTGTCAAGGAATTAATTGGTGAAGTATACAAAACCTAAGTGGATAGTATAACAGTTTAATGTATATGTGTATTACACTTCAAACATCATAAAAAGAACAATATTGTTGAGTATAATGACTTATGTACCAATAAAGTTTATTAGCTAGTTATGATGATTATTAGGTATTTATGAGAAAGTTGATATAAATTGAACTAATACCGTTGATGATTTAAGAACAATATAAAAAAATTCAAGATGACAACTCAAATTTAAGTAAGAGGTGTCGATATTATTGTGGTTGTGTATACATTGTGTTATTGTAGTTCAATTTTAAAAGATAGTGTCAAGGAATTAATTGGTGAAGTATACAAAACCTAAGTGGATAGTATAGCAGTTTAATGTATATGTGTATTACACTTCAAACATCATAAAAAGAACAATATTGTTGAGTATAATGACTTATGTACCAATAAAGTTTATTAGCTAGTTATGATGATTATTAGGTATTTATGAGAAAGTTGATATAAATTGAACTAATACCGTTGATGATTTAAGAACAATATAAAAAAATTCAAGATGACAACTCAAATTTAAGTAAGAGGTGTCGATATTATTGTGGTTGTGTATAACATGTGTTATTGTAGTTCAATTATAAAAGATAGTTCCAAAGAATTAATTGGTGAAGTAGGCTTAGAGCAAGAAAATGTATTTTTTGCATATTCATTATTTTTCACGAAAATACTATTGCTATTAAGAATAATTCATTTTAAATTTGAAATTTAAGAATATAGTTAGTTTGAATAGTAGTTGACTTGTTAAAATATTTTTGTTAAAAATGAGATTTTTTCGTCTTTGTCAAGGAAATTTGTTGTATGTTGAAAAATTATTTGTTAAGATTTAATTAAAATTTAACTATATTTGTGTATTGTCTTAAGATGATGATGATGATGATGATGATGATGATGATGATGATGATGATAATAATAATAATAATAATAATAATAATAATTATTATTATTATTATTATTATTATTATTATTTTATTGTGAGTAAATTACCATGATATTTTTTGAAGTAATAAAAGTTAAAAATAAGTATTAGATTATTGTATTTTTAAATTTGTGTGGATTCGAATCCGTGACAAATATTTTAAAAATCAGACCAGTCATCAAACCGGTAAGAATAATGGTTCATCGATTGAACCACTAGATTAGTGGACGAACCGCATGACCAAACTGAATTAAACCGGATAACTCAATTTAATAGATCTGTCATTATAATAAAATTATATAGGTATAAAATCGATTGAACCAAATCATTCGATCTCTAAAATAAATTTAACTAATACTTAAATATTGGGAAAATATCATATCATAAATTGTAATAAATTGTTTTGTAAAATTGATATTAATTGTTTTGTAAAATAGTTTGAAAATTGATACTGTAAGTTTCAATTTGAATCAATTTGAAAACTCTTTGGTAAATAAAACAATGTATAGTTTATAAATTATTTGGTAAATAAAATAAAACTCTTTGAAAATTCTATAATGTATAGCAACCAATTCATTCTAGTAGTAGATTAGAGCAAGCGATAAGTGACATAAAGTGTATTTCTAGCTTAAAAAGAAAATCACTTTTCCAAAAGCAAGATAGCAATTATCTATTATAAATCTATAAAAACAGAAGTACCTGGAAAATACCACTATACCCCAGCTTAAAAAATTCTTATTTGGTCTGTTCATTAAGGGTATAATTGTGAACTCAAAAATTGCTGGCACCACATTGATTTGGGTCTGATGTGGCACTCCCACAATTTTTCACCACATTTTCAAATTTTTTTTTACAAATAAATCCCACATATTATACTGTTTTTTAAAATAAAGAAACAATTCAATTTATTGTATTGGCAGCGTGAGAAACCCAACCATGGGGAATACCAATTCATTATGCCTTGCCATTCATTGTGCCTCTCTTCCTCTTCCCCATGCCAATTCATCAGAATTCAAATTCTAATGGAACACCAAAAGTTTTTCCAAAAGTTTTTCACTCTTCCTTCAATCCTTACCCATGCCTATTCATTCTCTCTCTCTGAATCAATATTCCAATTTGCAATGGAAAATCAACCGTTCTTCTCTCTTCCTTCAATGATTTCCCCAAACCTTCTCATCATCAATCTCCTCACTGTTCTCTTATTATTGTCTGGAGCTTCTAAGGCTTTGTCGACGAGCACCGCTAAAATTTATGTTGCGCATTCCACCAGCCCACTCCTCATCGTCTTCCTCACCGTCTACCTTTTCTGGGAGTGGGTGTTTGTCGTTTTATATTTGCTGTATAGAGTGAATAATCCATTGTGTCGTCCTTCAATGCATTCTTAAACTCCTGATATCTTTGAATGAATTCTTGTGGATTTGCAGGCAAACTGAACTGAGATTCACCAGGTTTTGGCGGTTCTGCCTGAACTTTCTCCAGATCCTCTTTTGAGAAGGAAAAGGTATCTGCAAAACCTGCAGCATGTGGCTTTACTAACTCTGTGTTTACGTCCCTGCAGAAAATTAAGAACCCTAACTACAGTGCAAAGTGGAAGGCACCATTGATTGGCAACCCAAGTTTACTTTCATCCTTGCATTAACAGTTAATATGTAATTGTTTGTTATGGTGTATTATTCTTAACATTTGAAGTATATATATTTGCGGACTTCAAGGATGACCATGACCTATATGTGTTCAAGTTGAAGTATGTTGGTATTGAATTGTGGCAGGTAAAGGGTTCTTTATGTTTGCTTTACATACTTTCATTTGAGCCTTAATTATCCAATTTCTGAGCCAACGATTGTGCCTAAAGTAATTGGTGGCTTTGTTGATCAAACATTCCTTTTCAAAATCTGTTGCAAGGTTGATACATATGTGCTGCTTTTTTTATGCAGATCTATGTTGTTGATAGTTTGGACCGCAAGAGAATTGGGAGAGCAAAGCAAAGCAAGAATTTTGTTTGATTCGGTATTATAAAATTTATATGTCAGTGCTTATACACTTACTGATTTCAAAATCTTATATTTACCGATTTCAAAATCTTGTTACACCTTACTGATATAATCTGTTATTCTGCTTCTGTTTGATGCAGACTTGAGGCTGCAAACACTTCTTCCAACCGAAAGACATCAAACAATAATTCTTCAGGCTCGAAGTTTTCATCTAAAGGAAACATCAGGTGTATGACTTAAGATATTTGTATGGATGTTCTCAGGGAAACATGACTCCTGTAACCATGTCAAACTTTCCGCTCATTTGCTTTCACTTAAATTATGATATATTTATTCTCTTTTGTTTTGTTTTAAGAATTTAGTTATCCACTGACTTGCCCTTTTACTGTCTGATAAAATTGTAGTGTTGATTTCTTTTAACTTAATTTTTCATTTTTTATTTGTTTTAAGAAAAACGCTTAATTTGTTTTCTGTCCACTTCACATTTTTGTCTCACTTAAATGACAATTTATTGATTATTGATTAATTCACTTTAACAGCTTTTGCTCACGGTTCTGGAAGATAAGGATACAATGAAGATTAAGAAACTTTCCGACGAGGTTTATCAGATATTAGTTTTAGTTTTCCTTGAAAAATATTTTTCTCTGACATATTTTCTTTCTTTGCTTCCTTTAATTGATGACATATATTGTTTGTGATATTTTTTGAAAGTGTAATTTATTGATTGCAGGAAGTTAAGGAGCTAGCACGACTGGATTTATAATTGATGATATTGACAATGATGAGATTGATGAGACTCTTGCGATGAAGAATCGGATGAAGAGGATGCATTATTTGATTCTGTTTGTTGGATTTGTGACAACGGCGGAAGTATTTTGTGGTACAGCTTTATTTGTGTGTGGGTTAATATAATTCTATTTGGTTTCTTTCTCTGTATTAGCACATCCGAGATTTGGAGAAATTCTCGCAAAATAATCAAACATGCGAATTACGTTTTTAGGAGGAAAATCATTTTTGCATTGTCCACCTTGCATCCAAACTAGCACTACTTTGAGCTCCCAAATAGAGCTCACTATAATATTTTCAATCCATTCAATGATAGTGTTGTTTATATCTTTGTTTTCTAGGAATGAAAGTTGTTTTGAATTTCTCCTCCGTCTTCAAATGTGCTTCAACTGCGGTTTCTTTTATCATCCGAATGTGTCACGAAGATACTAAAGTGGTGGTTAAGGATGCTCAAGAACTTTTAAGCAATATAGCCAAGGGGGAGCCTTTCACCTGTCCTGCTCATTATTGCCGTATCCGTAAAGAAATGGAAAACAAGAACAAGCACGAGTTACACTTTGCTGTTTGTAGGCGTTGTCCCAAGTCATATCATCGCAAATGAAGTGGTTTAACTAATTCTCATAAGGCAAAAGGATAACTTGAGGAAGGGGTATTCATCTTTAGAAAAATATATACATAAATCTTGATTGTTTTGGTGATATCATGTCTTCTTCTATACATAAATGTTAGCAAAGATACTATAAAACCTCATCACACTTCTGTGTCAGGTGGATAGTTTTTTATTACAGTAAAATAGTTTCTATTTTTTTCATCTGCGTTACAACTTTTATCTCCTACTATATTTGGAATGTTTTAAGAGTGGCATGAATATGAATATTCCAAATTTCATGGTTCTCACATGCAATCATAACATGAATATGAGTATCGTTTGTTTCTTTATTTAAAAAGGTATATTATGTTAGGTTGTGTAAACAAAATGTTGCATTAAACAAATAGTATTATTTCATTTTACCTATTTTATTTTTGAATTGCCTTTATCAAATTCTCTGTGTTATTGTAGCAACTATTTGAAGTTTCAAATCAACAAGAAAGTGGAGGATTTAATGGATGCTTAATTTAGGAAGTTTTAAATAGGTGTGCGTGTTTAAATTATATTTTTTTTAAAATGCTTTGGTTAGTTTTTCATTTAATGTAATCATTTATAATAGAGATTGAACAACATAAATGATAGATATTTGCTCTTGGAAAGAAAAAACCAAAAACCAAAAGAATGATTCAACATCATTTTACTTGAGGCACTTAAAAACAAGAAAAGTCTATCTATTAGAACAAATTTTTATAATTTTTTTTTTATAAACGGGGATAAGTTACAATTATTTTCATAAATGGAAAATTAAAATTTGATAAATGATTTTATAAATTGGGATAAATTATAATTATTTTTATAAGTAGAAAATTAAAATTTGATAAACGATTTTATAAATTGGGATAAATTACAATTATTTTTATAAACAGATTTTATACATTATATATTATGTGAATATTAACAAATTAAAAGATATGAAAAAAATAGAAATTAAATAGTTCCATGTTATATGAATATATAAAGATATGAAAAAAATTAAATCAAAACTTTAAAAATATATCTTTTGAATGAAGGTATTAATATTATTTATTTTTAATATATATAGAAATTATTTTGAATGGTCACATTAATGCGTTTTATTTTTATGCATGATTTGATTTCAAAAAATTTATGATCAATAAATTTTGAATGGAATTATAATTTAACCAATATAATTTTCTACCGACTTCTAAATATATTTGTGTATATTTTTTGAAAGGTTACATTTATATTATATAAAAAATTAATGTAGTTTAAACGATGTATTGTTAATTATAAATATATTGTTAATAAAATTAACAAAAAAGTATATTATAAATATATAAAAGGTAAAGTAAATAAGAACTCTAATGTTTATCTTAAATATTTAATTTATCATTCTGAAAATGTAAGAATAAATATTATTTTGTAATTATTTAGATCCTTATTTGACCTAAAATAAATTATTTCAATTTTTTAAAAGGTTAATAAAACAAAACAAAATCAATTGAGATTTGATAATTTTTTTAAGTTTATGAAATAACTAAAATATATCATAATCTTTTCAAATTAACTTTATATTTAATTTTAATTCGATATTTTAACAATATATCTTTTGAATTGAGACATTATTTTCATTTATTTTTATTATACTTATATGGAAATTATTTTGAATGGTGACATAAATATGTTTAATTTTTATGTATGATTTGATTCTATAAAATATTATGATCAATAAAATTTGAATTCTCTTTTAGTATTATAGGTTTGATACTGTTTCATATTGTAGCAATATTATATACATTAAATATATAAAGATATGAAAAAAATTAAATCAAAACTTTACAATATATTTTGAATGAAGGTATTAATATTATTTAATTTTAATATATATAGAAATTATTTTGAATGGTCACATTAATACATTTTATTTTTATGCATGATTTGATTTCAAAAAATTTATGATTTTGAAAAATTTATGATCAATAAATTTATTATTTAATTTTAATATATATAGAAATTTTTATACATAGTTTATTAATTTTGACGGGTACAAAAAATTAATAAACTATGTAAATTTAAAATTTATAAATATCATCTAATAAGAAGATAATAAACTTGAAATGTAACGAGAAGTTGTGATACATTGTAGGATGTAATATAGTTTTAGAATTAACTCATTTGGATTCAACCGAGTTTGTTAACGATTTGGTGTAGATGTGAAGGTATCTATGAGATAGGTAGATATTCATTTTAATGTTCATATTTTAAAAATTTATATTGCTATTGTTTTATATAATTGAAGTTAGAAAATCGAATGTACGATTTATTATAAGTACATATCAATGCTTACAAAAATTAACTTATATTTATAATTATAAGAATGTTAACCGATTGGAGAATGAATTCAAACTTTATAAAAGATAATTTGGTAGACATGTAGTGTGAATCACGACTGAAAGTTGTCATACATTTTATATTTGGAAAATATGCTAATATCTAAAATTGGTTTAATAATACATTTTTACAATTAATTATTTGGATTCAATTAGGATTTGTTAACTCATCGAGATTCACGGGTAAAATGTGAACATATAACAACCAACTATTGACTGGTATTGAAAATACGTTGTCATACTTAAAAAATATAAGGATGTTCTATTACATGACAAGGTTAGTTCCACGTTATATGAAATCTCGACCGGCCCCGTGCGACAGCACGGGTTATTTACTAGTTAATAGATAATAAGGAAAGATATCAACTTTGCGCCTTGGACTAGAGTGACAACATGTCAAAGACAAAAATCTTAATTCCTAACAATGAAGTTAATCTACTGTAAACCCATCATCACCATGTAAATCTCCTATTATCACATGTAAACTTATAGCACTCATTTCCTCAAAAGTCTAAACCCAAAACAATTTCAGACCAAAACAAAACCAACTATACTGTCTATACATCTCTATAACTAATTTGATATACATCTCTTAATTGGAAAAATGTATTGTAGTTATGGTGGGAAAGAGGCCAAACATTTTGGTGACTGGTACACCAGGAACAGGAAAAACAACCACGGCAACCGCTCTGGCGAAAGCCACTCAGCTCCGCCACATCAATATTGGAGAATTGGTTAAAGAGAAGAACTTGCATGATGGTTGGGATGACGAGCTTGATTCTTACCTTCTTAATGAAGACTTGGTAAGTTACCGGTTTATATACTTGAGATTGTTCTTTTATGGGTATGTTTGGAGAATTGATTATGGACGTGTAAAATTGATTCTGACATGTTTGGTTTTTGTTGTTATAAGGTTTTCGTTGTTTTGGTTGTTATAAGAAAACCAAAATAATAGAAAAAAATCTGAATAGTTAATTGTATTACCACCATGAGAACCGGTGTTATAAGTGATACCGTAATTCTTAATGGACTTCTGCTTATCATTTTTCTTAGGTTTTGAGTGATAAGGCCTAAAAGCCACGTCCTCTGTAGATTTCCTTGATTTGTGAATAATCATAATGTCGTATCCAAAACCACTTTTTGAAGGTTTTCCTCTTTATGATTTAGATCATTAGAAATTGTTTTGGGAACTTTTGTCTTCAGGGATGGTCTCCAAATCATTCGCAATGATGATATATGTATTATGATCTAACCTTGTCTTCAAAAGCTGATCCTGCTTCAGACCTTGTGCAAGAATTCCATTGCTGGTGCACCTATTGTTGATTTTACAAGTGTGTATATTCTCGTCCGTGCTCTCAATTTCATTAGGAGATCATCTGTTTGGAATACTTTGAATTGCTCTGTGCTCTCAATTTCATTAGGAGATCATCTGTTTGGAATACTTTGAATTGCTGCTTTAATATCCATTGCGTGACCTTGCATTTGAGGCCCAGTGCTTTGTCCCTACTTTGATAATTCTTAGATTCACATTCCTTGTTGCTCAAAGGTAACAAACAGTCTGTCTTCTTTTTACGATGTCATGCTGCCCTTGCTCTTGAACCAATGATTCTTAGATTCACATTCCAATTCCTGTTTTTCCTGTTTCAAGTTATTCGCCTTAGCCTTGAACCGATGATGATCTATGTTCTGCTTCACTGTAGTTGAGTTGTTATCTTTCTGCAAATATCTGGATACTGTGATTACTAGTTTGTGTGTTCCTTTGAACTTTAAGCTCCTTAGAACTTGTTGTGTCAGTGTGGCTCCAAAATGCTGTACCTGCTTTTAACAATCCACTATTTTCTGCTATTCACTATGAACAACATTGATGAGATATCTTTCATGGTTTTTGTAGGTATGTGATGAACTCGAGGATGTTATGGAAGAGGGAGGGAACATCGTAGACTATCATGGCTGTGATTTTTTCCCCGAGCGATGGTTTGATTACATGGTTGTACTTCAAACAGATAACACCATTTTGTTTGACCGTTTAACCAAAAGGTACGGGAATTTGTTGCCGTTGTTGAATGTTGGTTTTGTGATTCTGTTGTATGTTTTCAGCCTTTCAGAGAACATTAACTTACTTTCTTCATCTCTGTGACAGAGGGTACAAAGAATCGAAGCTTTCCAACAATGTCGAATCCGAAATCTTTCAAGTTTTACTCGAGGAGGCTAAAGAAAGTTACGCTGAAGACAAAGTTATTGCGTTGAAAAGCAACAATGTTGAGGACATTGATAATAATGTTGCAACTCTGACAAATTGGGTCAGAAACTGGTCTCTATAGGGTATGTGAAAATTATTAATGCAGGGTTTCACATGTTTGAATGTGCAATATTTTTGACATTAATGTTATGGGGTTTTTAATTAGACAACTTTGGTTTTTCAAAAGAACCTTTTATTAACATTAGACATGGGTAAATGCGGCATTAGTGACATTTAGTAACTGTGAAGGAACATTGTCAAATTTATTATAAATGAAACAGAAGCTCTTAGTAAGAATGATTTTCCATGTAAATGTTGGACCATGATCCACTGCAATTAAAATTTGGTGCAGCTGCCACTGCGCTAAAAGGTTCACCCACTATTGAATTTGCTATCCATCCATTCTTCACCTTAAGATAGTTTTGGTCACAGTTTTGTGTTGTCCCAAAAGATATTCAAAAAGCACATTTAGAGAGAGAGAGAGAGAGATCTTGGAGTATAAACTCATTATGTGTCTAAAATGTGTCTTGGATTTTGAATGCATATCTTTAAGTTAGAACTTATAAGGGTAAAATAATACATAAGTGGGAAGTGCATGTGGTGTTAGTTATTGTAAGTTGCTGTTCGCGGTGGTGGCAAGTGTGAGTTGTTTTTATGTGACAAATATGTCGGCAGATTAATAAACCCGAGCAAGTAGTCTATGGATAAAATTTGTGACTGGGAGGTGTTAATTAGGTTCCAAGTCATATATGATGATGAATGATTGACATTAAGCATGTTGTTTGACATTAAGCGTGATCATTGGTGATATAGTCGTGTGAATTATCTCAGGAGTGGCTGGCAATAATTCCTTTTGGTTCAGCATATGCGGAGCAAGATAGCAGAAGTATCACAGTTTAGCAATTTGTGGATATATTGACCAGTTCTAATTTATATGATTAAATGAACATAATTTGGCTTCTGTTTTTTTTGCAGAGTTCTCTAGCAGTACTAAGGCTGTGCATTCTCTTAATCTATTTGTTGGTAAAAAGAAATTGTTTCTTTCTATGGAGCCTCTGCATAAATATCTAATTGGAAAATGTCGAAAGGCTTCATCTTCATTAAGTGCAATTGAATATGTTGTCCAGCTTGATTTCTTTGAAACAGCATAATATTGACAAAAATCAACTGATTACCAATGAGAATCAAACTGACCTCCTTAAGGCCAAAAAATCTTACAAATTCATACTTTCTGGTATAATCACCACGATTATGTCACCATAACTTTTGAAGTGAACAAAAAAAAAAGGTAGACATGCCATAATCAAAAATGCATCGCCTAGAACTCTTGGAGAATTTATATTCCCATCCCTTTTATTTAACTTGCCACCCCCTCAAGGGTGTACCTTTGTGGAAAATCACCTTTTTTATAAAAAAAAAATATTTTTTATCAGAATTTTGAGAGTGTATCGGAAATTTCAGTCAAAATATCAGAAACTTTTAATAAATTTGAATTATTTTTTTTTATAAAAAAATAATATTTTTTATCGGAATTTTGGAGGTGTATCGAAAATTTCAGTCAAAATATCGAAAACTTTTAATAAATTTGAATTTTTTATTTATAAAAAATATCGGAAATTTAAAAAAAATACCAAAATTTTCCAAAATTTTCAAAATTATTTATTTATTTTTTTAAAAAGAATTGAAAATTTGGGAGGTGTATAGGAAATTTCAGTTAAATATTGAGAATTTTTGAATTTTTACTTTGAATTTTTCGGTAAAAAGTAGAATTTTTTCAAAAAAAAATTGATACTGTAATTTGAAATATCACACAAAATATTTTTATAGTTATATTATTAAGCTGTAACAAGGAGTATATTTTTAAGGTACTTTGTTAACCGACATAATTATAAATTTTAAGAAATTATATTTATGTTGTTTAAAAAAAAACACATTAAATTGTGTCACTTTAAAAAATCTTATATCTTATATTATATTAGATCTGTTATGTTTTTTAATTCATTAAATAACTAATTCATGTGATATATTTATAGATTATATAAATTGATTATTCAATAAACTAAAAAAAATAAATCGTCTTATAAAAAAAGATCATGCTAACATGTGTCTTTAATAACACATGTTAAGCATATTATAATTAAATAAATTTAAATATAATTAAATGAAATAAGGTTATATTTTAAATTTTAAAATATTAAACACACGCATTTTTAAAGAATAATTTTACTACCCCAAGAACACATTTTAGCTTATAACAAAAGTACTGTTTGTCCGATTATTTTTTTTTAACTTATGTTTTACTTTAAAGAAAAAATAAGGTCAAACAATATTTAAAAAAAGTTTTGAATAAAAATTGATTTTTCTCTGAAAATAATAATATAATTTAAAGAACTTTTATTAAAGTTATTGCAAGTAACTTTATAAAAAAAATTCAGAACACTTATTTTAAGTAATTATATATCTTCGAATTTCAATAAACACAATTTATATATTACAAATATTTTTTAATTCTTTACATCAAATGCATTTTCATAATTCTTCACATATTTGTTAATTTTATCTAGTTTAGTCTATTAAAATTATTTATTTTAGAAATGTTAATTTTTTTCAATTATATTAATTGTTTTTTAATTTGTGATTAGTTACACACATATTTTTGAATATATATATATATTCATTTAACCTTTTATAACCTATTTTATAAATTTTAGTAATATCATAGTATTATATTTAATATATTATTATTTTTAAAAGTAAATCAAAGTCAGTATTTTCAATCACAAATATTTTACATCAAACATTGTATTAAAATTGGATGACAAATTATATTTTATTATTTTCTCACTTTTTATATTGATTCATTTATATGTCAGGTGTATATATATCAAATGTTTTATAGTTTAAAAATATTTTTAAATTTAAAAAATTATAAATATCACAAAACAACTTTAACTTCATTTATAACGTTCTTATTTTCAATTTTAACTTAAAAATAAATTATTAACCAAAAATACTCGGCTAAAAGAATCTTATCTCTTTTATTATATTCTATAATTTTTTATAAAACATTTTAATTTAATATAATTAAATTAATATTATTAAATGAATATTTGATAATTTCACATTTTACTTTATAATATTTTCATACTTTACTAATTTGTTTATGTTCACATCAAGTTTCATCAGGTTTTCCTCAAATTTTCTAGAGATTTATATTCATTTCAAATTTCATCACATTTCCTTAAGACTTATATTCACTTCAAATATCATCATATTTCATAAGGTTTATGTTCACTTCGTATTTCTTCGGAATATCTTAAGGTATATATCCACTTCAAATTTCTTAAGATCTATGTTCACTTGAGATTCCACCAGATTTTCTTAAGATTTATGTTCACGTCAAGTTTAATCCGGTTTTCCTCAAATTTTCTAGAGACTTATATTCATTTCGAATTTCATCACATTTTCTAAAGACTTATACTCACTTCAAATATCATCATATTTCTAAAGAATTATGTTCACTTCGTATTTTTCAAAATTTCTTAAGGTTTATATTCACTTCAAATTTCTTCAGATTTATGTTTACTTGAGATTCCACTAGATTTTCTTAAGATTTATGTTCACGTCAAGTTTCATAGGGTTTTCCTCAAATTTTCTAGAGACTTATATTCATTTCAAATTCCATCACATTTTCTAAAGACTTATATTCACTTCAAATATCATCATATTTCTTAAGGTTTATGTTCACTTCGTATTTCTTCAGAACTTCTTAAGGTTTATATTCACTTCAAATTTCTTCAGATCTATGTTCACTTGAGATTCCACCAGATTTTCTTAAGATTTATGTTCACGTCAAGTTTCATCACGTTTTCCTCAAATATTCTAGAGACTTATATTCTTTTCAAATTTCATCATATTTTCTAAAGACTTAAATTCACTTCAAATATCATCAGATTTCTTAAGATTTTTGTTCACTTCGTATTTCTTAAGAATTTCTTAAAATTTATAATCACTTCAAATTTCTTCAGATCTACGTTCACTTGAGATTCCATCAGATATTCTTAAGATTTATGTTCACGTGAAGTTACATCAGGTTTTCCTCAAATTTTCTAGAGACTTATATTCATTTAAAATTTTATCACATTTCCTAAAGACTTATATTCACTTCAAATATCATCATATTTCTTAAGGTTTATGTTCACTTCGTATTTCTTCAGAACTTCTTAAGGTTTATATTCACTTCAATTTTCTTCAGATCTATGTTCACTTGAGATTCCACTTGATTTTCTTAAGATTCATGTTCATGTCAAATTTCATCAGGTTTTCCTCAAATTTTCAAGAGACTTATATTATTTTCAAATTTCATCACATTTTCTAAAGAATTATATTCACTTCAAATATCATCATATTTCTTAAGGTTTATGTTCACTTCGTATTTCTTCAGAATTTCTTAAGGTTTATATTCACTTCAAATTTCTTAAGATCTATGTTCACTGGAGATTCCACCATATTTTCTTAAGATTTATGTTCACGTATAGTTTCATCAGGTATTCCTAAAATTTTCTAGAGACTTAGATTATTTTCAAATTTCATCACATTTTCAAAAAACTTATATTCACTTCAAATATCATCAGATTTCTTATGATTTTTGTTCACTTCGTATTTCTTTAGAATTTCTTAAAATTTATATTCACTACAAATTTCTTCAGATCTACGTTCGCTTGAGATTCCATTAGATTTTCCTAAGATTTATGCTCACGACAAGTTTCATCAGATTTTCCTCAAATTTTCTAGACACTTATATTGTTTTCAAATTTTATCACATTTTCTAAAAACTAATATTCACTTCAAATATCATCAGATTTCTTAAGATTTTTGTTCACTTCGTATTTCTTCAGAGTTTCTTAAGATTTATATTTACTTCAAATTTCTTCAGATATATGTTCACTTCATATTCCATCGTATTTTCTTAAGATTTATGGTCACGTGAAGTTTCATCAGGTTTTCCTCAAATTTTCTAGAGACTTATACTCATTTCAAATGTCATCACATTTTCTAAAGACTTATATTCACTTCAAATATCATCATGTTTCTGAAGGTTTATGTTCACTTCGTATTTCTTCAAAATTTCTTAAGGTTTATATTTACTTCAAATTTCTTCAGATCTTTGTTCACTTGAGATTCCACCAGATTTTCTTAGGATTTATGTTCACCTGAAGTTTCATCAGGTTTCCTCAAATTTTCTACAGACTTATACTCATTTCAAATTTCATCTCATTTCCTAAAGACTTATATTCACTTCATATATCATCATATTTTTTAAGGTTTATGGTCACATCGTATTTCTTCAGAATTTCTTAAGTTTTATATTCACTTCAATTTTCTTCAGATCTATGTTCAGTTGAGATTCCACCAGAATTTCTTAAGATTTATGTTCACGTCAAGTTTCATCAGGTTTTTCGCAAATTTTCTAGAGACTTATATTCATTTAAAAATTCATCACATTTTCTAAAGACTTATATTCACTTCCAATATCATCATATTTCTTAAGGTTTATGTTCACTTCGTATTTCTTCAGAATTTCTAAAGGTTTATATTCACTTCAATTTTCTTAAGATCTATGTTCACTTGAGATTCCACCAGATTTTCTTAAGATTTATGTTCACGTCAAGTTTCATCAGGTTTTCCTCGAATTTTCTAGAGACTTATATTCATTTCAAATTTCATCACATTTTCTACAGACTTATATTCACTTCAAATATCATCATATTTCTTAGGGTTTATGTTCACTTCGTATTTCTTCATAATTTCTTAAGGTTTATATTCACTTCAAACTTCTTCAGATATATGTTCACTTGAAATTCCACTAGATTTTCTTTAGATTTATGTTATTGTGAAGTTTCATCAGGTTTTCCTAAAATTTTCTAGACACTTATATTCTTTTCAAATTTCATCACATTTTCTAAAGACTTATATTCACTTCAAATATCATCATATTTCTTAAGGTTTATGTTCACTTCGTATTTCTTCATAATTTCTTAAGGTTTATATTCACTTCAATTTTCTTCAGATTTATGTTCACTTGAGATTCCACCAGATTTTCTTAAGATTTATGTTCACGTCAAGTTTCATCAAGTTTTCCTCAAATTTTCTAGAGACTTATATTCTTTTCAAATTTCATCACATTTTCTAAAAACTTTTATTCACTTGAAATATCATCATATTTCTTATGGTTTATGTTCACTTCATATTTCTTCAGAATTTCTTAAGGTTTATATTCACTTCAAATTTCTTCAGATCTATGCTCACTTGAGATTCCACCATATTTTCTTAAGATTTATGTTCACGTCGAGTTTCATAAGGTTTTCCTCAAATTTTCTAGAGACTTATATTCTTTTCAAATTTCATCATATTTTATAAAGACTTATATTCACTTCAAATATCATCATATTTCTTAAGGTTTATGGTCACTTCGTATTTCATCAGAATTTCTTAAGCTTTATATTCACTTCAATTTTCTTCAGATCTAAGTTCAGTTGAGATTCCACCTGAATTTCTTAAGATTTATGTTCACGTCAAGTTTCATCAGGTTTTCCGCAAATTTTCTAGAGACTTATATTCATTTCAAAATTCATCACATTTTCTAAAGACTTATATTCACTTCCAATATCATCATATTTCTTATGGTTTATGTTCCCTTCATATTTCTTCATAATTTCTGAAGGTTTATATTCCCTAGAAATTTCTTCAAATCTATGTTCACTTGAGAATCCATCAGATTTTCTTAAGATTTATGTTCACGTCATGTTTCATCAGGTTTTCCTCAAATTTTCTAGAAACTAATATTCATTTCAAATTTCATCACATTTTCAAAAGACTTATATTCACTTCAAATATCATCATATTTCTTATGGTTTATGTTCACTTCATATTTCATCAGAATTTCTTAAGGTTTATATTCACTTACAATTTCTTCAGATCAATGTTCACTTGAGATTCCACCAGATTTTCTTAAGATTTATGTTCACATCAAGTTTCATCAGGTTTTCCTCAAATTTTTCTAGAGACTTATATTCTTTTCAAATATCATCCGATTTTCTAAAGACTTATATTCACTTCAAATATCATCCTATTTCTTAAGATTTTTGTTCACATCGTATTTCTACATAATTTCTTAAAATTTATATTCGCTTCAAAATTTTTTAGATCCATGTTCACTTTAGATCCATCTGATTTTCTTAAGATTTATGTTCACGTGAAGTTACATCAGGTTTTCCTCAAATTTTCTAGAGTCTTATATTCTTTTCAAATTTCATCATATTTTCTAAAGACTTATATTCACTTCGAATATCATCATATTTCTTAAGGTTTATGTTCACTCGTATTTCTTCAGAATTTCTTAAGGTTTATATTCACTTTAAATTTCTTCAGATCTATGTTCACTTGAGATTCCACCAGATTCTCTTAAGATTTATGTTCACGTCAAATTTCATCAGGTTTCCTCTAATTTTCTAGAGACTTATACTCATTTCAAATGTCATTACATTTTCTAAAGACTTATATTCACTTCAAATGTCATCATATTTCTTAAGGTTTATGTTGACTTCATATTTCTTCCGAATTTCTTAGGGTTTATATTCACTTCAATTTTCTTCAGATCTATGTTCACTTGAGATTCCAAAAGATTTTCTTAAGATTTATGTTCACGTCAAGTTTCATCAGGTTTTCCTCAAATTTTTTAGAGACTTATATTATTTTCAAATTTCATCACATTTTCTAAAGACTTATATTCACTTCAAATATCATCAAATTTCTTAAGATTTTTGTTCATTTCGTATTTCTTCAAAATTTTGTAAGATTTATATTCACTTCAAATTTCTTCATATCCACGTTCACTTTAGATTCCATCAGATTTTCTTAAGATTTATTTTCACGTGAAGTTACATCAGGTTTTCCTTAAATTTTCTAGAGACTTATATTCATTTCAAATTTCATCACATTTTCTAAAGACTTATATTCACTTCAAATATCATCATATTTCTAAAGGTTTATGTTCACTTCGTATTTCTTTAGAATTTCTTAAGGTTTATATTCACTTCATTTTTCTTCAGATCTATGTTCACTTGAGACTCCATCAGATTTTCTTAAGAATTATGTTCACGTCAAGTTTCATCAGGTATTCCTCAAATTTTCTAGAGACTTATATTCATTTCAAATTTCATCACATTTTCTAAAGATTTATGTTCACTTCAAATATCATCATATTTCTTAAGAAAGAAAAGAGGAACAATGGTTTGGAGGAAACTGCCGCCGGAATAAAAATTGTAGACCGGAAAGCCAAATTGGAATTCGACCGGAAATTATAGAGAGACTGTCAATCCAAGGTAATGGTGAGATTCTAACTCTCTAGACGAGTTCATGATGAATGGTATGTGGGATGGAATTGTATGGAATCATCTCGATTTATTTCTGGTGGTTTATGTTGCAAAACGATGAATTTTATATAAGTTGGAATAATGTTGTTGTTGAATTGATTGTGCAATTGAACCAGTTGCTGCAATATAATTATTGGAATCCTGGAATAATGAAAGTGGTGATTTAATTGTGTAAATTATGATGAGAAACTGAATCGGTTGCAGAAAAGAGGAAAAATTATAGGTACCTAGGTATAGGCCCCACGTGGTGGCCACGAGATGTGGTGGTGGGACCCACCTGGTGTAGGAGGCGGTCGCCTCTTGTGGCCCTAGAGGGTGAGGGTGGGCGCCTTGAATGGTGAGAGAGAAAGGGCGGGCGCCCTAGGGAGCTAGGGGTGGGCACTTCACTCCCTGTGTGCATGTTTTGTTCTTTTCGTTTCTTGTTTTGTCCTGTGTGTTATTTTCAATCATTTTAACCAAGTAGTATTAAATTAATTCTAATCATTTTAACCAAGTAGTATACTTAGATGATTTAGAAGTATTATATTTAGTACAATAGTGTCCCGTAGAATAAACTGTTGGTTTAATAGTAATGTTGGTGAAATAGTGTATTTAGTAGATTATAAAAACAACAATTAAATTAGTTATAGAATGTATGTTTACATAGCTAAGTCTAATTAGTTATTCAATTAAGTTGTTGTAGATAAACAATGTAGAGGTGCAATAGCAAGACTTATTAGTATGTAATATAGTTAATATTGCTTGTAGATTTAGCATGTTGCTTAATGGATTATTGCAAAAGTAATTAAACTGCAGAGTCAGTGGTAATTAAAATAGCAGTATATATTTAGTTGAATTAATTAATTGATTAAGTTAGTATATCTATGCATATTTGACAGAGTAATATATATCTAGAATTCAGTAGCATAATGAAAAATTGACAGAAACTGTACCGACTGGTAGATATAAGCGGGATAATTAGTTGCTCGGAATTAACTGAAAATTGTCGTGGTAGTTCGTGTTTGTTAGTAGGTAATCGTGATTGGTTTGTTTTGTGAAATTATGTTGAGTACGTCATGTTGTGATTTTTCTGTGTGAATTATTAGCGATGTGTATATTTCCATATGTTGTTGTTGTTTTATGTGAAGTTGTAGGATGATTCAGTGACGATATTTACCTCTATTTATTAGTAATAACAGTGATATAGGCGTATGCCTCGTGAAGTGAATTTCCGTTGTTGTTGTATGTGTTAGTGTTGCATTACATTTACATCTTTGTTAAGGCCTGTATTGGCGGAATTGTGAAGAAGGCTTATGCCTTGTGCCTCTATTAATTGGCAATAGTGAAGGGAGTTGAAGCTTTGTTGGTACCACATGCATATGCATTATTGTGTCTCATTTAAATTGTGTTGTTGTTAACTGTGAATTTAAATTATGTTGTTGATTAAGTGTGAAGTGAATTTTGTTGTTTATTAGCCGTGAAGTGAACTATGTTGTTGATTGACTGTGAAGTGGATTATGTTGTTGATTGACCGTGAAGTGAATTATGTTGTTGATTAACTGTGAAGTGAATTATGTTGTTGATTAACGGTGAAGTGGTTTTGTGTTGTGGTTAATTAGGAAGTTGTTATGATGTGTTAATTGCGATGTGATAATTTTGTATGATTTAATCCTAGCATATTATTTATCATACACTTGTTTATATTGTTGAATGTCTCACCCCCTCTGCTGATATTTCCCCTACCATGGGAAATAGGCAAGTACTCAAGGATAGTCGTGGAAGTTCGAAGTAGCATAATGAAGTCGTTAGTTGCTGTTAGTTCGAATTGGTGTCATTTCTCTGATACGTAACACTCGGGGTGATGAACGTTGCTTAATTTGCTGTAGTTGCTTAAATTATTGAAGTTTATGAATAATGTGAATACTTGATCGATCGATTAATGAAGTTGGTTTAGTTGAATAATTATGCTAAGTGAAGTTAAATAATATTAATAAATATTGTGAAATGTTTTGAGGTTGAATAAAAGATGTATTGTTGTTACTATTGAAGAATTATGATTTTGTGGTTAGTTGATTAGTTGATTTAATTAAAAAATATTGTTATAAGTTCATCCTTGATGTAAGTGTTATGTATCTGTATAGTTGTGACTGAATGCATGTTGTTTTGTGAAGAAATTGTGACATCCCTTGTATGATTATCTTTTCCGCACTCTGATTTAAATAATATACGTTGGGTAGATTTTGGGGTGTTACAGTGTGCATCCGTGCGTGATTAATTGCTAGAGATTGATCCAATTGCAAATTGAACTAGATTGTATGGAAAACTTATCTATTTTGGCTGTGAAATAATTACATAGTGATTAAGATGGATATTGTGACTTGTGTCAATAGTCCATGGATTTGGATCGGCTATGGAAACTATCCAATTTCTATAATCCCATCATTATTGTGATATAATAATATGGTGATGTGTGAAACCTAATTGTGTATTCAGGAATAACCCCTGTTTGTGTGTATCCTGAGTTAAAGACACATATAGAAAAGTGACCTGGGAGGAAAATAATTATTTGATGGATACCGTGACCCGTGTCCATAGTCTGTGGATTCAGATCGGACAAGGAAAATATTCCAATTATATGAAGTTTGTGACCTATGTGTATAGTCCTTGGAAAAAGATCGGTCGGGGAAAGACATTCCTTATTGAGCGGACATCCGTGACCCCGGTCCAAAGTATGTAGAGTTGGATTAGTCGGGGAAAATTGTTCAAGATAACTGAGATTCGTGACCCATGTCCACTGTCTTAGACATGGGACCGTCAGGGTAAAGATATTTTGTTGTTGCATTCCTGAATTATGATTTGTTGAGTTACGTTAACTCAGGTTGCATGTTTTCCATACGAATCATATAATCTCCTTAGACACTTAAATCTTTATGATATTATGTAACTTACATGAATAAGACGAATTGAAAGGGTAAAGTTCAGAGATCAATAAGAGATTCCTTTAGAGCCAATCAGACCCATAGGATGTGGGAGCTCACTAAGATTATTATCTCACCCCAATATCATTGTATATTTTTAGGTGTTTCTTTGCAGGTTAAAATCAAGAGAAAGCTTATTGATGATGTTTCGATGACTTTTGTGATTGTGATCTTCTGTTACAAATTTTGTGCAATTGTAGATATATATATATATATATATATATATATATATATATATATATATATATATATATATATATATATATATATATATATATATATATATATATATATATATATATATATATATATATATATATATATATATATCATTAAACACATTTGTTACATATAATATGATTTATAAATGTATATTATACAAGGTGTTACACTATATTTGATTGAAGATAATTTGTTTTAATGGAATGGAATTGTAATTTTGTGTGAACCTAAAAACCTTATATGCACGAGTTAGACCATGCAAGTATCTAAGAATACAATCATCAGTAAGATTATTGATATTAATCTATAGTATTTAACTAAGTAAGTTCTTTAAGACCGTAGTCCAACATACTAATGATTATATCATTAGTAAGAGTCTTAGAATGATATAAAGGTAACATATGTATATATTATGCAATCTACACCCTCCAAACACATTTGTAAGCAACACAAATATTTTTAAATTTATTGAACAAATAATATATGTAGTCATTATTTTATATCAGATACATCAATTATCAAATAAATCTAAAATATTTTTTATTACTTATAAATATGTTCGGAGGATGTAATATTTTTATTTTTCATTATAGTTATATGTATTGGAGTCTGTGCCACACACGCAATAAAGTGTACTTAGTTAAGGTGTAAAAGCTACATTATTACTATTGTGCTTAGTTAAGGTTTAAAATCTATATTGTTAATACTTAATATTTTGGTGTCAATATAGGACCCCTCTTATTTTACTTTCTAAGATCATCTTTAACGCAAGCAACTAAAATAGATAACTAAGTTGTTTTAAGTGAGTCTAAATTGACATGTAGGATTTAGGGTTTGTTTGGTTTTTCATTTAAATCAACGCCACCGCGAGTTCAAGCTGATGCTACAATTTGTAGCATCTAAATATTACATTGGATTAGACAATTGAACATGAAAATTAAAATGGAAATGCAAAAACAAACGTGTGTTTCAACAATCCAAAATTGAAATAAAATTATTAAAATATTAACCACATATTTAATATTTTAAATTATAAAAAATAAATAATAATATACATATAAAATAAATGGGACAGGTTCGAAGACATGCTTAGGATGGGCAATAGCGTCATATTACCCAACCCATCTCATATTTTGTAATAGAACAAAAACTTAAATTCTAATTAAAGCGAATTTTCTCTATCAACATCAAAGCAAATTCGAGTAAATATTATCTATGCTAATATGAATTTTGTTGTCATGTCTATATTTGAATTCAAAAATAATGTAATAAACAAACCTAAAATAAAATAGAAAATATATAAGCTGTGTTTGATAAAAATATTGGTTTGTAATAAATTAGTTTATGACTTATAGCATATGCCTAATGAATGATGTTTGATACTTTGTATAACATAATTGAAGGCTAATTAGTCATAGTTAATAAATTAATTAAAGTGTTAAATAAAATTAATAATTCAACACGTTGATAAATTAAAATAATAAAATAAATTATAAATTCATGATGAAAAGATCATTATTAAACATATTTTTTTATCGTCATATATGAACTTAGAGAAATTAACATGCCACTTTCCCATTCTTTTAAATGTAAAAAATGCCTATAAAAAAAATTAAGGGTGATAAAAAATGAAATTTTCGTTAAGTTTTTTGAACAAAAATAAAAATTTAAGTACCAGGAATTTCCATTATGATACTGGAAAATTCAAATACACAGAAATTTTCGGTAATGAATTTTTCATTTCGAAAAAATTTCGAATTTTATAAAAAAATTGATATTTTTTCAAAAATTTCAATATTTTTTCAAAAATTTTAATATTTTTTCTAGAAATTTCAAAAAAATTTGATTTATTTTTGAAATTTCTGATTTACTTTTTTTTTGAAAATTTTGAAATATAGTGAAATCTCTAATATTGGACAAAAAGTTTAAAAATATTTTTTCAATTTTTTTTTGAAATTTCCGGTACATTCCACAAACTTTAATTTTTTTTTGAAATTTTTTCATGTTAATTGCTCATGAACTTATAATCTATAAGTCCAAAAAATATAATGCCAATAAAATTTCGTCCGATCTAGATTAAACAAATATTAGGTTTCTTGGAGGAATTAACATCTCCCGCCTCAATTATAGTTGTCACTGCCCAAAGATTATGAAAAGACAAAATTACTCACATTAAAAAAATTCTCAAAAGTTACAAATATGTGGTACCACACCAAAAATTTGAAATTCCAAAGGCGATATCGGAAATTTATAGACAATATCATAAATTTGCTGAATAAGTAAGAAATTTACGATATATTCTTGAAATTTCTGGTATATTATACCATAATTTTCAAAATATCTGGTATATTTGAATAGTTTTTTTTGTAATTTTCATTTAATACGTTTATCTTTTGTATCGAAAATTTTAAAATTTTCGGAGCTTAACAGTTTGTACCGGATATTCGTATTCAACTCGATGAGACTTTAGTTATCCTATGTCGAAATGATTTTCACATGGCAATCACATCTTCATCATTCTTCAACTTGATCATATTATATTTCACCCTTCCATTTGTATTAATTCAATCTTCCCGAAATTTGATCTTCGTCACCCTCCTGGTATCGGAATTAGACATCAGTTCATTCAACTTATCTTTCAAGTTGTCGAAGGGTGTGGTGCCATCTGCAAGCTCGAATTCAACAACATGATTGTTTCCGTTGAATATACTTGTGCCTTAATCAAAAATTGAGGAAGAAACATTGTTTGAGATGTTTTTCGTCGTAACATTTGCCCCTATTTATACATATGGTGATGCGTTCTAGACCACACAAATATTTCGGTGCAATCTGAACCCTCCAAAAATGTCGATAAAATCGCAACTGTTAAAAAACTTGAATAATTAAACTATCGAAAATTTCAGTATAACTAAAAATGTTGGTCCTGCATGATAAATTTGAAATTTTCAGAATACACTACAGAAAATTTATATATATACCAGATTTTTTGTAGGGGTGTACCAGAAAATTTGTTTGTATTAGAAATTTCAATAAATCTATCGAAAATTTTGTCAGAAATTTTGTTTATAACTCAACAGGGGTAATTCTGGAATAAATTTTTTTGAGGAGTGAGATGTTAATTCATCATTTTTTTGTTATGTATAAAAAGTCAAAATACGACAATTAAAAAAAAAACATATGAGTACTTTTTAAGATTAAAAAACTATAATTAAGAAAAAATATTAGAAAAATTATAGATGGTTGGATCAAAATTATGTATTGAAAAGTAATAGTTCAAAAAATGCAGACCGTTGGATCAAGTTTTCTACAATAAACCCTCAAAGTTGAAAGAAATTACAACAGAAACAAGATGGAAATTCAAGAATCACAGTGGCAATATAGTAAGAAAACAAAAAATCCTAACTACCTACTAGTACTAAATAACAACAACAACAAAAAAATGGTACCATTGAGAAGAAGGTGTTTTTTCAACTCTCACAACACTCTCGCAGGTTTGTCTTTCTCCTTCTTCCTTTCGTTCGTCGATTCTTCTTCCATCAATTTCCAAACCCTATCAGGTTTCTTCAAATTCAAACCCCTTTCTCTTTTCAACTCTCACCGTTACCGAATTTTAGGGTTTTAATAATTTCATATCTTCAAATTTATTGAACTTTCTCCTTTGATTCGTTCATGATTGGGGTTTTGGTTTGTTTTTATGGTAGTTCTTTAATTTTTTTGAAGTCTTGTCAGTGTTGATTAGATTATTGTGTGTTATCTGTTGATGGTTTCTGGATTTATGTATTGATTAGGGTTTTGCATGTGACTTCGTTTTTTCCCCCTTTTCAGGTCTTGGAACTTGAACATTGCTTCTTTGCTGTTGTGGTGGAATTTGTATGGAAAATGGTGGCATTGGCATAGTAAGTTTGTTCACTATTTATCTTGAGATTATTTTCTCTTGATTTGTGATAGTGTGTAGTGTAGGTATTGATTTTTATATTATATATTATATTCACTGGATCTAGAAATTTTTAATCTTTGAGGCAATACTCATTTATATCCTAGTTGGGTTGAAATACTCATATATGTATATATACACACGCGCACGGGGTATATCAATTGAGAGGATATAATAGTAATTGTTTGATCATAATGAACAATCGATATTTAACGCCTCGAATAAAAAGACATGTGTTCAGTGTTTTTATATCTATATATGAGAGGGATGAGATCTACCTACATTAAATTCGACAATTTAAGAAGCACGCGTTCACTTTTCACACGCGTAAGTCTCACGTTGAACGTTGGTGTCTAGTTTTTATTTTTCTCTCGATATTTTTGCTTGTTTTCCCCTCTCTCAATCTCATGTTATTTCCTTTTTTATGTCTGAATTGGCGTATTAAGATTCAAGTTTTATGCCTGCCGCTTCATATGCAGCATACCACCTCACCCAATTTTTTTGCTGAAAGCCACCCCTACCTAACTGCTTCTTGTTTTTGCACGGTAAAAATTCTTGATTATTAAATATGAACTGGCTATTATAATTACTCTGGTAGAGAAATGTAGATGTTTCAATTTTGAATTTTGATAAAGCCGAAAGACTTTAAAAGGTTTGCAGTAAGCCGATTTTGATTTGAATCAAATGTGGGGATGGTTGTTTTAGACTAGACATAGCAATCACGCTCAAGAGAGGGGGGAATGGAGAAAAGAAGGGAAACAAAAGAGAGTGGGTATGTTGTAAGCCTAACTGAAGGCTTACACCTGCCGTTCCCCTATCAAGGGACATTATAGAAATTAAGAGTCAAGCCTATTGAGCAAAGTGTTTTGATTATTTTCAGATAAACAAACCCTGGTGGTGGATATAATCATTTTCACCCGTAGGTTTATTATTGTTAGATGCGATCATTCTCGTACTTACATTTTTATTGATTTTGTGGACGTTTACTCTGTATCTTTTTCACGTGGGGTTGATTGGCCCCAAAACAAACAAGTAATGTGGTTAGTTCGGTTAAAAGAGGAAGAAAATAGCTTATTTTGGTAATTCTTCTTTCTGTAAATATTCTCTTCATAAGAGAAGTTATTAAGAAAGATTTTGAGATTGACGATTTGGATAAAAGATGGTCCTGGATAGAACATTATGGCGCAAGTTGATCCATGTAGCCGACCCTACTTAGTGGGATAAGGTTTGGTTGTTGTTGTTGTTGTTGTTGTGTCTGAGTAATTCAGATACCCAACCTTTTATAAGACATGAAAAATATCTTACAGCGAATCATTTTTTTTTTTTGGGTGAAAATTTAACTGCTTATCTAATTCTACTAGTGGTGATCAGCAAAATACTGATTCATAAATTTTATGTTTAAAAATCTGTTTGCAATATCAACTACCTTTTTTGAAGAGTTTTTGGTTGATGTGGGATCTAATATTTGTAAGTTGTACATATACTGCAGGGTCAATCTGAATGTGAAGTCTGTAGTTTTAGGAGGGGATTTATGCTTTGTGGCCTATAGAACTTGCTGTCATCACTTGTCAGGCTTTGAAATTTGGACTTTTGATGGACTGCAATAAAGAAGAGGCCTTAAGGGCCAAGGATATTGCTGTAAAGAAAATGGAAAGCAAAGATTTCATAGGGGCTCGTACATTTGTCAATAAGGCTCAGAAACTATATCCCGATCTGGAGAATATCGCTCAAATGCTTGTTGTTTGTGATGTGCATTGCTCTGCCGAGCAAAAATTAATGGGTAATACAAATGTGGTGGACTGGTATAAAGTTTTACAAATTGATCGCAATGAAAATGATGCAATAATTAAGAAGCAGTACAAGAAGTTTGCTCTCCAACTCCATCCTGACAAAAACAAGTTTTCTGGTGCAGAAGCTGCATTTAAGCTGATTGGAGAAGCTCAAAGAGTTCTTTTGGATAGAGAAAAACGGTTATTACTTAACATGAACTTGAGTAAGTTTTCAATGAGCAGAACTGCCATGCCATCTCATCAACGGAGTGTTCCCGTGAATTTTAATCCTGTAATGCAAACTAATTTCCGGCCCATTTTCACAAACATAAATCCTCAGCAGCCGCAACCGCAACCGCAGCCGCCGCAATCGAAGCCGGTGCAACCGCAGCAGTCTAAGCAGCCAACTCAGCAGGGGCTTAATGGGGGCGGCAGTCCTACTTTTTGGACTATGTGCTCATTTTGTTCGGTGAAGTTTGAGTATTACCGGGTAGTTTTAAATAGATCTCTTCGCTGTCAACGTTGCAGTAAGCCCTTCGTTGCATATGAGGTGGATCCACATGGTACAAAACCTTCAACTACCGCAACTAATTCAAGTCCGAAAGCTTTTGGTCGTCAGAACAATACTCCGATTCATGTTGCTAAGGTTGATGTTGGATCTCAAGGTGGTTTGCATGCTCAGAGGTCCAATAAGGAGTCTCATCATAAGAAAGGCTCTACTTCAAATGTCTCTGCAAAGCCAAATGGAAAGAGAAAGAGAAAGCATATAGTACATTCCAGTGAAAGTTCTGAGTCTATAGGCAGCACTGATTCTGAATCTGAAGATGATTTATTTTCTAACAACGGTTTTCCTGGTGTTTCGACTTCTACAGAAGAGCGTCCACGTAGATCTACACGGCAAAAGCACCAGGTTTCCTACAACGAGAATGTAAGTGACGATGATGGTGAGTTGGAACCTTCAAAACAGGGTAAGGAAAGTGTTTCACCCCATAGTGATCATGAAAATAATCAGGAGGAAACTGAAACGAAAGATCAGAATGGTTTGGCTGCTGGTCTGAAAGATGATTTGAAAGGGGCAAAGCAGCAGAAGCAAAAAATTTATTCTGAAGAGAGCTTAAAAAATATAGATGTGAAAACTAAGGAGGTAGGAGGAAAAGAAACAGCGGGCAGCTCAAAGATAGATGAAGTTTCAGAGCATTCAGACTCCAAATCATCAAATCATTCAGATGGTTTTGTTTATCCTGATCCAGAGTTCAGTGACTTTGACAAAGACAAGAAAGAGGGATGTTTCACTCCCGGGCAAATTTGGGCTGTTTACGATGATACAGATGGCATGCCTAGATTCTATGCTCTAATCAAAAAAGTTTTTTCTCCTGGATTCAAGTTGCAGATTACTTGGCTCGAGGCAGATCCTGATGACGAAGATGAACAGAAGTGGATTGAGGAGAAACTGCCAAATGCCTGTGGAAAATATAAACTTGGTAAGACTGCAACCATCAAAGAACAACCGATGTTCTCTCACCTGATTTTCTGGGAAAGGATTACCCGCTCTACTTTTAAAGTCTATCCTAGAAAAGGAGAAACTTGGGCTCTTTTTAAGAATTGGGATATTAAATGGTATATGGATGCTGACTCTCATCAGAAGTATGATTTGGAATATGTTGAGATCTTGTCGGATTATATTGAAGGCGCGGGAGTAATTGTTGCATACTTGGCTAAGTTGAAAGGTTATGTGAGCCTCTTCTCTCGAATTTCGAATGGAGGTCACCAACCATTTCAAATGTCGCCAGCTGAATTGTTCAGATTCTCTCATAGAATTCCATCTTTTAAAATGACTGGTCAGGAAAGAGCAGGCGTTCCTGAAGGATCTTATGAACTTGATCCTATATCCTTGCCGATAGAAGAGATTGGAGCTCCTGATGATTTAGAAGTGAATGTTGCATCTTCTGCCAAGGTGAATTTGGAAAGAAGCAATTCAGTAGAGAAGAAAAAGGACCCAGTTGATCATATTGATGATGTTAGTGCTCCATCAGCTTCGGTCCCAGATTCTTTTGAAGTTCCAGACCCTTCGTTCTACCAATTTGATGCTGAGAGGTCCCATGAAAAGTTTGAGGTTGGCCAGATTTGGGCATTTTATGGTGACGAGGACGAACTTCCAAAATACTACGGCCAGATTAAAGGGGTTAGGAGGATTGGTCCAACAATTGAGTTGGAAGTATTTTATCTTACTGACTGCTGGCTACCCAAGAAAGTTATTAGATGGGATGATAAAGATATGATCATTTCATGTGGAAGATTTAAAATCAAACCAAATGCCAAGCTATGCACTTACAGCAACACCAATTCTATTTCACATCGGGTGCATGCTAGTTCTGTTGGAAAGAACAAAGACTGTGAAATTTTTCCGCGAAAGGGTGAAATTTGGGCATTATATAGGGACTGGACGACTAAAATCAAACGTTCTGATTTGAAAAACTGGAAGTATGACATAGTGGAAATTATAGAAGACGGTGATATGTGGACAGACGTTTTGTTTCTGGAGAAGGTAAGTGGTTACAGTTCAGTATTTAAGGGCAAGTTAAATAGCGGAGGATCAACAATGACCATGACGATCTCAAAGGACGAGCTGCTGAAGTTCTCCCACAAGATACCTGCTTTCAAACTTACAGAAGAACATGGCAACAATCTGAGAGGCTTCTGGGAACTCGATCCAGGAGCAATACCGCAACATTATCTTAGCAAGGAATGATGCGCCGAAGTGGAGTGTTTCATCAAGAGCCTTGTTTAACTGTAATAGTTTTGAACTGTTTAGTCAGAGAGCAACATTTGCTAACCGGATATAATTTTTTAGACAGGTTATTTGGTTTTGATTCTCTGCTGCCAGTTGAATTTGTTGTCTAGAAAACTTAGAGACTGTACTATGCTTTTTTATAGATGAAAGGTGAATGTTAAACTTGTTTAATTGGTAATATTCATAGTTAAGTATATTTAACTATTAAAAGCTTGGGTTTAAATCCCAACTACATGGAGTCCTGGTAGTGAAGTTTTTTTCTGTGAAACATATTAATAAGCTCCACATGATGACACAAGGCGCAGGCAGGACTAGAGCAAAAGGTCTTTTGCATAGATTGCAATGCAAATCAAAAAGTAAAAGAACTTTTAAACGATCATGCTGAAAACACATCCTATTCGCTACAAACTGTATATACTTCCGAGTTACACCAGAAAAATAATACAAAACACACTTTTGAGTATCCTCAAAAGCTTATGACTTGTACATTTATGCTGATTTTTTATTCATGTATTTCTGAATTCTAAACTTGAAACAAGCATCATTTAATAAATTTTTAAGTAATATTTTGAATAACTTTTTTTATATTTTATTATTCTCATATTTTTATTTATTTTATGTTATTCAATTTAAATATTTTTAGTGAAAAAATATTTTAAATTTAAAATAAATAAATAAGAAAAGTAATGTTCGAAATAAAAAGTTAATACAGTATACCAGTTGTATAAGTACAACACTGCATCTGACAATAAATTAATTTCTTGCTGCAAATTTGCAACACCGCTCTAAATAGCCTCAAACAAGAAACCTTAAGAATTCTAATAGTAATTTCAGAATTAAAGCACAACAGGGCATTTGGTCTAGTGGTATGATTCTCGCTTTGGGTGCGAGAGGTCCGGAGTTCGATTCTCCGAATGCCCCTTTTTCTCAACGTCAGGCAGAGATAAATTCATTCATTTGAGAATGTGTTTGGTCAATTTTTGGCTGTAAAATCTGCAACCAGTACAAAGTTTGAATAAAAAAATACGGCTTTGAAGATAAAAGTACAGATAATTGGTAATATAATATAAAATGCAAAGAGGAATTGATGAACATTTTTTTTTATTGTCTTTGAAATTATATTTTGAAAAAAACTCCTTCTCTTTACCGAGTGGCGAATTTATAAAAAATGCGTTTACTTTATAAATTATTTTTTTATTTTTTAAAGTTTGATTTACTATGACATAAAAAAAGAGATAAGAGAATTTTAAAGTAAAAGGTTGTATGCATTTTATTTGAAAATTGTTTTCATTTTTTAGAACCGTCATCTTTAAAAGTTTTTTATAAAAAAATTAAAATAAATAAATAAATATAATAGAAAATATGTTTATATAGTAAATAGTCTTATATATTTAATAAAGTTATTGAGTAAAATACTTTATATATTTTTTATATTTAATTGATATACACTATTTCCAATAATTACAACATTAAATTTTTATAGATTTTCAATCATTTTTAAATTATATTTTTGTGATGTATTATTAATATTATTGGAGTTGGAGTTTAACAGAATTGTTCTGAGATGGAAAAATATGATATCTTTTATTGAGTCTTCATATGCTATATATAATTACAAGATTGAATGGAATGGGTAATCATTCCAAAAATAGTTTTCTAATATTAAAGGACAATGATGCTATAGTTTATAGATACAAAACTGAATATATGTACAACTGGTACATAATGTGATGTTATGATAATATAATGTACTGTTATGACAATACCTTCATGATGTTATTGGCAATTAACAACAAGATATCAATGGCCTAAAACCCCCTCTCAAGTTGGAGCATGTAGATTGTGGATGTCCAACTTGTTGAGAAAATAATCAAAGTGTTGTTTTCCTAATGCTTTAAGTAAATATATCAGCTAGTTGAATATTAGTGGACACGTGGTGAGTTGAAATGTTGCCTTTGAGAAGCTCGTCACGTAAGAAGTGACAATCAACTTCGATGTATTTTGTGCGCTCATGGAAGACTGGATTAGCAGCTATATGTAATGTTGATTGACTATCACAATATATCTTCATGGGGCAAGATTGGGGGACGCCGAGAGAGAGCAAAAGTGCTTTCAACCATTTGAGCTCACATGTGGTAGTAGCCATGGAACGATATTCCGCCTCAGCCGAGGAACGTGAGACAACGTATTGTTTTTTTGGTTTTCCAAGAGATAGGAGAATTCCCAAGGAAAACAATCCATCCAGTGAGAGAGCGCCTAGTCAAAGGACATCCTGCCCAATCCGAGTCACACCAGGCATAAATTTGAAGATCACAATCAGCTTGGAGAAGAATACCTTAGCCAGGATTTCCCTTGGAGAGCTGCGTTCCAGTGCTCTTCTAAAGGTTTTTGCATAAATTGAGCCAACATATGAACAGAGTAAGAAAGTTTTGGTCTAGTGATAGTTAAGTAGACCAAACGACCTACTAGCCTTCGATACCGATCCGGATTAGAAAGAGGAGTTCCAGTGGCCAAGGGAGGATGATGATTATGATCTAAGGGAAAACCAACGGGTTCAGCTCCCAACAACCCAACTTCGGTGATGAAATCAAGCGTATATTTCCTTTGACACAAGAAAATCCCATTGGAGTTGCGAGCCACCTCAAGGCCAAGAAAATATTTTAAAGGGCCAAAATCTTTCACATGAAAGCATGTGCTCAAGTAGGATTTGAAAGACTCAATTGATTTGTTGTTGTTTCCAGAAATGATAAGATCACCCACATAGACCAACACATACAACTCCACATAGTCACAATGTATAGTAAAGAGAGAATAGTCAGAGTAGCAATGTATAAAACCATACCGTAGCAGAGCATTTTTGAGTTAGGCAAACCAACATCGAGGTGCCTGTTTCAATCCATATAAAGATCTGTGCAAGCGACATGCTTGATTTGGTGTAGAGGTCTTGGAACCGGTAATAGCGTAGTTTACAATTCATGCCCTTATTTTATCTTTATATTCTGTTGTGCTGAGCTGTCAGCTTTGTTATGCTGAGTTGTTAGTTTGTTACACTCTATTAGCTATTTGTTAGGATTACATTGCTATATATAGCAGCCTCTTGTATCACTGTTCAATATAGAATACAATGAGATTTTCTTTCAATTCTCTCTCTTATACCTAACTCTATCATGGTATCTAGAGCTTAAGTTTTTTTCCGATCCATGGAGCCTTTGTTTCCTTCCTCTCAGATGAAGCTTTCTCACCTAATTTCTGTTAAGCTTGACGACAAGAATTTCAAACAGTGGAAGCAGCAGATTGATGGCGTCGTTCGTGGCCATCGTCTTCAACGCTTTGTTACTGTTCCGGTGATTCCGCCACCGTCTCCCTTAGATCCTGCATCTTACAGTGTGTTTCTTGAGTGGGAGCAACAGGATGCTCTCATCTGCACCTGGCTTCTTTCTACCATCTCCGATGCACTTCTTCCAAAGCTTGTTGAGTGCAAGCACGCGTGGCAAGTCTGGACAGAAGTTCATCGTTACTTTGACGTTCTTCTCTCCACCAAGGCTCGTCAACTCCGATCAGAGCTCCGGCGTCTTACGAAGGGTTCACTGACGATTGCTGAGCTTATGACGCGTTCACGTGAGATCAGTGAGTCGTTAACCTCCATCGGTGATCCTGTTCCTCTTCGTAACCTAATTGAGATCGTTCTTGATTCGCTACCTGAGGATTATGATTCTATCGTCGCCGCCGTTAATAGCAAAGATAACGTAAGCTCCTTGGAAGAATTGGAGTCTTCCTTGCTTGCTCATGAGTCGCGATTGGAGAAGCATCGCAAAGCTGCGATTGCGGAACCGGTGACGGTCAATCTTACTCAGGCAACACCTTCCCCTGCTCCGGTCGCCTCCGATCAAGTCGTCTCGGAGGCATTTCCTCAAGGAACGAGTCATGTCACAGCTAATGCTGAAAATCATTCCTATGGCGCACGTGGTGGTCGTTCTGGTCGCGGCGGTGGTCATTTTGGCCGTGGTGGAGGTCGTTTTGGAAAATCAACATGTCATATTTGTCACAAACCTGGTCATGATGCTTCAGTATGCTACTATCGTTATGCAAATTCCAGTGGTGCTAGTTATCCACAACAACGTGCTCCCTTCAATCCTTTCCTTGTGGCTCCCCGTGCTGTTTATCCTGTGCAGTTTGCTTATCCTTCTCCCAGAGCTGCACCTTCTAGATCTTCTGCATCACAAGCCTTTTATGCAGGTACTGAAGCTAGTAGCGCAAATCAATGGTGGTATCCTGACTCAGGAGCTTCTCATCATGTTACTCCTGATGCCTCTAATGTGTCTGACTCTGTCTCTGTGCCTGGAACTGAACAAGTCTTCATAGGTAACGGCCAAGGTTTGTCTATCAACTCTGTAGGTTCTATGTCTTTTCCCTTACCTCACAAACCTCACCTATCTCTCACCCTTAGAAATCTCTTACATGTCCCTCACATCACCAAAAATCTTATGAGTGTGAGTAAATTTGCTCAAGATAATGCTGTATTTTTTGAATTTCATCCTAAGTTTTGTGTTGTCAAATCTCAGGCTACTTCTGAAGTTTTACTCAGTGGTCTTGTTGGTGCTGATGGCCTCTATAAGTTTCCCAATCCTGCTGCTCCTCAATTGTCCAAGTCTCTCCCCTCTTGTAGTTCTAGTTATAGTTATCCTGCAACAAACAGTTGTAATACTTCATATCTGACAGATTCTATATCTCATTGTACTGAATCCTTTAATAGTAATACTACAAATCATATGTCTCCTTGTAATGACTTTTGCAATAATAATATTACAAGTTCCTTTTTCAGTCCTTCTCTTAATTCTGCTACTGCTAGTACTGTTTTACCTTCACCACACTCTAATAATGCAACCTCTATTGCATCTAATAATTATGTGCTTTGGCATACTAGGTTGGGACACCCTAACCATCATGCTCTTGTTGAAATTTTTAAACTATGTAAACTGTCTATGCCACCTAAACCCCCTGCAGAGTTGTGTCATGCTTGCTGCATTGGCAAGTCTCATAGACTTCCTTCTTCATTGTCTACCACAGTTTACTCTCATCCTTTTGAGCTTGTTGTGTGTGATCTCTGGGGTTCTGCCCTTATGCAATCTTCCCGTGGTTATACCTATTTCCTAACATGTGTTGATGCCTTCTCTAGGTTTGTTTGAGTTTTTCCTCTCAAACTTAAGTCTGACACCTTGGTTCAGTTCCTTCAGTTTAAGAAAATGGTAGAGCTTCAATTCAACTGTCCCATTAAATGAGTCCAAACTGATGAGGGGGGGTGAGTTTAGGCCTCTTACTAAATATCTCACAGATTTTGGGATTGTCCATAGATTCACTTGTCCTCATACACATCACCAAAATGGTCTTGTTGAACGCAAGCATAAGCACATTGTTGAGACTGGTCTCACACTTCTTGCTCAGTCCACTCTTCCCTTAAAATTCTGGGATAATGCATTTATTACAGCTGCATATCTCATCAACAGAATTCCTACTCCTACCCTTGACAATGTCTCACCTTATTACAAATTACTTCACAAAACCCCTGACTATTCTACTATTAAAGTCTTTGGATGTGCTTGTTATCCTTTCCTTCGTCCCTATAACTCTCATAAGCTTGACTTTAGATCACAATTATGCATCTTCCTTGGATACTCTACCTCTCATAAAGGCTATAAATGTCTAGCTTCAGATGGCCGTATTTTTATTTCCAAGGATGTTGTCTTTCATGAAGCAAATTTTCCTTATTCCACATTATTTTCTTCTTCTAAATCTTCCCCTCATTCTAATTCAGCATCCTCCTCCTCTCCCTCTCTCAGCTTCTCACCTGTTCCCTATGTCTCTGCTCCTTCTACTCCTAGTTTATCTTGTCTTCCTTTCTCTCCCTCAAATTCTGCCTTTACTCAGCCTGACAGTCACAATGTTCCTCATGTATCTCACATGTCTCCTTCCTCTTCCTCTGTTACTCCCTCTCACAACTCTTCTTCTTCTGGTCAGCAACTTATCCCTCAACCCCTAACTGCTATTCCCATTACCACTTCTGCTTCTTCCTCCCCTACCCTCATTCTCTCTGATCTAGCTGAAGCTAGCACTCTCTCTCCCTCTTCTTCCAATTCCTCTCCTTCAGTTGGCCCTTATCCTAGTCCCAGCCCTAGTCCTATTTCCAGCCCTTCTGCCACAACTTTACCTTCCATTCATCCTCAAAATATCCACCCTATGCAAACTAGAGCCAAAAGAGGCATTACTCTCCCTAGACTCCACCCTACTCTATTGTTAGCCCACCTAGAACCTACTTCTGTTGAGCAAGCCTTGGCTGCTCCTAACTGGTTTCAGGCCATGAAGGAAGAACATCAGGCACTGCTGAGAAATCAGACCTGGACTTTGGTGAAAGCTCCTGTTGGTAGGAAGCCTATTGGATGCAAGTGGGTTTTCAGAACTAAGGAGAACTCTGATGGTTCCATAAACAGGTATAAAGCCAGATTAGTGGCTAAAGGGTTCCATCAAAAGGCTGGTAGTGATTTTCAAGAGACCTTTTCTCCTGTCATTAAACCTGTCACTGTGAGAATTGTCCTTTCTATTGCTGTTACAAACAGGTGGCCCTTGCAGCAGATTGATGTTAACAATGTCTTCCTAAATGGCATTCTTGAAGAGGAAGTATTTATGCAACAACCTCCTGGGTTTGAAGCTGCTGACAGGACTCTTGTTTGCAAGTTAAACAAGGCTATTTATGGTTTAAAACAGGCTCCTAGGGCCTGGTTTGATAAGCTCAAGAGTGCCTTGGTTCAACTTGGTTTTAAGGCTAGTAGATGTGATCCTAGCCTATTCTTGCTGCATCAAGGTAAACTTCAGATTATGATTCTGGTTAATGTTGATGACATCATCATCACAGGTAGTTCTGCTCCTTTTATAGCTTCCTTGATCAAGCATCTCAATGATAGATTCTCTCTCAAACAGCTGGGACAACTTGATTATTTCCTAGGGATTTAAGTGACTCATCTCTCCAATGGTTCCTTTCTCCTATCTCAGACTAAGTACATCACAGATTTGCTTTCCAGGCTTAATATGTTGAATGCCAATGGCATGCCTACTCCTATGGTCTCTAGCAGCAAATTGTCCAAGGTTGGGTCAGCTGTTGTTGATGATCCTACTCAGTTTAGGTCTGTGGTTGGTGCCCTTCAATATGCTACTTTAACTAGGCCAGAGATTTCCTTTTCAGTCAACAAAGTCTGTCAGTTTTTGTCCAATCCTTTAGAGGATCATTGGAAGGCTGTTAAAAGAATCTTAAGGTACCTAAGTGGTACTCTACACCATGGTCTGCTTATTCAGCCTGCTTACATTCAGCAACCAATGCAGTTGCTAGGGTTCTGTGATGCAGACTGGGCATCTGACCCTGATGACAGGAGATCCACTTCAGGGGCCTGTATATACCTTGGTCCTAATGCTGTTTCTTGGTGGTCCAAGAAGCAACAACTGGTGGCAAGGTCCAGTGCTGAAGCAGAATATCGTAGTATGGCTCAGCTAGCTGCTGAACTCATTTGGATTCAGTCTTTGCTTAAGGAACTCCATTATTCCTCTCAAGTTCCTAAGATCTTGTGTGATAACTTGAGCACTGTCACTCTGGCTCACAATCCTATTCTCCACAACAGGATTAAGCATATGGAGCTTGATATCTTCTTTCTGCGAGAGAAAGTACTCAGCAAGAGTCTGACTGTTGCTCATGTTCCAGCTCAAGACCAATGGGCTGACATTCTCACCAAGCCCCTGTCTGCTGCCAAGTTTGTACCTCTTCGTTCCAAGCTGCGTGTGTTGGATAAGACTGCTTTGACAAACTTGCCAGCAGCTTCTAAAGGGGACTAATAGAGTAGTTTATGTAACACCCCTTCTATTTTACCCGCGTTTTATAAATAATAATCAGAGTATTTAACCATAATCTAAGAGGCGTCACAACTTAAATAATTTAAATCAATCAATACAGTTGTCATGCTTTCACTGAAGAAGATTTATTAAGTAAATAATGCAAAAGTTATGTTTAACAGCGGAAATGAAACATAACCAAAATTCCGAATACATCATTCATAGTATTCCAGGATATTAACCAAAACATGATTCAAACATTAAGGAATTCCATTAAAGGATTTCAAAGCAAACGATTCCCCAGTGTTACATCTACCAGAGCACGACACTGACACGCGGATTAACTAACTGACTCAATGCTAGAGCTATCCTCACCAACTCCAAGCGGCTAATCACTTCAGATCTGAAATCGTTAAAGTAAGGGTGAGATCTCAATTCAATATAACATGCATTATACGTTTTTAAATACAACAGAATAATCAGATATATTAGCCCATTATCCAAACACATAACCATAGACAATTCACAACACATCTCACACAATTGACATGAAGATAACAAACAATGGAAATTGCAACACTGGAAACCATCCTAACATGTTACAATTCCATATGCAATGCAGACTCTATGCATGTGGTACCAAATCGTGAACCGAGTTCACCCACTGCTCCGTTTACATGTGGAAAGACAGTGTAAATCCATGATTCACCCATAGCCACTGGGTCAAGAATCCAGCCTCACTACCTCAATCTCCGGGTAAGTCTATTGGCTCAGCCAGTTCACTTCCGCACAATGGGAATGAACCAAATCAACAAATGTTTATGCATGCGTCATAAAAGCATGCAACATTAATTCTCAGATCATGATATCAATATAAATCACATAATGCCACTTCACCAATATATCACATTCAATCATAATGAATATCAAGATACAACATAATAAGCATTAATATCTCATCCGGTAACTCAGACCATTGGTAATAGTTCCCCATTATCCTTTACTAATCACTCTTTTCAAAAATCGGAAGCTCGACTCTTTGTAAAATAATTTTAGCAAAATAATATTTTTCCCTTTTAAAAAGATAGTATTTTATATTTAAGAAATAACGCCGAAAACGGCACTCGAATCGGAGTTACGGTTTAGAAAATATGAATTTTTGAAGTTTAAGTATTTTTGAAAAATTGCACATGGAACCCGGTTCCTACCTATCAGAACCGTTCTGTGAAGTTCAAAATCTCGCTCCCTAGTTTTTGTATGGGAACCCGGTTCCGACATAGACAGGAACTGGTTCCTGAGCCTAATTTTTCCCAGTTTTGAAAATTAACACAGGGAACTCGGTTCCTCCCCACAGGGAACCAGTTCCCACGACCTATAGCAGCATTTTCTGCTACTTTTGACAGCATTATGCATCCTTTATCATTTCCACACTTTCCAATACGAATTATGACATTAGGAACACCAAATTATGATCATTTCACACCATTATAACATCAAACAACATAGTTTACTCATCCATATTAGTTATTTGACATACTAATGATCCTAATTCCATACACCGACACAAAATAGGGTTTCATTCTATAACTTATAATCAATTTCCTAACCTACCCAATTACCCGGTCGATTCCCAAAACCCATAAGGCATATTAACCGAACGAAATCACCCCTTACCTCGCGATGATCTTCGATTTCTCTCGGCGTCGACTTTTCCTCTCTTCTCTTCTCTTCTCCAATTCTACGTATTATGACTTTTCTCCAAAAAAAACCTATTTTTCTTTCTTTCTCCTTTTAATATTCCTTTATTTATTCCAATAAAATAAAACAAGTGGTAATTAGTAAGAGTAGAGTAATTTACTCCTCACACCCTTAATTACACCTCACACCTCCATTTCTTCTTTTCTTTAATTAATCCCATTAATTCCGAAAATATAAATAATCAAGTCTTTAATTAATTAAATAATTAAATTCCTATTTATTTAATATTTGAATTAAATTGGGGTGTCACAGTTTACAATTTATGCCCTTATTTTATCTTTATATTACATTGTCTTTGAAATCGACTTTGTTATCTTGAGTGTTAGTTTGTTACACTCTATCAGCTATTTGTTAGGATTACATTGCTATATATAGCAACCTCTTGTGTCACTGTTCAATATAGAATACAATGAGATTTTCTTTCAATTCTCTCTCTTATACCTAACTCTATCAACCGGGAGGTAATTTCATATATACTTCTTCATCAAGCTCACCATGTAAAAAGGCATTGTGAACATCCATTTGGTGAAGTTCCCAACGCTTGGCAGCCGCAACAATGAGAAATGTTATTACAGTTACCACTTTCACCATTGGTGCAAAGGTTTCATGATAATCCAGTCCCTCAACTTGGTTGTTCCCCATAATAACAAGTCTTGCCTTATAACGCTCAATAGTTTCATCTGAATGATATTTAATCTGATACACCCATTTGCTACTAATAGCCTTTTTGTTTGGAGGAATTATTTCTACTGTCCAAGTGCCATTATTTTTAAGAGCTTCGATTTCCAGCTTCATGGCATCTCACCATCGAATATTTTTTACGGCTTCAGCAAAGTTTTGAGGTTTTGTAGCTGCAGAAACAGCGGCTAAAATTTTCATGTGTCGTGGTGAAAAGTTAGCATAACTTACATCCTTGGCTAAGGGATAAGGTGTACCTGAAGGACCTGACGAAGCAGTAGAACAATTTGAGGGGCATATCTTAGTGATGGTATTGGTCATAAAGTCATGCATCCTGGTAGAAGGCAATTTGATACGATGACCACGTCCCAAATTTTCGACAGTGTCTGCAGCCTGTGGTTCCTCACTGGTTTCAACAAATGATGACATATTATGGGAGTCAAATGAAGAAGATCCAGCAGGAGATACAATTGAAACAAGGGGCGAGACACTTGACATATCTTTATCAAGTAATGTTGCAGTTTCAATTGCTGGAGTTGAAGGGACTGCAGGTATAGTAGGAACAAGTTGAAAAGAATCGTCTTCAATAACATTACTGAAAGATGCACCAGGCAAGATGTGATCATTTTCAGACGAAATTTCTGAAGCAAAAGGAAATTCATTTTCACAAAAAACAACATCTCTTGAGTTAAAGAAAACGCCCAGCTCTAAATCATACATACGCCATCCCTTAGTGCCATATGGATAGCCCACAAATACACATTTTCGAATTAGAGCAGCAAAGTTATCACCTTTATGATGTTGATTATGCACATAATCTAAGCAACCAATGACACGGAGGTGCTCAAGAGAAGGATGTTTATCATACAAGATTTCAAATGGAGTCTTACCATCCAAGTTCCTTGTAGGTGTGCGATTAATCAAATAACACGCAACAAGAGCATATTCACCCCAAAATTAAATTGGAAGTTGAGCTTGAAAGCACAAGGCACGGGAAACGTTGAGAATGTGTCTATGCTTCCACTCCACTCTTCCATTTTGTTGTGGTGTCCCAACACATGAAGTTTCGTGAATTATACCATTGTCACGAAAATATGTTTTCATGCAAGTAAATTCGATTCCATTATCACTACGAACAATCTTTACTTGTTTATCAAATTGTCGCTTAACCATTGCAATAAATTGACAAAGATGTCTAGAGACTTCTGTTTTCTTAACAATGAGATAAATCCTCACCGCTCTCGTGTAGTCATCAACAATAGTTAAAACATATCTAGCGCCACAAAATGTTGGGTTGCGATAAGGCCCCCATAAATCACAATGGATTAAATGAAATGCAAAAGTTGCTTTATTTTCACTAATTGGAAAAGTATCTCGAGATTGTTTTGCTCTAAGACATATTTCACATGATTGGATATATAGATAATTGTTTCTACTAGAACTAACATTCGAAAACATTTGCAAAGCCTTCAAAGAAGCGTGTCCTATCTGCGATGTAACAGGTCTAAAGGAATTTCCTTATTTGTTTTCACTGCAGCTGTTTTGATCATCTTTTTAATATAATATAGCCTCTCTCTTTGTTCACCCGCTCCAATCGGCGTCCTCAAAGTGGGGTCCTGTATAAGACAAAACTTATCACTAAATTTAACAATGTAGTTAGAATCTTTTAGCAGCTGCGATACTGAGATAAGATTGCAGTGTATACTAGGCACATATAAGACATTAGTTAACTTATTGTTTCATTGAGCATCACAATTCCTTCCTTGGTCGCCATTGTCTCTTCACTGTTTGGTAGTCCAACAAAGCACTCAAAAATATTGTGCGCATTGGTTAAGCATTCCAGTTGACCGGTCATATGATTTGATGCACCTGTATTAATAATCCATGGAAAAAGGAACACTTACCACTTAGTTTCTCAGTTGCACCTAGCTTTATATTGTTCAAAAGACTGACCAATGTTTGTCACTGATCACTAGTGATATTTCCTGAATTACAAATATCAGAACTTGATGTTTCAGAAGCAACCTCTTCTTTAGATAAATTTTTTTGTGCTACATGAGCCTTAACATCTCCTCCACGTTTTTTGTTGTTGAAAATAACATTATGTTGTTCTGGTTTCCCACGACCGGTTCCCTTCAATTGTCCGTGTTGTCGATCTCCCCACCAATCAGGATATCCTATTACCTGAAAACAACATCTGAATCATGGCCCATTCGATTGCAACAACTGTACATTCCTTATTTTTCTTTACGTTTGAAGTTGGACCACACTGCAAACGCCATAACCTCACCACGATCTTCTGTCGTAGGGGTCACTATGCGCAATCGTTCCTCCTAAATCAATGTCGCATAGACTTTTTTCAATGTAGACAGAGGATCATGAGCAAGAAGATTGGACAGTACTGTTCCATAGATAGCGTCATCTAATCCCATGAGGAATTGATGGGTGTTCTCTTCTTCGTGTTTCTTTTGCAACACAGAACTGAGAATGCACTTGCAATGCCCACACTTGCATGCCGGGATCTGATTGTAATTTTTCAATTCTTTCCACAACTCTTCAGTTTCCCATAGTATGTCACAATGGTTAGTCCTTTTTGTTTGCACTCAACGAGCTCTGCTTGGAGCTGTTGAATACGTGGTCCATTAACAATGGAAAACCGCTCCTTAATGTCTTCCCAAAGATCCATGACTACCTTCATATGCGACAAAGTTGATCGCAATGAAGGTTCAATTGTGTTCATGATCCAAGAGACCAACAAGGAGTTGTTAGTCCACCAATCTTCAAGATCTTAAGATTCTTCTTCAGGTTCGCTGATTGATCCATCAACAAAACCAAATTTATTTCTTGCTCGAAGTGTCATTTTAAGTGAACGAGACCATTCGTCATAGTTTTCTCCATTTAATTGAACCTGTGTTATCAAACTCCCAGGATGATCATTGGAAGTGATATCATAGGGAGAAATGGTTTTTCGAATGACTACTCCATTGCCATTGTTGTCTGACTTGGAAGATTCCTTCACATGAGAACTTTCACCTTCACTGTCAGACATGATTTAGATGTTTTATTCTATATGTATAACCTGCTCTGATACCATAACATAATTGTTCTGAGATGGAAAAATGTCATATCTTTCATTGCGTATGCTATATATAATTACAAGATTGAATGGAATAGATAATCATTCCAAAAATAGTTTCCTAATATTGAAGGACATTGATGATATAGATACAAAATTGAATATATGTACAGCTGGTACATAATGTGATGTTATGATAGTATAATGTACTGTTATGACAATATCTTCATGATGTTATTGGTAATTAACAACAAGATATCAATTGCCTAAAAGAGTTCATTTAAGTATTTTAACTAAAAAGGCTTCTATATTGATTATTCAACGCTTCACAATATATTATATTTGTCATTTTCGTCTAATTTGTGATGAACTTAACAACTAATTTCTAAATTTTTTCATCACTAATTAGGCGAAAAGAACTAACATGATACACTTTGAAGAGTTGATGGACCAAACTAAACATTTTAAAGTTAAGAGACCAAAATGAACACTTTCCATTATTAGATTTGATTGAACGATCATCCACGTGAGGCGTCAGAGCTCATGGGAACAATTTTATTCGTTTGTCTTATATAAAGCATGACACACATCATTTATAGTATTCATCTATTTATACATTCAATCTATTTTCTTACTCATTTTGAGTGTTGGAGTGCTAACCTTGCAAATATGTCATTGTCGTACTAGAAACTTACTCCATTTCATCGAAATTCAACTTCACTCGATCTTCACCTATCTATGGTTCTTAAACAAAACATTGGCATCATTTATGGGAATAAGCTTTTGATTCTCGATAATTTCCACGAAGAGCCACCATTTATTTGCCATAATCTCATATAATTGATATTCTCTATTTCAAAGCGCTAATCTCTTCCTCACAAAGGTAATTAATCTAGTCTTTATCGTCATGGTAAAATTGAAATCAACTCATTTGATTTTCGCACACAATGTCATTGTCACGCCAACTTTCAGAACCATCACTCTAGATTTTCCCAGGGAGGAAGTTTTGCCCATATAAAGGAGCCAACCTACAAGCTTTTAAGTCACTCATCCTTGGGGTACATTGAGCTAATGAACACCTTTTGGGAATAAAGGGACACCATGACTGTTGACCTACAACTCTTAGTGACTCCATGTAGAAGCTTTTACAATTGCATCTTAGGAAAATCTTTCACGGTGACGTTGGATGTGGCGGCCTCTATATTCCCCTTGAAAATGAAGTATCATAAGATTCATGATGATTTAGTGTTGATATGTGTCAACTTATCTAGAGCGTGAAGGATAAACAAGGCTTTAAAACACAATATTCAGGGGCCAATATTACCTTTTTCGAGAAGGATGCTTCAGAAATTCACCCACACAACCCCATGGTTATTGTTGTTTGGTGCAATGATTAAGAGATCAAAAGGGTCTTGAATAACCAGGGGAGCTTCCCATACATCCTTTTCTGGGACGTATTTGATAAGTTCCTCTTGAATATGAAGGGCCTAAAACCCTTTAGGGATTATTGGTGGGTTTCTCAGGTGAACAATAAAGGTTAAGGGCTATAAAACATTGAAGACTACCTTTGGAGCAAGGGAAAATACTACGTAGGTCAAGGTAAGATATCTAGTCATTAATTCCCCCTCATCATATAATATGCATAAAGTAACTGCTCCTATATAGACAATTTGGTGTTATATAGTGAAACCAAGAGATCACCAAAAAATGCTTCGTGGAAAGCTTAAAGTAAAAAATGGTCATAATAGTGGGCGTGAACAATATTAAACACGACCAATCCCTTTGTGGGAGTCCTTGCTGCCTCTTAAGATTATTAAACATGATGGATTTCTATATGGGATTCCTCGTTACATCTCAAGGCTATTAAACATGTTGGGAACTCCGTGAAAACTCGACAAACAGGATTAAAATACAAAGAATACCTTATGGGTGATGTTTGACATTACATAAAGAAAATTACAGGATAATAAAGAAAATCAAGAAGGGGTAAATCTATACATCATTGGCCCTTTTCAGGGGCTGATTTTCCTCAAGAACACCATATAGAGAGTTCACCACTAGAATGACATCCTCTGTCGTCTTGTCGCCTTTGAGCTAACTTAGATGGGCATGGCTAGCGAGGTGACAAAGGAAGAAGGCTATGTATCATCTGAGATTTCCATTAGTTAGACATCACGATGATTTTGAATGTGTCCATGGGGATCAAGTCTAGCTCAAGATGTAGATAAATGAGGCATTACAATACACGAGGCACCATGGGAACATGGTGGCCTAAGTCCATTATACGCAATAGTTTATAGTATTTATATTGGAAACACTATTTTCGGTTCTATTTTATTTTGACTAAATTTTGTACTTAAAATTTATTTATTTATATATGTCATTTTCATATTATTCTGAAAAATGTATGGTTTAATTTATATTAAATTGAAAATAATAGTGTAATTATAATATATCGTCAATTTCATTTGAGCATCTCTAAAATAAAGTAAAAAATTAATGGAGATTCTTTCAGAAATCAAAGGAGGCAATTTCAAATTTTCATATAAATCTTTTTAAATTGTTAAACTTTATCTTTTTTCACATATCACAGGTAAAAAAAATTATTCACTCGAATCAAATCAATTCGATAAAAATTGATTCAATTTAAAACTCGACTAGAAATTAATACAACTATATTTTTAGCTCGACTACATGATTCCTTTAATAGTAAAAGAAAAGAAACCATTTTATAGTACCCTCTTAGATACTCTCAAAAAAATGCTCAAAATTAAAACAAAATCCAACTATCAGATACACATTCAACGAATATAAATTATTAATATACCAAATCAATTTTCAATTATAAACATTTAAAAAATATTATTTAGATATTAATCAAATAAACTCATAAATCAGTTAAATCCAACTATATATAATTCAAATCCAATTAAAACTCATAAATCAAGTAAATCAAATTCAATTAATTTAATTAAGGTACTTAATTTTTATGCTCAAGTTAAATTATTTTAATTGAAAAACTAATGTCAACAAATTACTTACAAGTTTTGAAAGCGTTTCAAGCAACCAGGCTTAAAACTTAGTACACAGTAAATACCAACTGACACACACGAAATAGGGAAAAAAGGGTAAAAATAGGGGCATTCCGAGAATTGAACTCGGGACCTCTCGCACCCTAAGCGAGAATCATACCACTAGACCAAATGCCCATCTTGTTAAAGATTTTCAACTAAAACGTTCTTATTGTGAAACGTTTACAGTAATGACAAAAACTTTCTCTCTGAAAAAAAAAACCCGCAATATTTTCCCTCCAGAAAAACTCGTTATCATTAACCTTTCTTTTTCGTTTTCACTATGCCCTAATTTGATTTTAGGGTTTCTTCAATGGCGAAACACGAACATCATCGCATTCTCACAAACACTCAAGAATTTAACGATGCTGATACTGAACCATTCGTTGATTCCTCTTCACATTCAAGTAAATATCTCTCTTTTATTCGTCTCATCGATCTTTAATTTCGTGTTCTAACTGATTGATTCGTAGGTGAAGAGGACAATGACAAAGAAAATCAATACTTTCAAGATACGGTGCCATTTGACGATGATGATGGTGCATTCGAAACTGAGGTGTTGGATTTGGCCGGCGAAACTCAGAAATTGGATGATTTTGATACACAGGTACTGGAGGAAGGGTATGGATCTGAGGGAACTCAAGTTTTGGAGAATTCGGATGATGAGGTGTGTGTTGATGATACTCCATGCAGAGACAGTGGTCCGGATAGCAAGGTGGTTGCGGATCAACCGATTAGTGAGAGCAGGTTTGGCAAGAAGCAAACTGGTTCTGGTAATTGATTTCTTTACCATCTGTTCGTTTGTCTGGTTGTGTGTGAATTAAGTGTCTAAGGACTTTTAGTTAGTGTCTGTAATGTCGTTAATCTGATCGGGGATATGAAATCGATGAATTTGAAGAGGTGAAATGTGGTTTATTTGCGAATCGTGAAATGATTTGTAAAAGAAAATTACTGTAGTGCTGGCTGATAGGAAGGTAGTTATATATTTTGTTACTAATAGTTATAGTACCAACATCACATGTGTTAATGTATAACTTTTGTCAATTGAGTATGCCATTTTTGCATCACTTTCTTTCTATGGTATTTTATTTCTCGGTATTGTGGAATTATCTCCACCTTCGCCGATTAAATGCAAATTATTACGTGGTTTCTTTTCACGTGAATATTCTTTTGATTTCACTAGCAAAATTTACGTTTCTTTCAGGTTCAGTGCCACCACGGTTTACCTTTATACGTGCAGAGTCTTTGCGACAAGCTGCTTTAGCTAAAAGCAATTTGAATTTGAAACGTACCCACGATCAGTCCAATCCTGTCACGGGTATGAATAAAAGAGAATACTTTCTTGGATCTTTTGAGAAGGTTGGGGAAGTTGGTCAGGAACGCAATCATGGGAAACACAATGTGGAAATTGAGGGATTTGAGAATGAAAGTATGTCTAACTTTGCTAGAACAACTGTAAGAAAGCTTTTCAATGATGATTTACCTGTTGAAACAAATGGGCCTTCACTTGGCAACAATGATTTCAATGAAGGAGATAGCTTGGGCAAGTCTCCTGACTACCATGGAGAATTTGAAAGGTTAAGCTATGTTAACTCTCAAGAACCCGGAGAATTATCACAGAACAAGGCTCTTGATTGTGTAGATAGGTTTCTCAATAGTAATTTTATGGAGTTCAATGAGAAACCTAGTTATTTTATGAGTACGGAGAAAAAGTCAGAATCTCTTCCCTGCTTTAAAGGGTTACAAAGTTTGTCCAAGAGAATTAATGATAGAAGCAAAGCTAAAGAAACCGAGATTTATGACTGGAATGATAACTGCGAGGATGAAGGCGGAGGAGATATATACCTAAGAAGAAAGGAAGATTTCTTTAAAGGTGAAACACATAGGCCAAGATCTTTGCCAGGATGCCGAAAGGTCAAATCATGCCAACCAAAAGGTGATAAGGAAGATGAACAATCAAGTTTAACTATTAGAAGGAAAGCTGCAGCTCACTCTGAATCAAAACTGGGGATGCATAATATGAAAATAAGGAATGACAATAAGCAACAAGCCACAAGAAAGTTGGAAAGGAATATTGCTAATGAATTGGATGAACAATTTAACGCCAATTGCTCTAGAGGAGAGATGGGACCTAGTGGTAGTGAAGATGGACAAGAAATGTTGGATGTGGGTTTAGATACTCAAATAGCCGCTGAAGCTATGGAAGACTTGTTCAACACCAAGGAGGTTGCTGATCATGTTGCTAATGCTGCCACTCGTGTTACTAGAAGTAGGTCAGCTTATCAACTTAATAACTCTTCCACTGGAAAAATGGGTCCAGTTATACCAAAGGAAGGTACAAGGAAGTATGACAGGAAAAAAATTGGTGTAAAATCAAATTTGCAAACTTCAGGTTTATCCAAGAAATGCACTAAAAAGACTGGACAGCGTGAAAAGGCCAATGTGATGAGCAGAACAAAGAATATTGCTAATGAATTGGACGAACAGTTTAACGCTAGTCGCTCCAAAGGAGAGATAGGACCTAACGGTAATGGAGATGGGCAGGAAATGTTGAATGTAGGTTTAGATACGCAAATAGCTGCCGAAGCTATGGAAGCCTTATTCAACACTGTGGAAGTTGCTGATCTTGTTGCTAATGATACCACTCGTGTTACTAGAAGTAGGTCAACTTATCAACTCAATAATTCTTCTACTGGAAAAAGGGGGCCAGTTACACCAAAGGAACATACAGGTTTATCAAAGAAATGTACTAAAAAGGCTGAACAGTTTGAAAAGGGCAATGTGATGAGCAGATCAAAGAAGAGTAAGCTAAATGCAGAAGGCGACCAAACCTCTGATACTAATAGAAATGGTAGAATAGTATCGCCTCCAATAGGTGAGCAAAGAAAGTCAGCTGAAGCTTTAAAAAGACATCACGTTGATGAGTTAAATAATCTTGAAAGTAATGATGGAGGGAGTACTGTTGATAGAAAGCGAGTTCAGGACGAAGTTTTTCATTGTACACCAGTTGCTCGTAGAACTAGACGGTCCTTAGCAGTGAGAGAAGGGGCAACAGGGATTGACCCCCATGAGAAAAGTAGTGGAGTTGATCTACAACCGTCTGAAGGGTTGGGTCCTAAACCTACTCTGGGGTCTTCTGATCACTTTGCAGTAGATGATACTACTGAATTGTGTCAACAGGAGAAACTTGCTTCAAAGAAAAATGTTGTTAGTGTTAGTAATGGCGTTTCTGTTGATACATTAGATTACCCTAGAAGAAGGAGATCTCTTAGGATTACGAGGTTTTCTAATCATGACAACGGATCTGAGAGTTTAGTTGGTTCGTCTAAGTCATTCAAGCAAAGCGAAGATATTGGGAAAGGATCATCTAAGTCATCTGAGCCAACTGAAGATATCGGAAAATCTACTGCTGGGAAGAGAAAAATGAGGACAAATTCTGGTGTCAAATCACATGTGAATAACTACTGTCCTTCATCTTCACGTGGTGGTTTGGTAGTACCTTCTGATGATCAAATGCCAAGAAAAACTTTGGAGTCCAATTTGAACTCAAATGTTAAAAATAATACAAATGTCTCGTCCACCAAAAATTTGGAGGTTACCATTGCAGATGAATCACTAAGAGATGGGTACAAGACACCTAACATGGCTACCACATCTCCAGCTAGCTGTAAGACACCGGTGGACGACGCATCACCTGTTTGTATGGGTGATGATTATTACAAACAATCACACAAAAGAAAATTTTCAAGAGCATGCCATCTCAAAGTATATCGTGGGGATCTTCGTAAAGAACTTAGTAGCTTAAATGCCATTAGACCTGAATTAATTACTCCCTCTAAGGATTCAAGGAAGAGGAAGGATATGGCTGATGTTCGAGTTCTTTACAGCCACCATTTGGATGAAGATATTGTTAAGCATCAGAAAAAGGTAAGATCTGGATTTTTATAAACTCCTATTGTCTAATACATACATGTAGCTGCGTTAAAGTTAAATTGTTTCTCATGTTTATTACAGATTCTCGCACGGCTTGGAGTTTCTGTAGCATCCTCAATTGCAGATGCAACTCATTTTGTGACTGATCAATTTATGCGTACACGGAATATGTTAGAAGCTATTGCCTTTAGCAAACCGGTGGTCACACACTTATGGATTGAGAGCTGTGGACAAGCCAACTGTTTTATTGATGAGAGAAATTACATACTGAGGGATGATAAAAAGGAAAAGGAATTTGGTTTCAGCATGCCAGTCTCACTAGCACGGGCAACCCAGCATCCTCTTTTAGAGGTAAAATATAACTCATTATTGTCACTATTTGATCTTATTAAATGATCACACTTACACAGCTCACATAATTTTCATTTTTGACCTTCTATGCAAGTATCGCTTGATCATATTATGCATCCGACCTCACTTAATTTGAACCATATATCTGTATATATGCCTTGCAAGCCCTACCAATGAGATAAAGACTTAATCTTCTTAACTTTTCTTTGATGTCCCTCTAGGCATCAATTGTAACAGTGTCGTCTCTTTATTTTTCAACTTGGTGCAATTAAATAACCTATATTTTGGGTGTTGATCTTATACCTTTTGCTGATGTGAAATTGTGCTGCGTCATCTACTTGTATCCTGTTAACAAACAAGGTGTTCTAAAATTTACTGTTAACATCAGCAAAAGGTAGTCGGTCTCATCAATTGCTTGAAGGGGTTAAATTACTACACCAAAACTAAGTGAATCAAAGTTGAAGTCGAACTAGGAAAGGACAAAAACTTAATTAAGCCTATTTCAGATACAAACACATGCATTTTCTTTCTGTTGCTCATGATCAATCTTCATAATTTTCTGCAGGGTCGAAGAGTATTTGTCACCTCAAATATTAAACCTAGTAAAGAGATCATTTCAAGTTTAGTAACAGCAGTTCATGGTCAGGTATGCATCTCTCCTTAATTAATCTTCAGTTATGTTCATATGTGAATGAAGAAAACATGTGTTTGGGTATTGCCTTGTTTCCTAGATTAAACAAGTTTTCTTTGTCAACTTTGTTGTAACTTATATTTTATTATTAATTAGTATTGTGGTTCATTAGTGATTTTTAGTCATGAAACTGTTTATTGTTGTCTTCTGGGCGCAGAAGTAAAGACCTATGTTCATATGATTGAACTATTTTCTCTCCCTTAATATCTCTTTGCCCGTGACTGTGTCTCCTAGGCTGTGGAGAGAGTTGGCAGATCGGCTTTGAAGGACCATAAAATTCCAGATGATCTTCTGATCCTATCCTGTGAAGAAGATTATGCCTCTTGTGTGCCTTTTCTTGAAAAAGGTTAGAAGCTGGTTCCTTTGACTTTAAGAACATATCCTCTGCACAAAATTAAAATGCTATGTGTTGCAATTGCAGGGGCAATGGTGTACAGTTCAGAATTATTGTTGAATGGCATAGTTACTCAGAAGCTGGAGTATGAAAGGTCTGTTAGTCTTTGTGCTCGTATGAGGGAACTTGAATTATTCATTGGGGAACAGTGTTTTCATTGGACACTGGTCTTGTCCTTTGGGGTAGGAGGGTTTTAGAACTTTTTTGAAGAGTCAATTCGTTATGCAGGAATTTCTGCTCTCAACTCAACATTTTAATTTCTAATGTGCTTCTACACAATTGCTTCCTCTCGATCGTATATTTCATGATTAAGATAACACATGCTAATATTTATGGTAGTTCATTCCTGATATGCACCTTTTGGTTGCAGGCATCGTCTTTTTGCTGAACACGTGAAGAAAACCCGTTCCACCATATGGTTGAAAAGAGATGATAGAAAATTTACTCCGGTGACTAAATGCAATTAGAGTTGTTTGTTTCTTAGCTCAATTTTCCTCATGGTTATTTATAGTTTAGGTCACATGTAGATATTTCTTGGCTCATATCCAGACAATTTGTTTCATGTATGTTTGTCATGGAGAATAATGTGAAATATGTTCTTTCCTCTCAATTGTGATGCTAATATATAATAAGAGCAAGAAATACAATCCCATCATCAGTTTGAAATGAATCTAACATGACAAATAATTAGGAGATAATTAGAAAGCTTAACTTGACTCCACTTTTGGTTTAAAGCCTAGTAAAACGAGAATTGTTTTTATCCCTTTTTATTTTGTGGGACAAGATTACATAGCCAGTCTGTGATCACCTCTTAAAGCAGTAAGATGAAACTGTGAAATGATATTAATGTAATGTCAATTAAAGATACACCTAATTGTAATGGATTAAAGTGAATGCACACTGAGTACCAAAAGTGCTGCATAGCAATTATATATTACCAATCAATTGTCTAAAGGATTTGATTACTAATGAAAGAACAAGAGTGACTTGGACTAATGATGATGATGATGATGCAACTCATGAAAAAACACTTTGTAGCTGCGCTGAGGTACTTTCCGAAACATGGCCAAAGCCAGATCAAAGTACAGAGGGAGTTGAACCAAAACAAAAAATGAGACAGGCAAACAAGTAGCAGCATATATTGGATAAACTGCAAATCTCAGCGACTTTTCAACAATAAAGAAATGCCCTGCACAGAATGAGACCAACACAGATGCTATAGATGTGAAGAGTGTAGTCAATCCTAGAAGAAGCTTTCTTGGCAAGTCCACCACAAAATCCTTTTCTTGAAACCGAGACGTCAGTATTGAAAGAAACAGAATAAGGGCCGTGACAGAGGAGCAAAGTGCAACAAGTGATGCTACAGCGTAGAGTTTGAATCCAGGCTTTTCAAGCAATAGTGGTATACCAGTATCTTGATCAGGACCACCTGGGATAGCTGTTGCGGTTGTGAATGCAACTGATGCAACAAGTGCTGCTACCACTGAACATGATTCTGAGGTTTTTGTGAGCCATTTACTACCTTCTTTTGCAAGCTGTCCATGTGTATCAATGAAGACCTGCTTTGCTGTTTTCCCATCCTTATTATAACGTTCATAAAAATTTGGTGGCATGGAGTCCTTAACAAGCTGAAAAACACAAACATCATTAGTAGCTAGACATGATCAATTGCTAGTTTGAGAAAATTTCTAATATTATTTACCTTATACCACTTGTACTCCCACTGCATTTGCATAGCAGAACCAGGTACGCGCCAAGGTCTAAACTTCCTATAAGTAGCAGCAAGGTGTAATGCACTGTTACCATTGCTATCGACTTGACGAAACGCAGTTTCTTTGATTACACTTCTCTTATTTAACAAACTATACACATGAGGTTGCCTATTCTCTATGGCCAACAGAACAACATTCTTGTTTTCATAGTCCACATCATGTATAGCCACAGGATACATATCTAGAATCTTCTCAATCATTTCAGTTACTCCCATTTTCGCTGCAATTAAAATAGGTGACATCATTCTTCTTTTCTCAGCAGCTTCTTTTTCTGCTTTGCTCTTTATTTTACTTGTGTCATCATCATCGTCATCATACTCTTCAACATTAGGACTTGGTCCTGTAAAATCATACTTATACAGAGAAGCGCGCTGAATCAGTTCATTCATCACTTGCTTTGCTCGAATGTGTTTTTCCTTCTTTCTTTGAATTTTCTCTATCCATGTCGATCCTACGAAAATGCCACCTCAGCTTAACAAACAAAACACACAAGCCTTTTCTAATGAGAAGACTAATGCATTGGTATTTTATGTACTTACCAACACCAAAAAGGATTAGGAAGGACTTCATTGTAAAGATTAACAATCTGATCATGGATTCCCAATTTGGAGGGAACCTGTAATTTTCCTTTTCTTTCTTTGCTTGCCCTTGCTCTTCATAAATAAAAATAGATGTCATTATCACAAAACTAATATTTGAAATGACTTTATACATATTGAAATGGAAAACAATGTGCACCAATTACTTGCGCTACAAGCATCATGGATTACAAGAGGAGATTATAATACCGTTTTTTCGCCAGAAACTATTCTCTTCATCAGTAGTTTCTGCAGCATCAGTATCTTTTCCTGTTGCTGTAATATAACAGAAAAATGATAGATGAGTTAGAGTTTAACATAGTAACTATAATGTAACTCAAAAAGAGAGTAATGAATGAAACAGAATTGACATACTTGTTACTTTAAAACAACTTTTCAACGACGATAAGAAGGTCATGCATGTTCCATAGTTCAATGGATATTTTTTTGAAGTCTGCGTGTGCGCTGAGATATTATAACTTTGGTCGCATCTTTCTTCCTGTTCCTCGTAAACAATCAAACCTGACATTCACACAAACACATGTTATTACTCAGGGATCTTTCTTCAATGAGTGAGACACATATTTAGTGTTCGATCTATGATTACTTTCTAAAGAAGAAATCATATAAATTAGCATAGGAAAGTGATTTTACTTACAAGCGTAGATAATATTATCAATTAACTCCATCCTCGTGCAGCTTCTGAAACAATTAGTCTTCTTAGCAAGAATATGCAGAGGTGATAATCCTTCATGGTTTACGCAATTCACAAGCTTTGGATACATTCCAATTATTCTAAGTGCCAAATCTATTATATAGCAGCATCAAATTAATAATATGCAGAAGAGTGTAATTTATATATGTTCAATATATGGCAATGAAACTAACCAAAGTATTCAGAGGATATGGTAGAATGAAGAATGGTTTCTCCATTGTTTTTTCTTGAGATTGAGTCATCCTCTTTATTCTGATGTCGACCATGAAGACAAAGGAAAGCATCTCTTTTCCCATGAACAGCAGCCAAGAAAAGAGGAGTTTCGCCTTCGAAATTCCGATACGAAATGAGGGTATGATCTCTTTTAGCAATGTTGTTGCAAATATCTACATTCCCAAGCTCAGCTGCAACATGAAGGGGGGTGTTTCCCTTTGAGTTTTGCATTCTTAGGATGTTCCTACACATGTTTTGGCTTATGTTATCTAACAAGGTTGTTACAAAGAAGGTTTGGCTTACATAAACAGCTATGTGTAACACTGTGTCTTCTGCTTTTGTGATCTTTGCTTCTAGTACTTCAGGGTTTTTCTCATATAATTCTAGAACTTCTTTCCATTGTCCTCTCACGGCATGGTTAAACAGACTTTCAAACTCAATCTCAGCCATTTTATGAGCTAGCTTTGTGAGTGAGAATGAAGAGCTTGATTAGTTATATCTTTACTTCTTCATTAGTACTTTTATATATAGAGAGAGAAAACTAGCCACTTTGCATATTATTTTATTGTTTTTAAACTATGTTGAAGCTTGGAGGAAGTAAAAGGAATATGCTAGGATTGAACTCACTCTAAAGTGAAACATAAGTAATCTAAATATGATAAAAATTAAATCAGAATATAGAATGAAGTGGAAAGCATGACATGTAATCGCTATAGTGTTGTTAAAGATGCACTTTTATAGGCTTTATACATGTGTTGCAAAGACAAAATTCAAAACATTCCACATTATATCTCACTTAATTAAGTTGGTTTTCCTTTGTGTGAAAGATAAGCATTTCTCTTGATGAGAGGGACTTGGATTCCAACTTCCAAAATTAAGGTTATCATATTTATCATTATTTTTTTTTAGTTCATTCTCACTTTTCTAACATTATTACATCTTAAAATACTTTGCTTTTTGGATCTGTGTTGTAAAAAACCAAATGGAATAATAGATTTGGCAAATTGTTGCATTAGTTGCACATGAACTACTGAAAAGCCAATTTGGAATAAAGTTTGAAAACTTAAGCTTAAACCAACTATATTTTGCAAAAGTAACCATCTCCTTGCTTCCATTTGACACTGAAAAAGCCAATAAATATCATAAAAAGATTATGTTTCTCATGATTTCCTGCATATACAAATCAGAGAATGGTTTAGTTCATCCACTTGCTCTAACTTTTCGTTTCGGCAACTTGTCGATTCTGTTTTGGGGCTATTTATGCATAATTACCCTATCTTTACATTCATTTTGACACTTTATGCTGCACTAAGTTCATAACAGTCGAACATCACTGTGCATTGCGCGAGTCTAAAACCAGTTGACCAACAAACTCGAGGTTCGTACTAGACACTATGATAGTAGGTACAAAGATAATCCATCAAGATGCTTTCTTTCCGAGGAGATTCATACTGGAATATCATTAGTAGAGACCTGAAGTCTCCATGTCACTAACTGGATATACAAATAGTTGATTCCCATAGCAACTCCAAAGCCCAAAATCGATGAAAGTAGTATGGAATAAATGGCCGCCAAATGCAACTGCAACAAAGTAACGAGGTTATGGTTTACTGAATCAATCGTTATTGAGCCAAAAAAGACGTTATAAAGAAATCCCAATATTCTAACTTACATAAGTATAAAACAGATGCACAGTTACAGCCACAAGTGCAAACTCAAGGGCGGCGTATGTCCATATATACTCTTTGATCGCTGCAAACAACATATGTAAGCACTCGAAGACAGAACAAATGTTATAATAAAGAAAAAAAGATTCCGTTTTGTTTTAGAGTTTATACCAAGGACGATTGCAAAAACCGATGCTAAGAGGCCCAATGTAAAGGAAAACGGTGCCGATAAAATGATAGCTTGGGTCTTCATATCAGGAAGCTGAACAGTGTGACAAAACTAAGATCAGCGTACTGAGAAATTATTTCTTCTCTACTATGAATTATATGCATAAAAGGAACCAAACGAGTTAAAAGATCAAGTAGATGCCGTAGTATCATATGAAACAGGCATACCAGTAGTTGTTCAAGGAAGAAAAAATAGCATATTGTGCTTATCAGGACAAGCACCACGAAGTCTTGCCAAGCACTGAAAAATTGAAGCAAAATTAATACTAAATAAGTTTAAATAAAAGATACCTGTGACCAGTTATACAAAAAGTATCCGTGCTAAAACATGGATTTCAAAATCACCTTAGTGTCTCTGAATTTATGTTTTGGCGATCCTGCAACTGTCTGTTTCTTTGTTGAACAGAGCTGGACATGCGGAACAAGGTTACAGGTAAATTCTGAACCTCTTCCAAGCATACATCACATTTCTTGTTTCCTTTTGTGCTGAACCATTTGATTAAACATTCTTCATGCACCAAAGCTAGACCACCTTTGCAACTGCATTCCATTTTAAAGGTGTTTCCTTCATCGCACGTGTCAAGACATATCCTACACACCGCTTCCTCTTCCGGAATTTCTTCATCCTCAGTAACTTCTACTGGCGCAGGAGTAATTTGATCTGATTGGCCAACAAATTTTGTTTTAGTATGACTCAAAGCCCATAACAAATAAACAGGTCAAAAATATCTAGGATTGTTTGAAGCTGTAGTAGCATAAGTAAATGAAATCACATACCGTCATTTGTATCTTGTTGTTCTTGTTCGTTGCGGTTAACAAAAGAGACAGATCTTACAATAACAACATTTCGTGCAGGTATTGAAAGGGACCTTGAAACCTTAGATTTAAGGTCTTTCTGCACAAAGTTAAAAATAACATTTCTTTCCCAATAAACTCCAATATCAAAAAGGCAAAAGATGGTTTACAAAATAGGAAACTCAATGAAATAGAAAAGGACTTACATGTGGCTTAATCTGTCGTTCATTATATGTCCTTGCAGACACGGGGGTAGCAACTAAAGGGGACAGATTAGGTGCATGTGAAACAGGAAGAGAAGTGCATCTCGACCATGAGATTTCCGATATGGAAGCCATTCTAGTACTGTCTGCAGCTGTCTTAGGGTCTGAATTAAGAAGGCTGCTTGATTCACCATCTACTACATTTTCTTTTCTTTTGAAGCTCAAAGCCCGCAAAAAGTCTTTCGGTGATGATATAACTTTTGAGAAACTTTGAGAATGGCCCAGAACCCGCCCACGCGTGCTACTGCTACCAAACCCTAAAGGTCTAGGTGGAACTTGAAGTGAAATATCTGGACGCTTCCCACTGACTCCACTATCCGCAACTTCTTTGTTTAGCCTGGTTTCGGTCTGCGTATAGCAAAGGCAGTTTAATATATCAAGAAGTAAACAATTAGAAAATCACGCTAAAAGTGAAAAAATACAATGCAAAACTTCAAAAGATCTCATCCCAACACGATTCTGTGATGAATACTAATCATCCTCAACAAGCCAACCACTATCAGAGATTCAAAAATCTAAGAAACACAGACACCAGAAACACGACAGTGACTCTGACACGTGGACACTGGTAATAATTTGAAAAAATGATAAATTAAACGTAATCACAAGTGTCAATGTTGGTTTTTTGAAAATTGACACGGACACACTTTTTTCCAAAAGTGTTAGTGCTCCGTAGTCAAAAACACATACAATTGTAAAAACAATAAACTAAACTAAAAAGTTCCTCACCACAAATTCCTGGTTAAAATTCTCCCTGCATAATAAAACAACCTCATGCATGGCTTCTACGCCTCTTTTCTTAAGCTAAAATTATACCGCCACTGCCAACAGATCTACAAAACCATGTTATAATTTGCAGCACCTTAAAACACTCTCAACTAAGTTAACAACTCAGGCATCAAAATCGAAAAATCACGCGTGTTTGAATTCAATCACACTCTCACACCTCACAATTGAAACACCAATATTCCAAATATAGAAACATAATCAAAATTCAGTTAAAAAAAAGGCTTTTTGTTAGTAGAAACTTAATAATAAGCTAAAATTTGGAAAACCCTTTATATAAATTACATCAAACATACAAAAAACATACTGAAAATCATATAGTACCAATTACTACAAACCCACAAAAATGAAAAGCAAGGAACTTTATAGAGGAGAACCTGGTGGGAAATCATGGGAGCTTCATGAGTGGGTGATGGTTGTTGTTCTAGCATTGTCTGCAAATTTTGGGAGTGAAAAGGGGAATAGTTGGAGAAGAAAAAGAATAGGAAGGAAAGAGAATGAAGTGATGATAGATAGAGAATCCAACAAATATACTTGAGACCAAGAAAAAATAATGAGGAAATTGTTGAGGATGTTTCTTAAACTAATTAACGTGTGAGTTAATAATTAGTGTTGTAGACACATAACATCAATCTTATTTTGATGCCTATAATGAGGAAATTGTTGATGATGTTGCTTAAATTATTTTTGATTTTTTTTGCAAATTATCAAAAAGTATTTTTAATTTTTTTGAATTAAATATGTTTGTATTCCTTCTAAATATATTAAATTTTGCTTTTAATTTATCAAAATATTTATTTTAAAGAATATTTTTTATTTATATTTTTAAATACTACCTCCGTTCTTATATATAAGAGACAATTCAATTTTTAGATTCATTGAATAATCAATGTACCTAGTCTATAAATTGACCAAATACATTGATTATTCAATGAATTTAAAAAATGAATTGTCTCTTATATATAGGAACAAAGGTAGTATTAAACTTGCCATTGAAGTTGTCTCTAACTCTATCTAAATAAAATGTCCTTCATAAACCATACGTCTCCGCCATACCCAAGTGTACAAGTGTATGTTTGGTTTTAATTCTAGTAAGGTTAGAAGCATTTCTAGAGTGTAAAATTAATTCTGCAATGCTTTTAATATGTTTGGTTATGTTAAAGTAGAATTGATTCTGTATTTAAAATTAATTCTACTTGAAGCTAGAGTTTGTAGCTTCTACCTCCAGAATTGATTCTAAATGATTTTTACACTAAAATTTATCATTCAACTCACTTTTACATAATTGTATCTAAACATAAATCAATTCTACTAAACTCAATTCTTTTAAAATCAATTCTACCAAACTTAATTTTACTAGAATCAATTCTATCCACCGCCAATCCAAACACAAGCTTAAGTGTATCTATGTATCTACCACCAGGGTGTAAAGATAAAATGTCCTCAATAAACCATAAGTATACACCATACATTTTTCTTTCTTGACAGTGTCAAATTGATATTCTATGTTGCATAATTTCTTAAACTTATTCATAGTTGTCACGATTATTTAAGTGAATTTTTTAATCCACCCTATAGTGATAGAGGCACTCTATGGAAAATCAAAAATACCATTTTTAAAATCGGAAGTTTATTTCTGGTTCGCACTCCATTTTTTACAAATCAGTCAAAATGTGGTGTGACCCCTGAAATTGTAAGAAACTTAATCAGAGATGCACTTCCGATTTGGAACCGGAAGTATACATCCGATTATAATAGCAGGAACATTGAATTGTGTTGCCACCTGGATATTTTGTATAAAATTGGAAGTATACTTCCGATTTTGGCACGACACTGATTGCTTAAAATAGCAACCATGGTGATCACCACCATAACACACTTTCTCCTTCAAACCTCTCAAAAACCCTCTCCATTGTCAATCCATTTTCCATTCCAAATCCTCATTTTTGTGGTTCATCATATCAGAAATAACTCAAGAAAGTAGAATTTCAGGTAAACTTTATCCCATTTATTCCTCATTCACTACATTAATTTGTTAGTTTTTGAAGAAAATAAGGTTACGTATAAACTAGAATTATACTTCTGGTTTCTAGTTGAACTCAACCGGAAGTCTATTTTCGGTTTTGTCTTAGTTTTAAATTTTACAGCAGCTTTCACTGAGACATGTGTATACTTATGTTTTTTATGTAACATAAGTATGGTGCACCCCGATAACATTCCTAAACCTGATGTGACTGAACTTGTTTCGTTGGTCGTAGTTTCGCCTCTCGTAATTAAGGCGGTAGATGTTTATGAACATTTTGAAAATATTGAAGAATTTGAATTACGGGACGATATGTTGCAGTGGATTCGTTTAGAGGCAACTAGGCTAGGACGATATGTTGCATCAGATGCTCTATTGTGAAAACATATGGTCTCCCTTGTGCTTGTGTCATATCCAAGAAGATGAGTGGTAATATCCCAATACGTATGGACGAGGTCTCTAGTCATTGAAAGAGACTTAGTTTTGACGATGACAGGAAAATGAAAAGCGATAAGTCAAATATCTCCATCTTTACCGAATGGGAAACGATACAAGCAAGATTTTTGAAGGCCAATGATGCCACCAAACTCCACATCAAAGAAGAGTTGAGGAAGATTGCGTTTTCGAAGACCACAGATTTGAAACCACCATCTCAAACGGTAAAAAATAAAGGTGCACCAAAGAAGTTGAAACCGACACCGGGCGACAATTCTACTATGAGGAGTCCTTCGTATTTCGAACATAGTGAGAAAGTATTTCCCGATTCACCTACACCGAAATCTCAAAAAAGTGCTTTCAAAGGTGTCCGTATTAGCAAATCACTGCCTACACCGACTCCATAAAAAATACCATTCATCGATCACATGTCGGCTTTCACGCACAAGTACGTTGAAAGGATCATCAATGTGGGTGGTGATGGTAATTGTGATTTTTGAGCTATTTCTTGTTTGCTTGGTAGCCGTGAAGAGTATTACAATACTGTGCGAGATACCCTAATCACATAGTTGAGGAAACACAGACATTTGTACACACGTGTGCTAGGGAGTAAACAGAAGGTTGAGGAAATATATCACGCACTTGTACCTGCTAAGGTTTGATTTGCACTAAAGGATAAATGGACGTGCTTCCTTGAAATGGGTCATCTCATAGCAAGTGCATATGACAGGGTGTGTATTAATCTGACAAGATACAGTTTTTCGGAGACTTATTTCCCTCTGCGCACCGCTCCTACACCAAATCCCAGTGATCATATCATATGTGTTGGGTGGATTTCAAATCCACGATATTTTGTTCAAGTCTACTTGAAACCGGGATTCTCTATCCTACCGACATCACCGAAGTGGGCGCTTCATTTCATAGAACCATCAGAGACATGGCTGGACGAATTCATGGAAAAGATGCAAGAATGCAACAAGTTGAACCAAATAGAAATAGAAAAAAATAGGGAAAAGTCAAAAGGGGTGCCACCGGTGAATTTATCCGGCGATACTTTTTTCGGCACTTTCAAGTAGTTAGGTAGCATTTTAATGTTAACTTCATTTTATTCATGTATTATGATGTGAAATTATACTCATCTTTGTAGTTTGACCAAATGCAAAATATTTGAATATATGAGATTTTATGAGTATAGTTGTTGTTTTTGTTCTGTTTTTAGGTTTTTCAACCCCAGGCCATTTACCGGAAGTTTACTTCCGATTTTGGTTAAGTTAAAAATCAGATTTTAACTTCTAGCTTTATCACCGACACAAGGATAGGATTTCTATGGTCCATGTTTACATCCAACTACTATAAAAATACCTCTCATCTTATATTTTTCCCTACCATAACACAAAAAACCAGATATGGACATGAAATTAGACATCACATGGGTTGTTGGAGTTGTCCATTTTCCCGGAGCCATATTATCTCGTGAATTTAAGATCATTGTGTACATCCTAATTGAAGAGGTTTAGGAACTTGTATCTTACGACGACGGTCGAAAGGTAGCGAAGATCGAGTACCGCTCGCCATCGATTGACAATGAAGGGAATATTCAGTTAATGAACCGTGAACTGAAGATTGGCGCTGATTTACGGGCTATGCGGTCGACTCATCGAAGTTTTCGGGAGAAAGTTCCAATCGAGCTAGATGTGACTTTATCAAGAACTGTCGATGATATTATGAGGATGTTGCAACGTCCACCCGAATATTGATTTGTAATGTTTGATTTATGTTTAACTACTAAATGTATTTGTTAAGTTTATGTTTAACTACTAAATGTATTTGTTAAGTTTATGTTATGAATTATATGTATCTCTATGTTAAACAATGCAATGAAGTTTTCTGATTTTTGTTATGAAAATTATGAGAAAAACCAGAATGTTAATTCCGATACATAATCAGAAGTAAAATTCTGATTTAGTATATATTTTATCAGATGGTTATGCGCATCAGAAATATACTTTCAATTTTAAAAAGCATTTTAAAAAATTTGTGCGATGGATAAAAAATCATAAGATGGAATAAGAAATTCACTTATTTAATGTTAAATAACAAAAATACTTTAAAATATATGAAGATTGATTTTTCACAGATTAAAAGCAAATATAACATAGTTTAAAATCTACATGTTGGTTCGAAATTTTGAGACATTAAATATGTAAGTCATTGTAATTTCGGTATACTGGCCATGATATGGGTTATTTTGCAAAAATAGTTGTTTAAATTATAAATTGTTTTTCCATTTCAATATATTATTAATTATTTTTAATATATTCTCTATCTGTAATTCTTTTAAGTTTTTTATGATCAATAAAAGATAATATTATAAAAATAAAAGATAATATTATAAAGCTACATATAATTTCTCTTATAAATATAATAGTAATATACTTTTAATTTCTTAATGCATACAACATACTATTATAGTATGAAATGAAAAGAGTAGTAGTCGTCACTTAATATTTCTAAGTTATTTTCCATCCATATACATTTGTCGACTCACATATATGTTTTCAAAATACGTTTCCCAATCACTACTTTGTGAAAGACTTTTGATACAAGTTGTAAATTACCTTTAATCAAATTATGCTCTAATGCCACTATTGTATTTAAATGAGAGCCTAAACACCATGAAGATCTTTACAATAAATTTAGAGCTCAAAGTCTAAAACATTAAATATATCAGTCATCCAACATAAGGCTTCTGTCTCACACTTTCTCCTTCTTCCAACAGCTACACTAATCTACTATTGCCACTAAAATATGTTTGACTATCCACCACTAGTAATCACTATGGGGCAATAATGTCTATTGCCACCACTATCAAAATCTTATTCTATTGCCACCACGTAAATGAATCCGAGAAATTGTTGGAATAAAGGATTTTTGAGAAAAAATGTTTTTGAGAGGAAAAAAGAAGAATGAGAAGAAGAAAGAGAAAAAAATTTGTTATAACTGAAGATGTGAATTCTGTTTTTGATTCTCAATCTATATCTATTATAAAGAGAGAATCCTTTATATAAGTAAATACTGTCCATATCCAAAACAGAAACTAAGCTAAAACCCAAACAATCAGTAGCTCAAGAGATTTTGACACACTGCAATAATATGCTGTATTCGACAGAAATATTATTGCAGTGTATGTAATATTACATTTTACAGCCTAACACTTCTACACAAATGTTAATTCGACAGACACACACCAGTAAGTTCGACTAGCACACACATTTGACTAGTTCGACTGAACAAGAATTATACATTCTAACAAAAATCAATTAAACCGACAATCCAAACCAAATCAAATCGAAAAAGAACTGGATATTTTTGGTTCGGCTCAAATATCGAACCAAACCAATTAAAACCGTTGTGGTTTGGTTTGGTTCTCAGTTTTAGTTTTTAGGAACCACCAAACTGATGAACCGAACCAATGACTATAAATACCTACTTAATCTTTTATTTAACTTATTATTAAACCCAAAATTTGTATCGGTCCAACACTTCTCCTTCATTTTTTACATTTTCTTTCTTTGAACAAAATATGTTGGCAAAACCAACATATTTGAAAATTGTTTGAAAAATACTTCATATGGATGAAGAACAACTTGTAAATTGTTTGAAAAATACAATATAAAATATATTAAAAAGTATAAAATATAACAAAAAACATGATAGCAAATAATACACCCATGAATATAATATTTAAAAAAACTGTTAAAAATCGATCAACAAAACCAAACCAAACCGAACCAAACCAATTAGTTTGATTTGCTTCCATTTTTAAAAAACATAAAAAACCAAACTAAACCAAACCGATAGAGATCATCGGTTCAGACAAATTTTTGACCAAAAATCAGTCCAAACCGTACCGATTACACCCGTAATTGTTAATACCACCTCGATTGCCGCCACTTTTTAACACCCTCTAATCAAGAGTGGTAAAACGGATCGACCGCTCTATCCTATTTTAAGTCCGCAAAAAATAAAAATAAATAAGACAAACAAATCCGTCAAATAAAAATAGACATAACGCAAAAAAAAAAAAAACAAAAACAAACAAATCCGTCAATAAAAATAGACATAAAAATCAAGTTCGCTCTGTTATAGTGGCGGATTGACGGACAACAAACTTACTCATCTACTCTTTTTATTTATTTATTTTCATTTTTAAAAATATTTTAATAAATTTTTTCTTACACTTCAATTATATTTTTCATTTATAATTTAAAATATTTTTTTTATAAAATAATTTATTAACAAATATTACTTCAAAAATATTACATACATTCACAGATTAATTTATAAAATGAAATTATCCAGAATAGATATTATTATAATCAACTAAAAAAATAAATTTAAAATAGAACAGGTTAAATGAATAGTTGCGATGCCTTTTAACGAGTGAGACGGGTTTTGATGAGGCGACATTGATAAATGAATTAACTTTTTATAAAATATTTCATAAATTGTTTTGATTCATATCTCCATCTAAATTAAAATCCAATTTTACTACACTATTGTCAACTATTTTACTCTAAAGGTCTCCCACATAAGAATTTAATATTTGTCAAAGTCACGCATATATTTCAATTTGAATAAAATAAATCAATGAAAGTCTTGGATTGTTGTTTCTTCAATTATGAATTATACGGAAAAATACGCCCTATGTTTGATCAATGTTGAATTTTGGTTATCTTATAGTCCAAATATTTCTTCTGTTCTAGGTTTCTTTCGAGGGTATTCACTAATCTAGAGCTCTGTTGCTAATTGGATTTGGTAGAGTATCAATCTACCACCACTACTTAATTAAATTATAAAAATATTATAATATTTATATTACTATTTCATTTTGAAATAATATTTATTTTTAATAAAATATGTTTTAGATCGACGACGACCCACGCTTATTAAGGCCGATCAGGTGTATTGAAGATCCGAGGCACATCCGCCCATAATCGTGGGGCTTTCTCCACGTGCATATTAAGGCTATGTGGCCAACGATTACTTAGACTTCACTATCTGAGAATAACGGATCAACTGCCCCTTATATTTCGGAGCTGCAGACCAGTGAGGAGGCCATGTGTTGGATTCCATCCACACGTAAGCCCTGACAGTCCCTTAGTGGGCTTCGCGAAACCAACCCACTAACTAGACCTTGGCCCGACGCTGGGGGTTATAAATACCCTCTCATTCGAGAGGGTCATGTATTCATTCATTCTCACTTCTCTACTTGCAATCTCTTCACTCCCGTTCTCACTTTGGCATCAGAGTGTCTTGCAGGTACCCCCTTTCTCTTGTTCAACCGCTGTCCGTGGGCCATCGACGATCCTTCTAGTCAAGTACGATCAGTGGCACCGACTACGAGTACGAGCCCACGCGTCGGGAAATTTCACCCACCGCTAATTCCTCGATGTTAAACCTGACGCAAAGAACGCTCGAGGAAGGCTGAGACAAGCTCATCACCTGTGTCGGTCTGCTCAACGGGAACAAGTCGGCCACGCGATCGTAAAGGATAAACATTTCTTCTCCGACGCTCAAAACCCTCACAAATATCCCCGACGAAAGGGCAATTGACTCAAAGTCATCGCTCTCTTCGAGAATGATAACTCGGGGGCTCCTGTTATAGATTGGACCAACACTTGGCCCACAGTTATTAAGGCTCAGTCTAGTGTGCATTGAGGACCTGAAGGCCCATCTGCACATAGCCATTGGGGACTTTCCCCACGTGCATATTAGGGCGACGTGGCCAACGGTTAATTAGACTTCACTATGCCCTCAGAAAATAACGGGTTAACTGCCCCTTATATTTCAGAGCTGCAGATCAGAGAGGAGGTCATGTGCTGGACTCCGTACACACGTAAGCCTTAGTAGTCCCTTAGTGGGCTTCGCGAAACCAACCCACTAATTGGACCTTAGCCTATCGCTGAGGGTTATAAATACCCTTTCATTCGAGAGGGTCAGATATTCATTCATTCTCACTTCTCTACTTGCAATCTCTTCACTCTCGTTCTCACTTTGGCATCAGAGTGTCTTGCAGGTACCCCATCTCTCTTGTTCAACCATTGTCCGTGGGCCATCGACGATCCTTCTGGTCAGGTACGATCAAAATACAATAGTAAAATAATAAAAATATGTTTTCCAAATACAAGTTTGTTTAAATTATATATTTTAAATGCGATATGTCTGACGATATAAAATAATTTTACATTATCAACCAATTACAATCATATTAAGTGACAAATTATACTGTTATTTTTAAATAAATTATATGATATTCTAAATAATAATTTTATTGGATGACGATGTAAAACTATTTTATATTGTGATTGCAATACCTTTTAACTTCTGGTGTAATTTTGACTAAAGTTAATATTGAAGAGGAACATATTGATACTGAAAGTGGTGATAATTGAGATGTGAATTATAAATATCAAACACGTGACTCCACACACAAGAAGAGGGGTGAACCATGGGGGTTTGAAAAATAATAATTTAAATAAAATTATTTTTTAATCAGAGTTTAAAGACAATTTCAAAAAAAAAAAAAGGTTTGGATATGCATAGAAAAATTAAGGTAAGGAAAATAAACGGAAAGTAAAAAATTAAGTGAAGAAAGATATTACTAGAGATTTATAAAGGTTCGGTTAATGAAGTGACATACTTCTCTCTCTAAGAATTTATCTTGAGAGTATCTAATAATGCTTGAGAGCTTTTAAAAGGTTATGTTCACGAACTCTCTTGCACAAGGAAAATGAAGTTTTAGATTTACTTCCAACCAAACAACGAACAATAGAATGAAGCAGTTAGTCTTCACACCAAATGACGAACATAACTTTGAGTGGTGTGTCTCTAAGCCAAACAAATACTTTCTACGGACTTACCTCACACTAAGACGGAGTTTTGAATTGGTTATCCTCTAAACCAAATTAAAGTTTTATATGGGGATGATCTGGAATCGATTGAGCTTCTATACATGATTGAACTCAAGAACCGTTGTGAAGATTTTACACCGGTTATTCTTTACGAATCCAAAAGGAGAATTTTTCCTCAAGTAATAGAGCTCAAAAACTACACAAAAACTAACATTAATCCCTCAAAAAGAGCATTTAATAGGTTTGGCTTCAAACCTAAATAATTACACCCTCCATTCCTATTTATAAGAAAATTTTGACTTTTTAGATTCATGGAATAAATGTTGTATTTGGACAATGTAAAAACTAGATACATCATTTATTCAATGGATGTAAAAACTTAAAATTTGCTTATAAATATGAATGGAGGGAGTACTTCCTAAGAAAGAATGATTATCTAAGAAGAAAAAAAACCTTGATGAATTAAAAATAATTCTCTTTAAAAAAAACAACTTCTTCACTAAACTCAAGAACGCTTCTCAAAACGATAAGGCTAAAAATATGTGAGAGAGTAAAAATAAGAGAGAGAGAGAGAGAGAGAGAGAGAGAGAGAGAGAGAGAGAGAGAGAGAGAGAGAGAGAGAGAGAGAGAGAGAGAGAGAGGAAGTTGAGATATCTCACATTTTATGGATGATAAAAATTAAGGCGAAGACCTCTATTTATACGCCAAAGGATGGTTCAAATTAGGAAATAATCCATGGACAAAATTAATGTCCAAATCGATTAGTGTAACGCCCGAAAATTTAATTAATCATTTAATTAAATTATATAAAAAATTATTTATTGGAATTAGTCGAAGTTGGGAATTATCGGAATTATTATAAGAGGCGTTAATTGGATTAATTGTTGACTAGCCGATAGATAATAATAATAATAATAATAATAATAGTTGACTATTAGTAATAATAATAAAATTAGAATAATTTGTTGGGCTTAGATGATTGAAATTAGTAGAAAGAGAGGCGTAGAGAAATAGGTCCAATAAGAGAAATATAATTATTAGTTATTATAAATAATAAGAAATTAGGTTTTTGGAGAGGTTGTTAGAAAACAAGGAGAAGAAAAGGGGAAAAGAATAGTATACGTGAAAAGAGGAAGAAAAAGAGGAATAGGCTTGGGAGAAAAACTGTCGTCGCGAGAAAATTGTAGACCGAAAGCCAAACCGAAATTCGACAGGAACTCCGTAGAGCGACCTTCAATCTAGGTAAGAGTGAGGTTCTAATTTTTCTAATGGGTTGTATGATGAGTAGTATGTGGGAATTAAGATAATTGAGAATTTACTATGCATTTGTGGTTGTTCTGTTTAGTGAAAAACATGTTTAGGTTGAAATCCCCAAATTTTCATGGATTGAAATTGATAGGTTTTGATGATAAATCTTTGATAAGTGATAATTAATTGTATTTGGAATTGATAAATTGATGAAATTAAAAGATGATTGAGAATCTAATTTAATATAAATGTCATAGTGTTGTATCTATGTTGTAGCAATATGCTTCTAGTTTTGTTGGATATAACAATTTTATTTCGGTACTGTAGCGCTAATTGATAGTACTAGTAGTTGATAATTTGGCATACTGTAGCTAGCGACGACACACATGCTGTTTGTATGTGTTAAACTAAAGAAAATTTATTTTCAAGTTTATAATATGTAATATCTAATTAGTATAATTAATAAATTTTAATAATTAATAATAGTTTAGTATTATTAATATAAGAATTGTTAAGAGTTTTAGAATTAGAGATAAATACTTAGATTACAAAGATTAGTCTCAATTTCGTTAGAGTTGTTAGAGTTGTCAATAAAATTATCAAAATTGTTCGAGTTTTTAAGATTCATGTTTTAATTGTTAAGGGTAATTCTGACATGTTTAGAGTTGTTAACGTTGTTTTCGAGTTGTTTAAAATTAAATCTAATAAGCCGTAGAATTAAAGGTAAAAATATTTGACCCATTTAGAGTTGTTTTGCTATTACTTGAGTCAGACCATTAACCAATTATTTTCATAAATATCATTTTATATACAAGAATTATCGGTAGAGCAATTTTGAGCACCTTAGAGTTATTTTAGATTTTGAGCATCATGGAGTTATTTTAGAGTTGTAGGGATTGTGGTGGTTTAATATTAGTTCAAAGTAGAAAATTAGAGTAATTTAGCAGGAGATTAATTAACCAGAAATGGTCGAAATAGTCCGAACAATTACGTGGTTTGTTTGTAGTTTATTTTGGTTGATTTTGTGTGTTATATGTTTACCATAAATTGTGAAATTGCAGGTGATAAATTGTGTTGTGTTGTTTCCGTTGAATTGTCGTTGTTATTTGCTGGTATTGATGTTGTTAATAAATTGCAAAGTTGCATATTGTGATGAAATTGGTTTTTGTTTGCTCGTATTAATTTTATTGATAAACTATTATTGTTGTTGATACGTTGATGAAGTCGTGGGTCGTATGACCATCGTTGATAAGTTGTTTTGCAGTTGATGAAGTTGCAGGCCTATGACCAATGTTGAATAAGTTGAATTGTTCTGATTTATGGACATGCTTGAGTTGTAGGTCGAATGACCAGTGTTGATATAAGTTGATGTCATTGATGTATATTTTAAGTTGTTGTTGTATGTTGTATGTTGTTGTTGCATTGTTGTGTATTTGTTGTTGAAGTTGAGGTTGCATGGCATACATCGCATTATTAAGTTGACTTGGATTGGCACCACGTTGAAAGTTGAAGGCTTATGCCTTGGCCTTGATGGCACCACGTTGAAGGCTTATGCCTTGTTAATGCCTCGATAAACTGACATATGTTTAAGTTGGGAGTTCTGCTCCAAATGGTACCACATGCATTTGCACAATTGAGTCGCATATTGAGTCGCGTGTTAAAGTTGTTGTTATTATTCGTTGTTTATTGATTTTCGTTGAGTTGTTGTTGTTATAAGTTGCGTTTGTTACAAGTTGCTGTTGTTATTATGTTGTGTTGAGTTAAGTTGTCACATTGACGAAAATGTTGTGATAAATGTTGTTGTGTGGAAAAATAATTGTCATTATACTACGTTGATGATTATGTTGTGATTGTTGGTTGTGAGAATAAGTTACGAAGCAGTGATTTATGTTATCTAAATTCTATCATATATTATTTATCATACGATTTATTAGATTTTTAGATATCTCACCCCTTCATTTGTTTCGCCGTTGCCTTTATACTGGTAACGTGCAGGTATTTAAGAATGGAAGAATTAGTTGATGTTGGTTCAAGTCGATGTCTTTGCTCTGATACGTAACACTCGGGGGGACGTTTGGTCTATGTTGTTTATATTGTTGACTCTTGTTGTTATTAGTATAATTTGTTGAATCCTAAGTGATGTTGTGAAATAAAAAGTTGTTAAGTATGTTGAAAGTTGAACAAAATGTTTCAAGTTGTTATTAGTATAATATATTCAGTTGTATAACTATGAATTCCGCTGCGTAGTAATAAAAAAAGTATTTTGTTTGAAAGTTATTGCAAGTTGTTATGAGATTCTCCGAATTAAAAAGTGTTATGTATCTTATCTGTTTGTGTTGTTAATGTTGAAATGTGACATCCCATGTTTTGTTGAAAATTTTAGTCACTCTGATTTTAAATAACGTTGGGTAGATTTGGGGTGTTACAATTAGCTAATTGATTAAGAACATGCACTAATCAATTATTGCTTCCAAAATTAGAAGGTTTTGATAGGAGAGTCGTCGCCATTCATTAAGACATTGTCATAACCGATTACAGACTTGTTTTATCCTTATCCAATCAATTAGGTTTTTGTCCTAATTGACTAGAAAATTCAAAAGCTTTCAATTATCAATATGATAGTGTCCAAATCATCGAGATATGGTCCAAAACTATTTTAGGTGATTTTATTTGAAAAATAAAGGCTTCATAAGTAATTTTAGTGATTGTGTGATTTATCCATACTACTTAAAAAAAGTGTCCTTGTGTTTTTACAAAATACTGGTCATCTTACAGACTCGATCAAACGAGCTTTAACATTTTCTCTCTTTCACGCTATGAAGTTTCAAGTCCTTTTTCCAGATATACCAATTATATGGGTACTTCATGTGAATCTTCATATGGATGAGGACTGAGATATCTTCAAATCAAATGTCATCACTAGAGGATATCTTTGGTAATCATCAAACCCTAACTCTTAAGCTTTATTTAGATAAATAACTTGATTGACTATCTTGTACATATTTGATCGCTCAAACCAACTTTCGTACTTGCTTGTAGTTGTCATCAAAGTGATTTTAAAGGATATTACATATCTTCATGTGTTTTCTCATTAAAACTATGATGTTATGATGTGTAGGCATATATTACTTAGCTAGCTATGAGCTTTGATCACTTCTTGATTAAACATGAAAGCACATAGTTCCACATTATTTTTCTTTTTTATGATGACAACACATCTATGATGGAGAAGGTAAAAGAATTCAGGTAGATAAGAAGTTGGAATGTTTAAACTCTCACTCACATGAGTAGAGAGTATATTTCTTCTCCTTTGTCATACTCAAATCACGAGTAAAGATACAAGACATGAATTTAAATATGCAAGCACATCGTCATACATTTATAGAAAGGAAAAATCATTTTATTTCTTTTGAACAAATTGAGATTGAAAGTACAAGAAAGCAAGAAATTGAAATAGGAAAGGAAATACAACAAGCAAAATAAATCATCTAAGCATGAGACTAATTCACCTCTTTGTCATCCTTATGGGACACAATTAGAGATACGAGTTGGGATCTATCGAGCCTTATGATGAGGTGAAAAAGTTTTGAATTTGTCCATATATGCATCATTATCATCAATTGTTGATCTTTACATAGATCGTTGAGGACGATTGAGGAAAAAAGAGGAAAGTCCGTATTTTTTATTTGTTACATTGTTCTTGGTTGTGTCTTTGGAGGTAGAGAGAGGATTTCTTTTTTTTAATTTTGAACCTCATATGATTCAAAATGTTCTTTTTTATTTTTGATTGTATGATCTCTGTTTCTTCTTCCCCTAAATTATAACCAAAATATATCAAAATTTTATTAGTTCACTATGCGATGAAGTCATGTTTTTCTTTTTGTTATCTATCATATGAAACATAAAAAAAAGAAAAGAAGAAAAATTAATACATGTCAATGTTGACATGATTAGACATAAACAATTTTAACATGAAGAAAATATATGAAACTTATTAATATATTCATTTTAAACAATTAAGAAATTAATATGGTTGTTTTTTAAATTATGAGATTAAAATAAGCTCTAAAATAAAGTTAAAGGATAAAAATGTGATCTAGACTTAAAGAAACAATATAAATGATTAGACATTTTTAAACTTTTAACATTCATTCCACACTTCATTTATGTGTATCTCTATTTACATCCATCAACAATATATTATCTCTATCCCCTGTCTTTCTCTCAAAGAGTATAATGGATATCCAAATAATTTCTCTTAGAGTGTCCAATAGCTAATAGCGATATGATTTTTGGATTGTAATCGTAGTCTTTGTCGATGTTGCGGCTATTGTGGCGTGAATATTTATTGAAAATTATTTGGAATATATAATTAAAAATATTTGAAGTTAAGAATTTTCATTTTATTTAAAGAGAATTGAGATTTGTAATATAATTAAAAATATTTAAAGTTAAGAAGTTTCTTTTTATTTAAAGAAAATCGAGATTTGTATTCTAAAATTTTAATTTTAAAAAGAATAATTTAACAAAGATGGATGCTACAATTCTTTATATAGTCGTATATATGATTTTAATTCACAATGTAATCGTGGTTTAGTGCCCTTAAAGAGAGGATGACATTAATAATACTAATACGGTTGTATTTGCAGTTGCAGACGGCAATTTAGAATCATGGAGTGTATGGTTTTTCAAATAATTCTTTTAAAGAAAATGTTCAAGAATATAAAAGTAGTACAAAAGATACATGAAATCCAATGAAGTGAACGAGATGCAAAGAAATCTAGAGTTCTTGTTACAATCACACAAACCTGAAAATGGAAGAGATGCAAAGAAATTGATAACTTATTGTCATTAAAATCATGGATTCATGAAATCAAGGGTAGCCAACTGCCATACATATCTCCCAAAAGAGTTTATCATCCACGTCATTCACATTCACATCATCAACCATTCTTGTTTCCTCCTCCTCCTCCTCATCATCAACAAGTAATAATGGTGAAGAAGAACATTCTATTTCCAAGGTTGCTTCCGACAGCCACATGGTACTAGAGCTGCAGCAGCTACAATCAACACAACAAAATTCACCCGACCCTTTAACATCTTCATCTTCATTAACTAAGGTACATATAGCATCTATGTCACAGTCGCAGGTGCATGACTCAGCATCCTCCTCCTTGTGGCCAATGTTAGCAGCAGGGTATAGTGTAAAGAAGCCAATAGTGTCGCCTTCAGAATCTGCACTGTCTTCAATAAGCAACAAAGATGAGCATGATACATCCACGTGGTTCATTTTTTTTCTTTAATGATACTTATGCCAATGGAATATAGAAAGTGCTGGGTGATGCAAATTATATATATATATATATATATATATATATATATATATATATATATATATATATATATATATATATATATATATATATATATATATATATATATATATATATATATATATATATATATATATATATATATATAAAATAATTGAGAAGTGTTACTAGATAATTTTGAGTGGATAATATTGAAGGGGTAATTTAGTATTTTTTTATGCATGTATCTTTTATCTTAGTCATTAAGTTTACCTTATTAGGGTCTATGTGACAATTTTCTTTTTGTATAAATAGACTAGTGGTAGATGTCATTTATAACAACAATCTTATTTCTTTCTCCTCTGTGTAGCCGTCATTTTCTCATTATTCTCTCATTATTCCTATCATCTTTGATTCTTGTGCATCAACAAATTGGTATCTAGAGCTCCGGTTAGATTCATAGAGAAACATGAGTGAAAACGTGAGCGTTTAGTGTCATTTTGTTTCTGGGTTCGTGTTGAATCTTTGAACAAAATTGTTTTTTTTTTCCTGATTCCGTGGGATTGGGAAACACTGTGTTTGGTGAAGATCTGAGTTTACTATACAAGGTTGAAGATGAACGGAAACAGTAATTTGTGTACCAAACTTCCAGTTTTTGATGGCAAGAACTAGAACAAATGGATAATTCAAATGCACATGTTATTTGGGGCTCAATATGTTATTGAACTTGTTACTGATGGGTATATTCTGGCTGCAGCAGATGCAACAAAAGAAGAGAAAGATGCGCAGAGAAACAAGAGGAAGAGAGATCAAAAGACGTTGTTCTTCATCCATCAGTGTGTGGATGTGAACGTGTTTGAGAAGATTGTAGATCCGACAATGTCAAAAGAGGCGTGAGACACACTGGTCAGATGTTACGGTGGTGACGCATCAGTGAAGAAGGTGAAGCTTCAGTCTCTGAGAAAGCAATATGAAAATCTCAACATGAAGAACAATGAGAAGGTTTCAGAGTATATCTCCAGAGTGATTCCGATCACTAATGAGATGAAGACTTGTGGAGAAACTCATTCTGAAAAAGTAATCATAGAGAAGGTATTGAGGTCTCTGAATCCTCAATTTGATTACATTGTTGTAGCAATTGAACATTCTAAAGATCTGGAAACCATGAGAATAGAAGAGCTACAAAGTAGTTTAGAAGCTCATGAGTTGCGTCTGAGTGAAAGAACTTTTGAGAGGGAAGTTGAGCAGGCTCTGAAGGCTTCTTTTGTCAAGAAGGACCAGAAGAATTCTTGGTTAGAGGCCAAGAACAGACGTGGTGATAGATCCCAGAAGTCAGAAACCTCGACTTCTGATGAGAAGAAACATCAAAAGGGGAAGAAGAAAGTTCAATGTTACTGTTGTAAAAAATTTGACCATTTTGCTAAAGATTGCTAGTCAAACAAGGAAAGGAAATCAGAAGAAGCAAATATAGTCAGAGGAGATTTAGATAATGAACCAGTGCTATTAATGACTTCTGAGTCTGATGGAAGATGTTTGACAGATTGGTGGTATATGGACACTGGCTGTTTAAATCACTTGATTGGAAATAAACAATGGCTGATAGATTTTGATTCCAGAAGGAGGACAAAGATCAGATGCGCTAATGATAAATACCTTAATGTAGAAGGTATGAGAAATGTCAAAGTTAAGGTGAATAATGGGAAGACCGTTCTGATCAAGGATGTTTGGTATGTTCCTGGAATCAAAAGAAATCTGATGAATATGGGTCAGCTCATTGAGAAAGGTTTCTCAGTTGTTATGAAGAACAGTCTCTTGAAGTTGTATGGTTCCAATCAGAAGTTGATCATGCAATATGAACAGGGAAACAACAGAACATTCAAGGTGAATATAGAAACAACTGAAACAGAGTGTCTTAGTGCAGAAGGTTCTGAAGGAGATAGTAAGTTGTGGCATAAGATTTTGGGGCATCTGAACTATAAAAGCTTAGGGAATCTAAGTTCTAAGAAGCTCATACGTGGCATTCCGAAGATTGTGAAGCCTGAGAAGTCATGTGAGGTATGCATGAAAGGAAAACAACCCAGATTGCCATTTGTGTCAGAAGTAGCCCCAAGAGCAAAACATGCTTTAGGAGTAGTACATTCTGACGTATGTGAACCATTTCAAGAACCTTCACCTGGAGGAAATAGGTACTTATGTCTTTTGTGGATGAGTTCACAAGAATGACGTGGGTAACACTCATCAAGTTTAAGAACGATGTGTTTACAGAATTTAAGAAGTTCAAGGTGAAGGCTGAGAAACAAAGTGGTCAGAAGTTAAAGATTCTCAGAACGGATGGTGGAGGTGAGTATAACTCTATAGTATTCCATAAGTTATGTGATGAGAATGAAATTGAGCGTGCGGTTACTGCTCCTTATACTCCTAAACACAATGGTCTTGCTGAACGAAGAAATTGTACTTTGCTTGATATGACGAGAAGTATGCTAAAAGAGAATAGGCTTCCTCACAACTCATGGGGAGAAGTTGTTGTTACTGCAGCATATGTGCTAAATAGGTGTCCAACGCAAAAGTTGAAGGGAATTGTTCCTTTAGAGAAGAGGACTGGAGAGAAGCAAAATGTTAGTCATTTGAAGGTTTTTGGTTCTGTGTGTTACAAACAAGTTCTATAAGATAGAAGAAAGAAGCTGGATGATAGAAGAAAAATGATGTTACTGGTGGGTTACCACAGTACATGTGCATACAAACTCTATTGTCTAGAAACTAACAAAGTTGAAGTCAACAGATACGTTATTGTGAAAGAATCAGAAGCTTGGGATTGAAGTAAATCTCAACCCATTTCTGGTGTAAAGATAACTTCTGAAGACGAGTCAAAATTTAAAAGTTCTGAAGAGTCAGAGTTAGAAGATGATTCTGAAGACTCTGAAGATGAAAATGAGGAATCTGATTATGATCCAGATTTTGATGATGATCCAGAATTTGGTGGTGGTCATGCTTCTGGAAGAGAAAACTCTGAAGACGTAGGTTCTGGAGGACAAGATTCTGGAGATGATCCTGTTTTTGAAGGTGGTAATTCTGAAGATAGGGTTTCTGGACAAGGTCTAGAAGCTAATGTTGTTGCAAGTTCTACAGAATATTCAGAACAATTTCAGAGGCCACAAAGAATCAGAACTGTACCTAGAATATTTGCAGATTATGACATGTTACAAGACACCGAAGTTGACTCAGAGGGAGAAGTCGTCCAGTGTGCCGTGTTAGTAGACTCTGAACCATTGGGTATTGAAGAAGCACTCAAGAAGAAAGTATGGCTGAATGCCATGAAAGAAGAACTTGAGGCTATAAAAAGAAACAAAACTTGGGAGTTGACTAAGCTTCCAAAGAAGAAGAAAGCCATCAGCGTCAGATGGGTTTTCAAGGTGAAGCTTAAGCCAGATGGATCAGTTGGTAAGCACAAAGCAAGGCTAGTGGCTTGAGGTTTTCTTCAGAAACCAGGGCTAGATTACTTTGAGGTGTTTGCACCTGTAGCTAGACATGAAACAATCAGACTGATGATTGCTTTAGCTGCAAATAGGAATTGGCCTCTGATGAATTTGGATGTAAAGTCTGCATTTTTGAACGGTCTATTATAAGAAGAGGTATACGTGTCACAACCTCCTGGCTTCGTGAAAAAGAATCAGGAAGGGATGTTGTAAAAGTTACATAATGCTCTGTATGGATTGAAGCAAGCGCCTAGAGCTTGGAATCTGAAGATTGATTCATTTTTCAAGATGCAAGGGTTTCAGAAGTGTGAAATGGAATATGGAGTTTACGTGCAGCATTCTGGAAGCAATATGATTTTGTTGTGTCTTTATGTTGATGACATATTGCTTACATGGAGCTGTCTAGAAGATATAATAAAGTTCAAGAAGGTGCCGATGAATGAATTTGAGATGATAGATCTGGGAAATATGGTATATTTTCTAGGATGAAGATTTTGTACTCAGAGGAGGGTATCATTTTGCATCAGTTGAAGTATGAACTTGAACTTCTGAAGAAATTCAAGCTGGAAAATTGTAAGCCTGCTGTTACACCGTCAGAAACCAATCATAAATTGTATTCTGATTCTGATGTTGAGAATGTGGATGCTACGATCTTCAAATAGCTAGTTGGTTCTCTGAGATATTTGTGTAATACCAGACCTAATATTTCCTATGCAGTTGGATTTGTTAGTAGGTTCATGAGTAAACCTAAGTGGTCCCATTATCAAGCTGCTGTTAGGATTCTGAGGTATATCAAGGGAACTCTGAAGTTTGGAGTATTATTTCCTTCTGGAAGAAAGACAGAATCAGAGTTGATGAGCTACTCTGATTCTGATTGGTGTGAAGACAGAGTTGATAGAAGAAGTACTTCTGAATACTTATTCGAGTTTTTGGGAGGTCCTGTTTCTTTGAGTTTCAAGAAGCAATCTATTGTTGCTCTATCAATACGTGAAGCTGAGTATATTGCAGGCGTTGTAGCTGCATGTCAAGTTGTGTGGCTTTTGAACTTATTGCAAGATCTGAAGATTAAAGTAAAAAAGCCTCTGAAGCTGATGATTGATAACAAGTCTGCAATCAATCTTGCCAAAAACAATGTGTTGCACGAGAGAAGCAAGCATATCGAGACTAAGTATCATTTCTTGAGAAGTCAAGTCCAGAATGGAACATTAGAAGTTGTGCACTGTAGCACCCAGAAGCAGCTGACAGATGTTCTGACGAAGGCAATCAAGACAGATCAATTTATCCTCTTAAGGGATGGAATTGGTGTTGTTAGTTTTGTTTATAAATATAAATTAAGGGATGGTATTGAAGGGATAATTTAGTATTTTTCTATGTTTGTACCTTTTATCTTAGTCATTAAGTTTACCTTATTAGGGCCTATGTGACAATTTTCTCTTGGTATAAATAGACTAATGGTAGATGTCATTTATAATAACAAACTTATTTCTTTCTCCCTTATGTAACCGTCATTTCTCATTATTCTCTCTCTCATTGTTCCTATCATTTTTAATTCTTGTGCATCAATAGATATAGTCTCGTTTAATTTAATCTAAAAAATTTAATGTAAAGTGAAAGTATAATTATTTGTACACTATTTTAGGGGCATGTCTCTTTTCAAGTCTTATCTCATACTTGATTGGTCGGTTGGTTTTAATCATGAATTTGATTTACATTCCATATTGACCTTAGGTTTATGTTCTTCCATCCACTCTATTTTAGGTTTTGAAAATGTCCACTTTGTTTTCATGTGTCAATATTGGTGTGTTACTGGTGGCCCCAAAGAAGGGATTTGATTTTGGGTTGAAAATATTCCTTTCTTATTATTTATTGGGGATATATGGTGAAGTCTATTATTTCTTAGTGATGTTTATTGCAGTATACACCAATACATGATCCTAGGATCTGCCGACGCTTGGTATCACATTAGAAACATATTAGTGACCGGCTGTTTATGTTTTTCTCTCTGTCATTAGCATATTTGCTTATGTTTTTTTCTGTCTTTAATTATCATACTGCACTTAAATAAACTGTACTAGTGTGGCAGATTGAAATGATCTCTGAATGTTCATTGCAAGATTCATAATTGTTGGTAACAGTATGTCTTTATCTGTCAGATAATTATATGAAGGGGAAACAACCAACACGTTTAATTCGTGTAAAGAACAGAAGCTACACTTATTTTGTCACCTGCCGACTTCTTCATGTATAATTTTAAAGAATCAAATGATTATGTGAGGATATTTTCTTTTAGTAAATCAAATGTTTCATGCTTTTCTTATATATATTTCAAATGAAAGTAAATGAAATTTTAAGTACTATTAAATATTTTATTAAATATTTAATTGATATGATTATGAAAATTTAAACAAGTTAACTATATATGTTATATGTTAGATGCGGGTTTGGTGTCTTTAGACTGATAAAGACGGTAACTAGTTAATCTTTTTCATTTAAAAAAAAAAAAGACAATAAATTTAAAAAATCACATAAGAGAAAGAGAGAGTTGTGCAAAGAGAGAAAAATACAAAGGTATGGTATCTTTGGTGCTTTAAAGGCATCAAAGTCTTTTCAGGTTTGCGTAACTGATATTTACTTTTTTGATTTTTGTTTCGTTTTTCATTCTGAAACGTTTTTTAATTTGTTCAAGTTTGTTTTTTTTTTATAATTTTTTTATTAAATTTTTTGTTTTTTAGCAGTGGTGTGTGCACGGGGTAGAGATGGTAAGATTCTAGATCGTAGTTTAGGACGACACACTCCGCAGATGTTGGAAGGAGGGGAGAAACATATTGGTGTCTCTACATCTGCTCCACAACCAATTGATTTTTAAAGAGGGTCGTATGATACATTTTTCTGGTTAGGTACAAGCATCATCTTGCTCGACGTATGAAAGTAAATGAAATTTAAAGTACTAATAAATATTTAATTAATATGATTGTGAAAATTTAAACAAGTTAACTATACATGTTAGGTGTGAATCTGTTGTCTTTAGAGCGGTAAAGACTGTCTTTAGTTTTTTTTCACTTTTAAAGAAAGAAAAATGGCAATAAATTTGAGAGAGAGAGAGAGAGAGAGAGAGAGAGAGAGGTATGGTGCCTTAAAGGCACCTAAGTCCATTCTGGTTTGTGTAAGTGATGTTTCAAAGCATATTCACAAACTCTTTGAATTTTTGTATCGTTTTTATTCCGAAACATTTTCTTAATGTGTTCCAGATTGGTTTTTTTAGTTTTTTTTATTAAATTTTTGTTTTTTACCAGTGGTGCGTACATAAGGCAGAGATGGTAAGATTCCCGATCATAGTTTAGGACGACGCATTCCACGGATGTTGGAACGAATGGAAGAGTATATTAGTGTCTCTACATCCTCTCCACAACCAGTTGACTTTCAAATAGGGTCGTATGATACGTTTTTTCTAGTTAGGTACAAGCATCATATTGCTCGACGTATGAGAGTAACTAAAATTTAAAGCACTAATAAATATTTAATTAATATGATTGTGAAAATTTAAACAAGTTAACTATGCATGTTGGGTGCGGATCTGTTGCATTTAAGACGGTAAAGGCACGCTTTAGTAATTTTTTCACTTTTGATGAAACGGAAATGACAATAAATTTGAAAAATTAGATTAGAGAGAGAGAGTTTTGCACCATAAGGGCACCAAATTTATCCCATACATGTTAGTATACTATGAAGACGTAAGCGGGATGAAATGAAATTGAGTTGAATTAGTTATCTGAGGAAGAGAAGTGTATGCTAAAGGTTTCATTCACGAATGATGAAATAAAGGAATTAAGCAATATGGCAAAGTGATAGTGAAAATAGTCATGGGTCATATGGGTACAATTTGAAAATTTTACCTCATACCCCTACAATTATATATATACTCCAATATTAAAAAAATGGTTAATACCATTTTACACTCATGCCATATAGGCGTCTTTTGGTTTTGTCCCCTGTAATTTTTTTTAATTTTAAAAACAACCTTGCAATTTTAAAATAATAACAATTTAGTCCCTAAACTCAAAATTCGCAGGTAAATCCGAAGGTTTCTTGCAGATTTTATTTCGGATTTACCTGCGGATTTTGACTTTAGGGATTAAATTTTTAGTATTTTGAAATGACAAGGGTGTTTTTCTAAAGAAAAAATTACAAGGGCAAAACCTGAAATCGCACATATGACAGGAGGATAAAATGGTAATAACTCTTAAAAAATTGGGCGAAAACACACTAATATAAATAACTAATATTTAAAAAAAAATCACTTTCATTTATTCACACTACATGACTGTTCCGGAAAAATCCCTATTTCTTTGCATTTCATAACACATTTCTTAACTGTTTCGGTTTACAAAAATAATACCAGAACACCTCAAGTAAGTATTCCAGTTTTATATTAAACCGAAACACTTTCATAGTCTTCCGATTTTGCTTTATACATCGGAACACATTTGTAAACTCTTCCGATTTGTGTAAGTGATGTTTCAGAATACATTCACAAACTCTTCTGATTTTTGTATCGTTTTTCATTTTGAAACGCTTTCATAATGTGTTTCAATTTGGTTTTTTAAATTTTTTTATTAATTTTTTGTTTGTGCACACACGAGACAAAGATGGTAAGAGCATATCGGTGCATATGCTTCCGCTCCATAACTAGTTGACTTTCAGGAGGGTCGTATGATACACCTCTTCTAGTTAGGTACGAGCATCGTATTGCTCGACGTTTATGGTTTGGTGAGGTAATTAAATGACATTTATTTTATATTTTTTAATTTTTAACTGTGTTTTATAATATGTGTATTTTTATTTGTTTTTAAGAGAGAGGTTCGAAAAAAGAGTTGAAAATTGCAGGACATAGATTGAAGCTTATTCAGAAGGTTTCTATTGGTCTCTCACCAGAGATTGAGGGTTGGATTTCTAGGTTTGGTTTATCTTCACTTAAGAGAACAATTTTGTCAAATATAGACCTAAACCTTATATCCGCATTTGTAGATAGATGCCATCTATAGACAAATTCATTTCACATGTAATTTTGTGAGATGACTATTACTCTGGATGACATCGCTTGTTTGCTTCACTTGTCCATCAAGAGTGTGTTCAAAAGCCTCGAACATGTCATTGAAGAAGTTGTTGCTAAATTTGTTGTTGGCTATTTAAGAATGTCAGAGAGTGTTGTAGCAAGACATGTACGAGCATGCATGTGTGCTTATTATAAGTTAGATTGGTTATACATCTTATTCGTAGAGCATCAAGCTGCTTCTAAATGGGCATATACAATCATAACTTATATGCTGATATTGGTGGGCTACACCATTTTTTTGGACAAGAGTTTTATGCTTGTCGAGACAAATTATCTTTTGTTATTTAGGGTGTTGGGTATACTTGAGGGTTACAGTTGAGGTGAAACTGCTTGGATTACCCTCTACATATCTCTTGGAGATGCATCCATGTTCAGTTGCAAGCAACTCGCTGGATATCCTACTCTACTGTAGGTATTTATTATAATTTAGTTTTTTTTAAAATTTGTTTATTAATCGTATTAATTTTGGAACAATGTTGGATTCATGCGTATGTTCCAACACTTGGAAGAAGATGAGAGAATTAGAAACATATGATAATTATGGACTTCCTAGAGCTATGAGATAGTTGTACAAGCAATGCATACTGAAAATGGATGAGTTGATATTATTTTGGACCAGTTGACATGTGTAGATGTCATATGGCACCCATTCGAGGATTATAAAGTATGACACCAATTTGACGAGTTATGTCTATATATGGGGGTCTAAAAAGGGGTGACATTGTTGTTCCCTACTTATATCCAACTTTGATCCATTATCTACATCTACCTGCAACTCAACTTCCATACTTAGTTTCCACCATTGAACATGAACACTGTCTATTGATATCAATTTACCACCAAGTGTGTATCTTTCTAACTCACAAGCACAAGGTAATATATAAGATTTTCTATGTGTCCAATATCATATTTGTCTATTATTTCCAACATAATCAACCCTTAATAACTCTTCAGAAATGCGTCTCAAAGATGCTTGAGATACAAAGCCGTGCAGATTACCATAAAATGGAATTACGTGTGTGTGCTCTACTTCATAAAAACATTTTTTAAGGAAGCTCGAATGTTGTCTATTTGAAGCTTCAAATTATTATGCATAGCTTCCCAATATTTAACCATGTCACATATAATATTCCCTAACATCTACTTTAACTTCCGATTTGCAAATCCAACCGTAAAATTAATACATAATAGAAATACTAAAGATTAATACATAATAAAAAATAATGCAAATTACAGAATAATAAATGTAAAAAAATACTAAAAATAGTACATATTGATTAGTCATGGTGTTATCCAAATGAAGCACAAGATTAATCCATGCTCCAAAAAATCTCTGCCTATGTGGAGTCAACCATGTGTCTTTCACATAATCAACAAACACACTGCAATAAACACATGCTTGCTCAAGTTGTTGCAACCATTGATCATACGCAACCTCATCACTAGCCCATTCAAATTTCATCCATAAGTTTATCATCTCTTGCATGTCATTCACCACATATTGCTTGCATTTTTCACCAACATTTTTGTTAATGTGAAATTGCCATAACAAATTAATCATCGTCGGAAACACAACTTCTAATGATTTTATTAAATCAAGATCTTTATCCGTCAAAATGATGTGTGAACACAAATATTTCTTCACAAACAATTGTTTCAACTTATCCAACACCCAACAAACAATCTATGTCTGCTCATACTCTATATAAGCAAATACAACAAAAAGTTTCTACTTAATCGATGTCATGCCAAAAATTTAAAACAAAGGTTGTCTATATTTATTTGTCTTATTATTGATGTCCATAACTAACACAATAGGAAAAATATTCAATGGCTTAATGAAATCTGGATGGGCCCAAATAATATCTCTCACAACTTTCGAGTCATCTCTTTTTCTACTCTAGTAAACATAGTCTACATCTTCTATAAGCTTAAGCAAATATTGTATCTCACTTATAGGATTTCTTATTTACTTTTCTAACACACTCTTATGCTTATATATTTGTGTGATCTGAATGAAATTATCTGGATCTCGTTCTTGCAAGGAAAGCAATATGTGTCTAAGTGGAACACGTCCCTTTGTTAAATCAATAATATGTTGCTTTTCATCTGTGCTCAGCCCACCTTTATCACACTTAAATATTACTTTGTTACTTCTTCCTCTCTTGTCTGTTTTGGTGTCTGAACGAATGATAATAATAGTTACTTTATTTCTGATTCCAACCTATTTAATCCATATTATCATCTCTTCTCGTGTATCGAATATTTGAGCAGTTGAGAATACATCAGATGTATCTACACATATATGATTTTTTCGCATATTTCCATGTCTGAAAAAATAAAATAAAAAATGCATTCTAGATAACTTAAGGAAAGTGTTTCAGTTTAACAACAAAAAATATCTGGATGACTTGACAAAAGTGTTTCGGTACACGTTATGTAAAAGCCAGAACAAATTTATGAACGGTTTCTGTAACGCCCAATTATTTAATTAATTATTTAATTAAATTATTTTTGAAATAATTGTTGATAAGTCGTATGTGTTATGTTGTGTTGATTAATTATTCGATTTTGTTGCTTGGTTGGCCGGTCGATTGAAATTATGAATAATACATTAGGATATTTTAAGGCTAAATTGTTGGGCTTAGTTGGTTGGTTGTAATTAGTATAAATGGAGGTGTAGAGAAGTAAGTCCAATAAGACAAATAATAAGAATATTAGTATAATAGTTATTTTAGAAAAATAAGAAAAATAAAAGTATCAGTACGTAAGAAAAATTGGAAGAAGATGAATAAGGGTTTTGGAGAGCTACCCGTCGTGAGGGAATTACAGACAGAAAGCCAAAGCGAGGATTCAATCAGAACTTCGTAGAGCGACCTTTAATTCAAGGTAAGGATGGGGTTCTGATCTTCTAATGGGTTGTATGATGAGTAGTATGTGGGGATTAGGATAGTGGGAAATTTTACCATGTGTTGTAGTTGTTCTGTTGTTAATAATTGTGGATTTTTTGTGTTGAAATTGCTCACGAATTATTTGCATAATCGATATTGACATTGAAAAATTATAAATTGTAATGATCGATGCAAAATTCTGTGTGAAAGAAATTTTTATGGAGGGTGGAAGAATGGTGTCAAAACACGCACACACATTATGGGGTAGGGGGAGGGAACATACCAATCGGCATGTGCATGTAGGTTAGGCAAGGGTGGCGAGCGACACCCTGTGTATAGGAGGATTACTTAATTTTTTTTCTTTTTCTCAAAATTTTGACTGTTTGTGATATTTCTTGTTGTTAGTTTTTAAGTAGTTAACAAGTAGGATATGACATAATTAATTAAGTGCAAGTAGTGTATAATGATGGATAATTAAAGTATAATTATAGCAGTTGTGTATAAGTATATATTAGCAGCAATATGTGTTAGAAGTAACTATGGAAATACCTCAAAAAACAGAAATATAATATAACTGAAATGGTAGCAGGTGTTTTTAGTAACAGAAAATATTTTCATAGAAACCTAAGTTGTTGAATTAATTGATTGAGTAGTAAATGTAGAATAATTCAATAGCAGTAGTGTGTATATAAACTATTTCGGTTTAGGATTGTCAAGGTTAGTTGATGGTAATTATGTTGTTATTGTTGTATTAATTTTGTTACGAATTTACAGGTTGTAACGAATTTCATTGTATTATCTTGTGTTGATTTACTGAATTATGTTGTAGGCCGAGTGCCAATGTTGACTGAGTTTTTTTGAATTATTATTACGTTGAAGGCTTATAGTCAATGTTGGATTACGATTACGTTGTTGTTGATTTGATGTTGCATTGTTGTTGTTACGTTGCATCATGTTGTCGCATACGTTGCATAAACACGTTGGCCTGGATTGGCAAAAATATTACATTAGGAGTTTTGATCTATTTATGATGGTCTGGATTGGCAACCACGTTGATGTTGAAGGCTTATGCCTCGTTGATGCCTCTGATAATTTGCAGATTATTACGTTGGGAGTTTTGCTCTGATTTTTACATTGGGAGTTCTGCTCTATTGGTACCACATGCATGTGCATTTTGATAAGTTGTTGCATCTCACGTTGCATCTTGAGTGGTTGTGAATTATGAATAATTTTGTAGAATTGTTGTTGTGAAATAAGTTGTGAAGCGGTGATTTACATTATCTTATTCTGACATATATTATTTATCATATATTGTTAGTTATCTCACCCCTTCTGTTGTGATGTTGCCTCTACGTGGGTAACATGCAGGTAATCCGGAGTGGAGGTTGTCTACCTTCATTAGTTCGAGTCGGTGTTGTCGCTATGTTATGTAGCACTCGGGGGGATAGACGCATGTTTTATTTATTGTTGGTTTTTATCATGTTGTTGGAATTTTTAAATTGTTTTATAGGAGAAATATGCTATGATCATTTTGAAAGTTGGAAACTTGTTATCTTAAAGTTATTTTGAATTGGCCATGATGCCATGGTATTTTTGGTTGAGTTTGTGAATCTGCTGCGTAGTAATAAAAGTGGTTTATTTTTAAAGACTAAACAGGTTGTTATTGATTCACCCGAAATTAGGTGTTATGTATTTGAACTACAGGCGATTAAATTGTCGTTGTTTTACGCTGAAATGTAGCATTCCATTTATTTGCTGGGAATTTTTGTAACTCTGATTTTTTATATAACTCGTTGGGTAGAAATGGGGTGTTACAGTTTCAGTTTATAATAATTCTCCATTCAAAACCATAATTCTTTTGACAGTTTCCACTAGTGGATTTGCTCTCAATTTTATCCCTAACATAATCAGGATCACAAAATCTAACTAACTTATAATTCATAGATTTTTTATAAAGCAATCCAAGATTAGTTTTTCCCTTTAGATACCTAAAGATCCTCTTAACCATAATTAAGTGAATGTCTCTAGGATCTGATTGAAATCTAGAACACAAGCACACCCTAAATAAAATATCAGGTCTAGAAGTTGTTAGATAAAGTAAGGAACATATCATACCTCTATACAGTTTCTGACAGACATTGGTGCCACTTTCCTCTTTACTCATATTGTAGGTTGGATGCATATGAGTTGTCATGACTTTGCAATCATTCATCTTAAACTTCTTCATAAGCTCCTTTGTATATTTTGTATGATGGGGATAAAATTCATCTTTGCACTGATTGATTTCCAATGAAGGATTTCAATTCTCTCGTCATTCTCGTTTCAAATTTAACCTGTATATAGTCTTAGAAAATTCCTTGCAAAGAGTAGCATTAGTAGAACCTAAAATGAATCATCTATATATACTTGAACAATAAAGATTTCATTTTTTCAGTGTCTTTTTTAAGAGTGTAGTGTCTACTTGACCCTTTTTAAAACCATTTTCTAACAGAAAATCCTCAGTCTCTCATACCAAGCTCTAGGAGATTTTTTGAGTCCATAAAGTGATTTCTTTAGTTTAAAAACATATTATGGATGAATAGAGTCCTCAGATGTAGGTGGTTGTTTGACATACATTTCTTTAGAAATGACACTATTTAAAAATTCACTCTTAACATCCATTTGATATAAGATAATATTATGATTAGCAGCATATGAAATGAGTAGTCTGATTGCCTCTAACCTTGTAACGTGTGCAAAGGTTTCAGCGTAATTAATACATTCTTGTTTGTTGTAGGCTTGAGCTACAAGTCTACGTTTATTTCTTACCACTTTTCCTTATTCATTGAGCTTGTTTTTGAATATCCATCTTATTCCAATAATGTTCTTCTTGTGTGGTTTGGGTACTAGATACCAAACACCATTGATCTAAAATTGGTTCATATTTTCTTGCATTCCCATAACCCATCCATCATCTGATAGTGCTCCTTCAATAGAAGTAGGTTCAATCATCAAATAAGTCCCAACATGGAATGCTCTTCTTTGAATTCATATCTATTAAGACTATGGTGAACCAAACATTGATGCGTAAGATCTTGAGAAGCAATAGAAGCACATGCCACAGGTAGAGATAGATGATATAAATCTCCAAATTCACTCCTTATTCCAATCATCCATCCTGTATGTCGATCCTGGACATAAACAAAATTATCATTAAAAAGGACTAAATAATCAAGAGTACGAGTAAGCTTGTGAAACATATTACATTAAAAGGGCAATCATGAATGTATAGGACAAAATCTAAAGACAAGTTTGAAAGTGGGTGTGCTTGACCAAGGCCTTCAACTTTGGTTTTAAAAAGTCATCTCCCGCATCGATATAATGCAAAGAATCAGAATTAGACAAGTGAGATAAATTTGATTTATTACCAGTCATATGATCATAGGAACTGGAGTCAAGGATCCAAGGACCAAGAGAATATGTAGACACAAAGGTTACAAAGTTACCCTACTGAGAAACAACGATAGATGGTGATGGTTGATGGGTTATTTTGAATAGAAGGAAATCATTGTGATCAGTAGAGGAGATAATAAAATCTTTAGTAATATTTGGTTGACTGACTGTAGAGATCTGTGGTTGTCGTTGTTGTTCTCTTGCCTTTACAAGACAATCAACTTCAATGTGAATGTAACGATTGCAATAGCTACAACAAATACCGTGACGTTGTCCACCTCGTTCTCTGGTCCTTCCACCACGGTCATGATAGTGGAAAGCAAGAGAAAATGATTTAGTGGGAGATGGAGTAGAAACCGGTTAAAAAATGTGTAGTATAGCCATGCGTAATAATTGTTAATCATCTGCTTCACATTTAGGAACATTGGATCTTGATAAAATCAAGTTTCGGGTGGAATCAAGTTCTAATGGTAGTTTGAAAAGTGCCTTGATCATGAAATACTTACTTTTTTGTTTAACATAAGTTGTTGTATCTTTTGTAAAAGACATTAGGGTTGTGAATTTGGCCTTTAACACTTCAAGCTTACTCAGATATGCTTGTATGTCCATATTCTCCAATTTCAAAGAGTTGAGTCTGATGATGACACTATAAAAATTATGGACATCATTAGAGAATATTTTCTTATCCTTTTCCCAAACCTCAAATGGTAAATGCTTGGTATTGCGCTTGGATATTAGTTGTTATGGAAAGCCATAACATAATGCTTAGAAAATCATCAATTTGTTTTCACTTATCGTGTTTGGCAGCGGGAATATTATATGATTTTGTAGTTAAGTGATCTTCATATCCTTGACCGTGAAACCACATTTTGACATAGTCGGATGCGCTGCCACTCGTAGCTGGTAGGGTGACGCTTAAGAAAAAAATGGCATTTGAGGGCGCGTGGGACGACGAGAGGTAGTGGGATTTTGTTGTCTGGACGATATGGAGGAGACAATTTTGGCGGTATAGGCATCTCACTGAAAGTTCTAAGGGAGCAGTGACGACGCTCGTGATAGTGTCGTTGTTTGCAGAAAATTTGTGGAAAGGAAGAAAAATTGTGGAAGATTGTGGGTCAACCAACTTTAGATACCATGTTGTAATTGTATTTCTGGATGTCTAATATAATCACACATGTTATATATTTATATGCAAATATAATTATACACGATAGATAATAATATAATCACACATATGACTAACTAAATATCAATCAATACTAATTGATTGATAATTCATTCTTAACATTGTTGTATAACTCTCTAATACCATATCTCAAATTTTTAAATCTTGAAATATGAAAAAACTAAATAGCTTTATCTTTTAGTAATCAAATCTTTCACTATCAAACATAAAATGTTTAATTGACTATGAAATATTATCTTCTTCAATTAGTAATGGTAATTGGCAGGGTATGGGTAGGGTACTATAGTACCCATCCTCATACCCGTGATTGTAAAGAATTCTCGTACCTGAGCTCATACCCGCTAGGATAACAATATTAACATCTGTACCCATGTCCTATGGATATGTAAATACCCATACCCGTATTTCTAATAAAAATAAATATATAAAGTGTCAAATATCGTATTATTTTAAGTTGTTAAGAACAATTAAATTTTTTAAATAAATTTTTTTGTTGAATTATTTAATAAAAGAACACTTATGTTACAAATGTAATAGTTTAACATTGATATATTTTTGAAAATTCATAAACATTTGTTTTAATATAATAATATAAATTAAAATATATATAAATACAGTGCGGGTATAGGGCGGAGTAGGTACTAAGGTGCCATACATGCTTATTTATGTGGATAATTACTCGAGTCAGTGCACGTACCCATTTATGCGGGTTTTTACCATACCTGTCGTTTTTGTGGATACCCACTAGAGATGAGCCAAATTTCCATCCCTATATATCTTCAACGTTAACATTCACAAATTCAACTATTATATTTTTTTCAAAAGCTTTACTGTTAACCTTTTACAAGGTTAAGGGTTCAAATAAGAGATTAAAATTCTAATGTCTACTGAGCTGAGAAAAACACAAAAATGGAGAATGGAGTTTTAAATTGTCTTAAGGTTTAAAAACTTTTTCTGTATGTTTAAAATAAAAAACAATTCAAAAATGATGAAGGTAAAAAAATAAGAGAAGAGAAATAAACACATAGTTTAACTGAGCTCATTCCATAATCCAAAATTACGTTTAGTCTCATCGCATATAAGATATTTTTTACTATGATCTAAATTGATACAATTTCACTATCATATTGAAAGAAGATAGAATCAAGTTCCGAATGGCCAACAATCAATAGAGCCTTCAAATGTATCCAAATCTAACTCTAATTGGAGAACCATATGTAGGGCGGTCCCTGATAATGAAGCAACAATGTGTGTGAATTAACTAATGTCAATCCTTTAAATAAATAATTGATGTCGATTGTATTGTAACTCAAACTCATGGCATGAAACATGAAGCTCTAAAGAATGTTAAATTTATAGTAAAATGTGTCTAACCAATCTGAAAGTAGTTGATATAAGGAGAATGGAAGAGTACCCTCAGTACTTGCTTAATAGTTTCCCATACATTCCTATTCACATTCAGAATATCACAATTCTTCATGGATCTTATGATAAAAAAAGTTTAGTGTCTTCCTAATTAGGAAGTTGCCTTTTTCCATTGTTTTTCTTGTGAGATAAAATGAAATATAACAATATAAATGGAGTAACACAATAAAAATAAAAGGAAGAATAAATAAATGTGAAATAACACTTAAATTTGAATCCCTCTTTGTTTCTTTGATGTCTTAGTAACCATCTCTTATTAGTCGGATATTCGTGCGTTGAATGGGTACATCGATGGTTTGAAAATATGTTTTAAAGTAAATATTTAATTTATAATAAAATGTCTAAATTTTTTTTATCATATGATATAATAACAAAAATGTTGAAACCCCAAATATTAGTTTATTTAATTTTAAAAAAATAATTAGTAGAAAAAAATATAATTCAACAATGAAATTTATCACACAATTGTATGCTTAGAAAAAAATATTAATTTTATGTTGAGAAAAAAATAATATAAAATATTTATTTATTAAATGTTAAATGTTATTTCAAATAAAAAGTCATGGCAGAGTTGAGAAATATAATAAGCACAAAGTATAAATTATTAATGTAAGTTAAAAACCTTTCGCACGGTATCATAAGATTGAGCTTCAATCAGACAACAGGAACACTCAGTGCTAGACATAATTAGAATGGAGCGGCAACGGGGCTGCTTAGAGGAATTTTGTCTCTTATTACTGAAAATATTGATGTCAGATTTGCTCATAGAGGCTAATAGGTGTGTACCAAGATAAATTCTTCCACTGATACAAATTTTCAGAGTGTCCAACAGTCTTGAGATCACTTCTTTTGAGTGATTTAGATGGAGAGGGTGTCTTTAGTAATTTAGTTTTGTAGTTTTCTTTTTTGTTGGGCTTCGGCCCATCCTCAGCTTAAAAAAAACTTTTCACACTTGTTTAATGAAAATGAAATGCAAGAAAATAAATGAAGTGTATATTTATGTTTTTAAAATATAAATAAGAAAAATAAAATTGTTTTACCAAAATAGCTTATTATTTAAAAAAATAGATATATTTAAAATAAAAAATAAAATTGTTTTACATCAATAATTTTCATATATATCTTAAAAAAATTTATATCTTAAATTAAAAAAAAAAATAGATACATAAATAATTAGAAAAACAACACATTTAAGTGTGTGTTTGGATTAATACATTATTTTACTTTTATTTTTTTTATTTGTAAAAAAAATATAATAATTTGTGCGTTCGCACAAATTTTGGTATGTTTATGTTTACCCGTGCGTTCGCACGAATTTTGGTATAATTATCAATGTATTCGTATGAATTCTAGTATATTACTTGTGCGTTCCTACGGATATTGGTATATTACTTGTGCATTCGCACGGGTTCCTACGAACTTTGACATCAAAGTTATTTGAATCAATAACATTATTTTTACTTTATAAATATTTTTTTTTTTACATTATTTACAAAAATAATTGAATCAATAATAAATTTGTTTTTCGTTATTATTTAATTTTTTGACATTATTTACAAAAACAATTGAATCAATAATAAACTTGTTTTCGTTATTATTTAATTTTTTGATAAATAACTTTATTTTCCTGATGTCATATAATTCTGCGTATTTGATTTAAAATGTAATAAACATGAAATGATAGGAAAACAAAATTGTTTAACTAAAAAAGTTAATTATTTTAAAAGAGATAATAAATCGATGCCTATAATTTTTTCGTATATAAAAAATATTTGAATCAATAGTAAACGTGTTCATTTATTATTTAATTGTTTGATCAATATCTTCATTTTTTCCGTTGTATAATTTCCATATTGGGAGAAAATATAATATACTAAAATTTTGAATAGATATAATTTTCATGTTTGAATTAATAATTACATATTAGTTTTAATTTTGTGATAGTAAAATAATTAAGAATATTTCATATTATCATACAATTTTGATACTATTTAATTCATAAGTTATTTATGTATTTATTTTAGATCATAATATTATACTTTATAATCTTGTAAATTTTTATATTATAATACATTATCTTTCGTAATCTTAAATTTTTTTAATACATTTCACCCGTCATATTTTACGTCTCATTTTATTAGTATTTTCTTTTTTATCTTAAATTATTAATGCATTTCATCCGTCATGTTTTATGTCTCATTCTATTTGTATTTATATTGAAATTCATTTATATTGTATTATCATTTTGTACTAGAAAAAGATTATATGATTAACATAAAAGTACTCTGTCAATTAGGAGTGTTCATGGGTGCGGGTGAACCCACGAACCCATTGACCCAAACCAAACCAACTCATAAATTATCCTAACCCATTTATTTACGGGTATACCCAATTCAACCCAACCAAATCCGTCCAATTTTGGTTCGGGTATTGGGTTTGAGTTTCACAACCCACGACCTCTTGACCCAACCCATTGATGTGTCATTAATCATTAATAATTCCTTAAGATTATAAATTTGAAAGAACAAAATATATTTTAATTATACAAATCACATAATTAATAAAAAATATTATGTTAAACTATAAATTAATTTTAATTTTAATTTTATATTTATAATAGATTAAAAATAGAATAATTTGAATAGAAAAATAGAGTTTTGTGTTTGAGTAAAAAAAATTATCCGCATTCTGAAAATTTAGAATAGAATTTAAATGATTAGAATTAAAAATAATATAAAAATTTAAAATCAATTATAGTAAAAATTTGTCTATTTAATAATTTCTTTATATAATACTAATTGATCCAACTTTATTATTTTCTAATACTAAAATGAGCACCTCTAAAATATAAAAAAGAAGAAAGAAGAACACACAGTAATATAAATCTATGACATAAACAGATTCCAATTTTATTTTTTCATAAAAATAATTCTATGACATAAAAAGATTCCAATTTTTTTTTCATAAAAAATATCAATAGATAGAAATATATTTATTACACTTTGCAGTTTTAATAAAAAGTCATATGTTAATAAGTTAAAATACACTTTCATGGTTAGAAAAAAAAAAAGAATACACTAAAAAGTTTTTGTGTCAGATTTTGGTAAGTCAAAATACTCTTAAAATTAAAAGAATATAAAAAATAATAATATGAATTCTACTTTAATTCCTCCATTTAATAATTGATTTATATAAATTAAATGATTCAACTTTATTATTTTTTTACTTCTAAAAAAACGTCCATAATATACTAAAATTAAAATCATACCATTCATGTTAGTGTTTATTCAAAATCAATCTAAAATCGTTAATATTTTTTAAATTAATTTTATTTATTATTTTTTTATAAGCATATTTTTATACTATTTCAATACTTAATTATACACATTTTGATAATTTGATATTTATTTACAATTGCATTTTATATGTGAAAAAAAGAATATTATATATTTAATTCAATAAAGATAAAATAACAAAATTATTAGACCCATTTTAATTAAAAGATCGTTGTAAAGACCAAAAAATATGTAAACCACTGAGAAATTTGGTGCCACTAAAATTTTATATGATTTTTGGATTTCAAAAAAAAAAAAAAACCTTACCATTTTTACAAAAGTCCATATTATTAAAAAGCTCCTTCTATCTTGAATAAGAAAACTATTTCATTAACCAACTAAAAAAGTATGGAAGAAAATAGTTTAGAGGAATACATGATCGGTAACTCTCTGACAGTAGCATCTTCACAAAAAATTAATAGAGCAAAAAATACCACTGTTAAATAAATAAATCCGTTAAGTTACAACTGATCTTGAAAGCAGAACTGTAACAACACCTCGAGTTTACACTTCAAATTCGTCTTCTTTAATCAACAAAAAAATCAAAGTTTGATATACATTAGACCGAACAATACAACAAACACAAACAATACCAATAAAAAAAGGCTTAATTACACTTTTGGTCCCCCTATTTTCTCTGTTTTTAACTTTTGGTCCCCTCATTTTAAAATCCTGAGTTTTAGTCCTTTTTTTAGTTTTGTTCTTTACTTTTGGTCCCCTTACCAATTTGACTTCCATTTTTTACGACATGGTAGGTTGACTGATGACATGGCAGGTCCATGTTGGCAATTTAATTTCCACGTCATTTCCATGGCAGCTTGTTTGATTAAACAATTGAATCTAATTTCTCATTGAACAATTTCTCATGGCAGCTTCAGAAAAACAATGGACATCGTCTTCTTCATCTGAAATCCACAATCTCGCTTCCGAAAACAAGTGACGTCGTCTTCTTCATCTCAAATCAACAAGCTCGCTTCTGAAAATAACTGACGTCGTCGTCTTCGTGTCCTTTGTCGTCTTCGTCACGCTGTCACGCTTGGTGCCCGTTTTCATCTTCTTCAACGCAATCGTACAACACATCCTGACATGTCTAAACCTTCTTTTGTTTGCAGGTATTTGCTAGGTTTTAATTTCGGTTTGGTTGAAAAACCCCAATTCATGTTTTTTGATAAGACTTGTGGTCTCATTGTTAGCACTGTTTAGGGTTTGGCATTGATTATGTTTGTTTTGTTTGTATAGGCCAGCTGAGGATCAATTGGTTAGACTTAGAGTACACCATAGGGGCCATTTGGTTTATCATCCAGAGAAGTCGTATGTTGGGGGGACTACTTCAGAAATGAATTGGGATTGGGATGTGGACCTAATGCCCTACATGGATATTGAAGGTTTGATTAAAGGTGAGGGGTATTGCAATATACGGTGTTTATGGTATCGGGACCCTAAGTTCTCATTTTCTCTTGGACTTCGGCCTTTGAATAATGATCAAGATGTGTTAAAGTTCGTGCAAGATGTTAGAGGGTTTAAAGTTGTTGACGTTTACGTTGAACACAAAGTTGAAGAAGTCAATATTGAAAATGTTATTTTTGAGGATGTTGATGTTGAAGAAGTCAATGATGAAGATGCTAGTTGTGAAGATGTAAATGTTGAGGATGTTGATGTTGAAGAAGTCAATGATGAAGATGCTAATTGTGAAGATGTAAATGTTGAGAATGTTGATGTTGAATAAGTAAGTGTTAAAGAATGGAATGATGAAGAGAAGAATTGTGAAGATGTAAATGTTGAGGATGTTGATGTTGAAGAAGTAAATGATGAAGATGCTAATTGCAAAGATATTACTTTTGAGGATGTTGGTGTTGAAAATTATGATGATGCAGATGATTACGAGGAAAGTGATGATAGTGATGAGTGGAACTTAGGTCCTGATGTTGGTGTTGACTGGACGACTGTTCTTCCAAACGCTTTAGCAGAGAAAATTTCAAGAAAGAGTGATATTTCTGATGTTGAAAGTTCTGATTCGGATGAACTTTATACACCACCTGCTAGTGATGACGAAGGTGATATGGTAAGGTTTCCAGAATTTAAAGAAACTGCCAAATTTGAAATAGGGATGATGTTCAAGGATAAGATGCAGATCAGAGATGGCATAAAAGAATATGCACTAGAGAATAAGAAGAATCTCGTATTCAAGAAAAATGACAAGAAGAGAATGGTTGCTAAGTGTATGGATGGATGTCCATTTCATTTAAGGTTTAGCATGAGAAAAGAAAATCAGTCTTGGCAACTTGTTAGTTTCACTGATCAACATAATTGTCATAGGACAATCACAAATAGACAAGCAAAAACGGATTGGTTGGCTCGCAAATTTGTGTATATATTAAGACACACACCTGAATTGAAACTAAGGGGTTGATTGCAATAGGTATTTAGAAGTGGGGGGTTAAGTTATCAATGAATCAAGCTTATAGAGCCAACAAAAAGAGCAATAGAGATGATTCACGGTGTTGGTCGGGAACAATTCAAACATCTTAGGAGCTATGCTGAGGAATTGCTAAAGTCAAATACTAACTCCACCGTTAAAATTCAGTGTGACAACTCTGTTGGAGGGCCCGTGTTTGATCGAATATACGTATGCTTGGAAGCATGTAAAGCATCATTTGTAACAACTTGTAGACCTCTAGTTGGTTTGGATGCTTGTTTTCTAAAGGGGGAGTTTGGAGGTCAGCTGATAGGTGTTGTTGGTAAAGATGGAAATAATAAGATGATACCAATAGCTTATGCGGTTGTGGAAGCTGAAACAAAGAATTCGTGGCAATGGTTTCTCAACTTACTACTTGATGAGTTACAGTCCATTCAACCTAAGGGTTATGGATTTATATCCGATCAACAGAAGGTATTTACTTATTAATGTTTCTCAACATAATTGTCATTAATAATGTTGAACACAGAATTGTCATTCACTTACTAATGTTGAACACATAATTGTCATTCACATTTAGATAGAATTGTCATTTACACAGAATTGTCATTTACACAGAATTATCATTTCATTTACTACAGGGTCTGGTTCCAGCTATTCTAGAGACTAGCCAAAATGTTGAACACAGATTGTGTGTTAAACATTTGTATGGGAATTGGAGAAAGAAATATCCTGGGGAACAATTTAAGGAAGCTTTATGGAGGGCGGGCTACAACAAGAGAGCAATGAGTCAAATGAAGGAGCTTTCACCTGCTGCATAGAAAGACATGATGGTTGTACCTGCTGCATGTTGGAGTAGATCCCATTTCAAAACAGACACACAATGCGACTTGCAAGTTAACAACATGTGCGAGGCTTTTAATCGAGCAATCTTAGAGTATAAGGACAAGCCAATAATTACATTGTTGGAAGGAATAAAACATTACATAACTGTCAGAATTTCCACTCAAAAGGATCTTATTAGTAGGTACAAAGGTGTTGTAAGTCCAAAAGTCCAAAAAATCTTAGAAAAGGCAAAGAGGGTTGCAGAAGAATGGGTTGCAACATGGCATGCAAATGATGATTTTGCTATATTTGGGGTTTCGAATGGAGTATCTACATATGCTGTCAACTTAAAGCAAAAGACATGTGCTTGTAGGAAGGGGGATCTAACGGGAATACCGTGTTGTCATGTTATCGCTTGCATATGGTTTAACAAAAAAGACACGGAAGAGTATGTTTCATCATACTATTGGTAAATCTATTATGCAGGAAATCTATTGTGTTGTGTTGGCAAATCATTGTATATGAATTATATAAAACCAATACAACTTGTATTTGTGTGTAGGAAATTTACTGTGTTGGCAACTTATAGCCATATAATCATGCCTACCAATGGTCCAGATCTATGGCCAACTGATGTTAATCAGCCAATCAACCCTCCAATCATGAGGAGATCAATTGGTCGTCCGAAGAAAAATCGTAACAAATCAAGTGATGAGTCGAGATACCAAAATACATTGCACATGAATCTTCAAACTGTTACATGCAAAAAATGTGGGATCATGGGACACAACGTGCGCACATGTAAAGGGAAGCGAGCTGCTGAGAGAATAATTCCAAAAGGTGGCGAAGTAGTAAGACCGCAAAGGGGTAGAAGTGGTTATAGACGGAGGGTCGCAAGCGCCACAACAAACTCAAGACTAGATGCTTAGTTTCTTAAGTTTATGCTATATTTTGTACTGGTTTATGCGTGTTGTTTTGATACTGGGCACTGCTTATGTAATACACTGGTTTATGATACTATAATGCACTAGTTTATGATATAATGGTAATGTAATGCACTGCTTCCTCGGTAGTATATGAATATATAGTCATCTGGTTTATTCTCAATTTGAGATGACAAAATAATGCATCTGGTTTATGATACTTCTGTGTGAAATTCATGTAATTGGCAATCAAAGGCATCAAAAGTGGGATTTAATCCACTAGTGATGTACCACTTGCCACTAAAATCTGAAATGTTAAAGCTCTTATATATGGAAACATCAAAAATTAGTTGAAAAACAAACTTATGCGTCAATACAAAATCTTATGCATCGACACAAGTGACCTGGTGCATTGATACAAGTGGTTTTGTATTGATGCATACTGTGTTGAATTGAGTATGAGTCAACGCAAGTTTCGTATGCATCGATACAAGTTTATTCATGTGTTGATACAAGTCATTTTGCATCAATGCATACTGTAATGGAATGGTTTCCAGAAGGTTGAGTTACGTATGCGTCGATGCAAACTACTTATGTGTCGATACATGACACTTATGTATTGATACAAAGGATTATGCATCAATACATACTGTTATTTAAAATGATTCCAGAAAACTAATTAAAACATGAGTCGATGCATGACGCGGATGAGTCGATGCATGTGAGTTATGTATTGACACAAGCACTTATGTATTGATGCAAAGATCAAATATCCAGAGTCTCAATTCTTACACGAGTCGATGCAAAACACGTATGCATCGATGCATACAGTGTAAAATTTTATTTTCCAGAAAGAAGAATTGGTTTGCATCAACACAAATGATTTTGTATTGATACAAGCAATAAACAGAACTGAATCCCAATTATATATATATATATATATATATATATATATATATATATATATGTATCGATGCAAAACATTATGAATTGACTCATATGGATGGAAAATTGTTACATGTATTGATGCATGCCTTTTGTATTGACTCAAAAGGTTATGCATTGATGCATGCCTTCTTGTATTGACTCAATAGGTTATGTATTGACTCAAGTGGTTATGCATTGCTAACATTCAAAAATAATATTGCTCACAATGTTGCCATATACATAGCTATGTCCTTGATACTGGTTATGCAAATTACATTAATTGATAATGTAATACTGGTACTAGTTATGCAAAAGTAATACATGCACTGGTACTGGTTATGCAAATTACATTAATTGATAATGTAATACTGGTATGCAAAAGTAATACAGACAAAAACCATTACAAAAGTAATACTGGTTATGCAAAAGTTATACAGAAATCCATTACATTAATCTCAAACAAAATCCATTATAATAAAATCCATTACATTCATGGGACAATACAAACAAATCCATTACAACTACAACAAAATTACTTAATGCTAAAACTACAACACAATTACTTCAACATATGTGCTAAAACTAGTGCAGATATCACTAACGGTAAAAACACAATTATTAAACTCAAAACAAAACTCATATATTTGTTGTTCTTCTTCACCATTTCTTCAAATTTTTTATTTTCGCTCATCGCCTCCATAAGCTCATCATTCCAGTTTTTCAACGATCTAATAACCTCTTTTGCGCGAAAACTCATCTCTTCGTCAAACCATTCAAAGTGGTTACATCCTTTCTTTCTCATGACCTTAAAACCTCCACACCCATAAAACCTTCTTCCAGGATTCTCATAGGTCCATGATGTCATCAATGGAGATTCTATGTCACACCAACGTGTATTTCCTCTTTTTCTTAAATTCGTATGGTTTGATGAGGCAAAAGAAAACCTTGAGGAATCCATGGTTTGAAGGAGAAGAAGAGAGATTAATTACAAACGAAATGGAAAGAGAAGGAGAACGGCCGCGGTAAGCGTGAAAGAGAAGAAGAAGACACTGGTCGTGAGAGAAGAAGAAGAACAAATTGGTCGTGAGAGAAGAACAACATGATCTAGGGTTCATATCCTAGTTTTGTTCTTCAATATTTTTAATATTTTTAATTTAATCCTAAAATTAAGGCTTATTAAAAAATGACATGGAAATTAAATTGCCAACATGGACCTGCCATGTCATCAGTCAACCTGCCATGCCATAAAAAATGGGAGTCAAATTGGTAAGGGGACCAAAAGTAAAGAACAAAACTAAAAAGGGACTAAAACTCAAGATTTTAAAATGAGGAGACCAAAAGTTAAAAACAGGGAAAATAGGGGGACCAAAAATGTAATTAAGCCAAAAAAGAAATAACAGATCTAACTATAACATATAAAAACCTACGAACACAGGTATTCAACATAGTAAAAAACAAACCATGAAAACAAATTTAAAATAAGATGAGTATCAAACACAAACAACTTACAGAGAAGAGGGTGATACAAATAAAGGTTGAAATCATGTCTATTTATAGGAGAAGGAAAAAGACATATTGTTCGAAAGATGAAAAGTTTAGAATATATCAAAGGATTTTGAATAATCAATATTTGTCATTACCAAAACAAGGGATGAAGAAAGCGTGTAAAATTCCACCAATAAGATACAATTATTTTGAAATATTATTTTGAAATAATGCCATATGATTGGACCAAATCACCAAAGTGTAATTTTGTCTGTATTGTCTATATTTATAAAAGTGTAATTTTGAGATGTTATTTATGCTATTTATTAGTGATAAATTTTGAGATCTTATTTATGCTATTTATTAGTGATAAATATTTAAATAACTTTTTAAAGATGTTACTTATGCTATTTATTCCATCAATCTCGTAGTGCATCAACTATTATATTTAACTAATATTATTTGGAGGTGTTAAAAAATATTATTTTAATTGTATAACTAATAATAATAATAATAATAATAATAATAATAATAATAATAATACTTTAAATATTTGTCGAAAATTGTCAATTCAAATATGTGTCTGGAACATGTATTTTCGTACTTAAATATTTCAATCAATATTTATGATTTATTTTTAAATGATTAATCACATCTTCAACCTTAAGTAAAAACAAATTATAAATAAAAATAAAATCTAATTAACAAAATAAAATATTGACATTTTAACCTAATTTTTAAACTTCAATACTGTTTACTATACACATTTTGATATCTATTTACAACTACATTTTCATATTTTATTTGAATTTTATATTTGAAAAAAATATATTATATATTTAATTCGATAAAGATAACAAATAAAAAAATTATTATAAATTTTAACTAAAAAAATTGCTATAAAAACAAAAAGTATGTAAACCTTTACAAAAATTTGTAGAACTAAACATTTATATGATCTTTGAATTTTAAAAAAAAATGAAAAAATATTTTTCTGTTCATTATAAATATTAGTATCAGATTATAAAAACGAATTCATAAAAAATCAATAAAAAACTGTTATTAAAAGTCAATAATTGGTATGGTATCACATGAAACAAATCTAATATTTTCGGTATCTTTAAAAATTAATGGCATTAATTTTAAATACTCAATCCCATTAAAAGTTATTTATTAAATTATTTTATAATCCATTATTTGACATTTTTAGAAAATTATCTTCAAATATAACATAGTACAAATAAAACCTGATACAATAGAAATATTGAGAACTGTTGAATACGAAAAAGAACACATCTACACTTAATATGACCATAGAAAAGTAACTGATATCAGTGCACGTGCAAAAATACATCATGCCAACCATATGAGCTGCTACGGTCCTTAGTAAATGAGCTGCTATACATTAACTTATTCATGTATTTATGTTTCAACAATGAAAATAAAATTTTCAAAAATCAATTAACTTACATATGGTTCAGATGTTTGATTGCCTGCTCATCATTATCTGTATATCAATCCAACAAATTTCCACAAATATATGGAAGATATAAATAAAAAATTTGTTGAAAGAGATCACAAATCTAAAAAAGAAACCATTACATAATACCTTTTTTCATATACTTCTGGAAAATATGGACACAATCATAGAAGAATATTGCAAATCATAACACATAATCACAACACAAATATAACAATGTAATATTGTAATAATGATTATGAAGGATATTCGTATTCAATAGAAGAAAGGGGTCGAGAATCGTCACATATTTTTAACCTAATTAGAAGATTTTGAAAATCTGAAAGATGGAGCAAAATGATTGGAACGGTTGAATGTATGAGTAGTTCAGATTGAGATGGTTAGGACTTAGGAGGTATTTATAAGAGAGAACGTTGAATGGTTAGGGTTTACAGCATGATGATTATCCATGGGTGGCTTTGGGAAGAAGAAGGTTTTTACGTGGGGAAAATGAGAAAATTGAATGCAGAAGATGAAAAAGAAGAAGAGTGTGCGGCTAATGATGAAGGAAGAATCAACATTTGAAATACTACAATTTGATTAGACCAAACATTAAAAGTGAGATTTTGTACTGCATCTGATTGGACCAACATATTAAATCTATAAATTTTCCATATTAAAATAGTTAAAGAAATAAGACAATGCAATTTGATTGGACCAAATCAAAAAGTATATTTTTGTCCATATTAAAAAAGTTAAATAAAATGCTAAATTATGATTGGCTAAATGCCAAAAAGGGCACTTTAGACTTTTCCAGAACATTCTATTTTCTTATATGGTAGATTAGTATAAGAATGTTGAACATTGTTGTTGCTATGTGAGATGATGTGAGACCAGCTACAGCCAATTTCTTAACAGGTGAACCCTGGTCAATATAAATATCAAGAACAACCATTGGCCTCCACTGCATAATATCAAACACATTTCAATTTTCAGTAACAAGCACAATATTTAAGGTTAAGTTAAAAAAAAACAAAAAGCATTATATAACTTCAATTTTCCATCAAGAAGATCGTCAAGGGCCATGAACTGAGAAACATGAGATCCAAATCCTCCTACTGATCCTTATTCCATAGTGATCAAAACATCATGTTATTGTTGCTAACAGTTATTTCTAGTCATCTTCATAAGGTATAATTGTGAATTATAAATGTGGCCAAAATTCTAACTCACATCGAGAGGAGTTCCTCTATTCCCTGGTGGTAGTTGAACACCAATTCCATTTTCCCCTTAGAAATAAAAAATAACTAGGTTGATCGTTAATGGCAACAGTAGTAGCAACCATGTGGATCATCTCTTCTTCGTTAGAGGGAGCCATCACCACCATGTTAGGGAGACATTCCATATAGGTGATATCAAAAGCACCACATTGTGTTGGACCATCTTCTCCAACAAATCCATCTTTATTGATCACAAATCTTACTGGAAGCTTTTGCAAGTCCACATCATGCACCACCTTTGAACGAACACGAAATATATACTTAATGCATTATTTACAAAAGTTAATGTTACGCTATATGAGACTCGATGCACATATATTTGCACTATATGTGTTATTTAGAATTATATTAATAATTAAAATAAAAACAATTGAGTGTGTAGAGGTATCAAAGGCATAATGGTAATAGTACGATGGTAAGTGAGTGAGTAAGGGATATAACATAGAAAGGGTCTAAAGGATAACAAATAAAATGAGAAAATTAGAGAGGAAAGATTTATTTTGTACGATCGTAGAATTTGGGAGAAAGTTAAGAGAAAACTAGGGCTTAGAGAGAACCAAAGAGGACTTTCGTAGAGCGCAGAGGAAGAGAATCAATTTCTAGAAATTCGAGGTAAGGGGTGTAATCAGGTTTATTATGATTGATATGGGGTTATGACTGTCATGGTTGGATTGTGTCCGTGCATAATTGTGATGATTTATTTTCGTGTTTCAATCAATTTGAGGAATAGTGATATGATGGTGTTGTGTTGATTGATGTGTCTGTCGATGAGTCGTGTAATTTTGTAAGATATTGTACTTGACCATGTACAATTTGAATATCGACTGTTTTGGAAAAATTGGATTTTTTTTATGGAATGAAACTGGTTTTCATACACTAAAATAGTAGGAAATTGCTTATGTGGTAGTGGAAATCGATTTGCACCTTTTGGAAAATCGATTTCCAATTCAAAAATTGTGAAAATTGGTTTCTGGAGTGGAGGAAATCGATTTCCTGAAAGGGCGAAATCAATTTCCATCAGTTCTTATAACATTTTTATAAAACTTCAAAAATTCATAACTTAAGTTTCGGGTGTTCGTTTGACGCACAATTTGAACATCTGGAAAGCAAATACATTGTACTTTCTTATAAAAATAGTTTTAAGTTTCTGAAATAAATTTAACTGGTGTGTAATGAGGTTTTGTGGTGTCAGTGTATGTTGCGGTATGATATCGGTGTTTGTATTTTCTGAAAACTAAAAATTTATATCTTGAGTTTTGGGTGTCCGTTTGACACGTTGTTCAAAGCGTTGAGAAGCTAATGCACAGAGCTATCTTATGGCAGAATTGTATGAAGTATTTGATGTATTATTTATGTGCATATGTGTTTATGAATTGGAATTTTATATGTTGGTAAACTATGATGGTTTGTTGAAATGAGGTAACTTGATGTATTCTAATGATGTTACCATGGTGTTGGTATTTGATAATGTTATAATAATTGAAGTGAACAATATACATGTTCAATGTGTATACATGCTATATGAAGATGATTATATGATTATTATGTGAATGATGATGCAATTTACTAGTCGTAATTGAATTTATATGTGACATTGTTGTGCATCATGCATTCATAACATTGTTAGAAAGTGGTCCGCTTGTGACAAGCCTTAATCCCATTGTCCGGATTGTGTGCATTTGTGATGTGCTCCGGTTCCAAGAGGGAATCAATCCTATGGTGGGGATCATGGAGGATAATGAACCAAGTGTTCATAAAATTTGGTACCACATGCATTTGAGTTAGCATTGTTCCATTAACATTTTATATGACATTTGTATGAGTTTTGTTGATGAGATGTGATATGATGATATTTGAGAATTATGAGTTTATATGATGGTTGTTGTGACACAAGATGTATAATTTTTATCATGGTGTGATTAAGATGTATTGATGAATGATATGTGTTGATATAATGATGTTTTCAATTACTAATCTTTTCCCGGTATCTTTTATAATGAATTGTGATTATTCACTCTTTCTATTTGAATGTTGCCTTCACGTGGATAACACACAAATACTTAGGAACGCTTGAATTTGATGTTATGTTCCTTTTTGTTGACATACTTTATTAAGGTTTTTTTTATTGCTAAAGTGGTTTTTAATTACAACCTTTGATGAGACGAAAATACTAAGAGTTTTGATTTATGAAGGAGTTATTTTATGATGATAATTATGCTGCTATGTTAACAATTTAAATGATGTGTAAATTATAAAGATATTGATGTTAATAATGTAACCCGTGTTTCAGAGCAGTATTGTTTATGTGATGTTTTTCATGAAGTGTGACACCCTTGAGTTGGGATGTTAATTGAATTATTCTTAAATATTCGTGATTTAATTGTAGTATTTAGAAGGGTGTTACACACTTACATAGTATTTCTTTGTCAACAAATAAATTATGTATTTTTAAAATATTCAAGGTAAATCTCTAGCATGATTTGCTACAAGTTCTAAGCTTCACAACTAAGTTGAGTCTTGTGGTTATGAATTAAACACGGGTTGGAGTATCCTATGAATCCAAACTCTTGAAAGGGGGATTGGAGTTGATTTATATCTTAACAAATTTATGAATGATGGTTTAGAGAAATAACTCCCTCAATGCAAGAATTAAAAGCCTAAATTTAAGGAGGTATATGGATCACAAAACAAACTCATCGATTAGCATATGTGGTAAACAATTAGAAAATTAATGGGAATATTGATAAGAGGTATTTCCATTAATCATTTTAAAGTGGTGCCCAAAATTTGCCTCCCTGGATGATCAAAGATGCCTCGAACAGACTCAAAACTAGGGTGTCAATCAGTCTCTATATCATTTTCTTCACCTTATTCTTAAAAGCCCTGTATCTTATCTATGAAGGGTGTTACTCCTGGTGGAGTTAGTTTAAACTATACTACCTTATTCTTAGTACCCTTTGTAAGATCAATCCCAAAATTTGGCACTCCATCACCTCAAGAAACCTTTATAGGTGCGACCATGGGAATGGTCACCACCTATCCTACAAGTGCCGCCCATTTTCTCTCTATGCCTGAATCTAAGAATGGGTCTTTCTAGTTTCCCCTCGAGGATTATTCTTCCCTCGTTACTACATACCATCAACTCGACAATCCTTCTTTTGATTGTTCCTTTGGATGCGCTCTTTGGTCGGGGGAGGCCTCTTATTATGGATATTGTATGTTGATGTTTTACTTTCCGTTCTTATTTCCCTTTGTCGTTGATGTCCTTATTTCCTTTTGTCTTAGCCACACTTTTAATTGTCTTTTTGGGGGACCCTTTCTCTTGGTAAGGGGATCATTTCTTTCTTGGTGATCCGTCCATCCTCTTTTATTCTTTCTTTCTTCCATGATCACATTTCCAACTGTCCTCTTATATATACCAATTTAACCTTCCTTTCTTAGATAGATCTTCAATTGTGTCTTTCAAGTGCACACATACATCTGTATTGTGATCATTTCTCTTGTAGAAACGATAAAACTTTATCCTATTGATCCTAGGTGATTACTTTATTGGGTATGGATTTCTTATCCTGGCTTCCTTGAAAACAATGTTAGCACACTTCTGTAAAATATTTTCATTTGACATGCTTAGGAGGTAGTAAGATGAGAATATAGCATACGAACCTTAGAATCCTTCGTCCTAGCATCAATTATGGTTCATCTCCTCTGGTCGATTATTCATCATGTTCCCCGATTCTCAACCATTTTCTTCTTTTTTTTAGTCAGGAGTTCTTCTTCGTATGTATGGCCCTAGTCAAGAGGTCATTCAAGTTCCTGGCCCTTTCTAGTCCCAACTTTTGTGAAAGTATATAGTTTTCCCTTGAATATCCAACATGTAAGCCCATAATTCATTCTTCTTACCTTGGTGAATTGGTCTATATATTCCTACAGAATTTTCCTTTTATTTTGTTGAATTCCTCTGAAGATAGTTATTGCCATGGGATGCCATTTCCAGCATGCCTTAAAGGAATCAAATAGCTCTTTCCAAGAGTTTATGTAACCGTTGGGAATGGTCTTGAACCACATCAGGGGAACTCCTTATAGGGTCACAATATATGATTTACAATTCACTGCACCCCATGTGTGGCGAGGATGACGTGTTCCCGAGGGAGTATGGCTACCGCCTTTTTCCTGTCATGTTTTTAATTAGAACGATGTTCTTTAAAGTTGAATACTATTTGACAACCTTGGAGCTTTCTGCTATGGAGAGGAAATATTGAGGAAGATCAATCGTGACATAACTCTACAATTATTGTGCGACGCTGCTTCGCGTAGGAAGTTGATTTTGGGATGAGCATATTTTTGGTTCTCTTCAATCCTGATGAGTCTTTCAGCCAATATATGTGAGCTATATTTTTGTACCAAGTTTTAGATATTTTTGAGCAGTTTGTTTGCTTCTTGCATGCCTGGGATGACTTGGAGGCGTTGGAGCATCTCTTGTCTAGGGATCAATAGTTGTGGTGGAGCTTGTTTGAAGGCTCGACCTTGTAGAAATTATTTAGAAGATTGAAAAGTCAGAATGACCTGGAATGTGTTATCGCTGATACTCAGAGTATTTGGATTATAAGAAGTTGGAATAGAGGGGGAGTAAGTAGGATTAGATCGACTTCTCCTGTTGTTAGAGGTGGAACGTCGTAACATTGATGACGATGTTACATTGAGCGGCTAGTTGAGTGGACTTAGATGTTCCCATGGTTTGCGTAAAGTCGATTGAACTTTAGAGTAGAAGAAATAACAGTTGAAGAAGATGAGCGATGAAGAAACGATATTTTTTAAAGAAATTCGAGGGAATTAGTATTATGTTCCTACAAACTGCGCGATTGTTCCGTAGTGGAATGAGAAACATGGGGTACTAGGAGAATGAGCTCTTTCAATGCGGCAACAAGAGCTACAAGTACGGTAGTACGAGAAGGAACTGCAAATTTAACACTTCAACTTGAAGTCAGTGGAGTCAAAAATATATAGTTTAGGAGTGAAAGTGAGATAATACTTGAAATGGTGCGTCTAACCTGATATGAAATATGAAGAGCAGTCCAATCAAATCCAACAATTAATGAAATCTCATATGTTCCTCTATCTACTACACAAATATTCTGCATTAAACCTTATAATTGCATCTGCCGCATTAGACGTTTGATATTTTAATTAATATCTCTTGAAATAATTAGATATATTTACCAGAAATCATTTACATATATCTACTCCTTCTCTCTCCAAATATAAGAAAAATAAAAATAAAAATAAAAGACACACTTATTAAAAATAAAATAAAAACATAATCATTTATCAACAAACATTGCATACATATACATGTACTATTTTAAACAACCAGATTATGTAGTTGCGCTATAGAGAAATATTTGGTTGACTGGTACTTAAAAACACGTGGATTGGATTCACAAACATTCACATGGTAGTTCTCAGCAAATAACTCCATATGTAAGATAATAAACATGCTTATAAAAAAAATCATAAATAAAATAACATCAATACTTATTTTGACAATTATTTAAAAATGCAGAACTTTGACAGAAGGGACGTAATAAATATAGTCATTGTCAAACAAAATAGATATAGACTTCAAATAGCAAATGGATTAAAAATAATAATAATATGGTACAATATTTAAATATTTATAAATAAAAAAATAAAAAAAACAAACCTACTTGTAGTCTTTGTTTTAATTCTCTTAGTCTTTTTTTTTTAATTCACACATAGATAACTTAGTTTATTATATATCATAGATTTTGGCACAACAATCACCATGAAATCAATATCAAAAAAACTTTCCGGATTTTTGTTCTTGAGCGTTTTTTAAATTTTTTTGGTATTTCTTGTGTCAATTTAATTTAATTATTATATTTATGATTTTTTTTGCCTTTTCTTTTATTTATTATATCTTGAATAAAAAATAAAAGTGAAATTGTAGAGGGGTGTATGACAATTCTATATCTATGACTAAAATTATTGTGTTCATAATACAATCGTGGTCATAGAACTGAATAATCTTAAGATAACTTTTTTGAGGAAAAAGACTTTTCAATATTTGCCAAAATCAATCACAAGATTTTTTAATTAAGACATCTGGATCACGATTTCATCCTTGTTCACAACACGTTAGAGGACAAAAAAATGTAGCAGAGCAGTGACACTGAGATATATAGCGTTGAGTTTGCAAGTCTTTTTTTAAGTAGAAGGCCAATTTAATTCACATGCTTTTTTTTTGTTTTTGTCTAAGATATATCTCTAGCCTACCCAAAATTTTGAGACTAATAATTTGAGTAAGATTACGTATAAAGTTATTCTAAATTGTTAGTTCATGAACACTACAAAATAACTAAATTTTTAGCGGTTAAATGAATATTTAGTGTAATTAAAAAAAAAAACAAATTATTTCCAAGTCTACTATGATTCAAGAGAAAGATAAAGGAAGAGTTAGAATATGTCAAAGTTGCATGGAGTAATTTCTAATCTTTTAGAATTTAAATACCGACATAATTGTTAGGGATGTCTTATTTGATATATTTAGGTATGTTGTGGGTATTTGTAAAGAAAGAAGCGTGTGTGAATTTCTTGACTAATTCAGTAGAGGGTAAATCGTTAATCGACACTTAGGCCAACCAATATTTTGGTGTACGGGAAACATGTATGTGTAAATTTGACTGGTGTTTTCCTATTGGTGGGACCGAGGACTGAAGATTTTTACTGTGGAAAAGATAACTCTAAAAGCCGCTTTAAGTAAAGTGGCGAGGCATACGAAAGCGTGTTCTGACAACCAACATGCTTTCATACCATTTACCTTTGACACATTTGGTTTTCTGACACCAGAAGCAGTGAATCTTTTACAGAGAGTGAAAAGTTTCATGCATAGCAATGTTGTGTCTCCTAAAACAACGAATATAGTTTTTAAGATGGTTGGTTTCGCCATATAAAAAAGAGGTAGCAACACACCTTGTTGCTCGTTTTTTTGCTATTTTTATATAATCTTGAAGTATACTTAATGAAGTGTTTCATTGCAATAGGTTAATTCAGTTAACCTCCTTGGTGTCCCTCTTGATTCGGTATACCTCCTTTGTAACCCCTTTGGTATTGTCTTGGGAAGTCACCTTGTCGGTCTGTCTAAGAAAAATTGGATGATTCTTGGGGTGTGCACATATCAAACCCTATGTTGTTCATCTAATGAACTTGAACAATTGGTGGTTTGCTCAAGTTGAATGCAGTCATTCTCTTTTCTACTTTAGGTGCCTATACATCTTGAATTTGTTAATTACTGAGCATATGACTACTAGATTTAGATCAATGAGATCATCAATCATATATATCTCTAACTGCCCATTTGCTGCAACAACTTTGATAATTTTAATCATTTTCTATATTAAGTACCTTTTTGTCTTGAGTCCATGTCATTGAAAAATATTTGCATATGGCATATGTTGTCTAAATTGTGTGTTGGACAAGAAGCTAATAATTTCTTGAATCTTTTGAGGCTTCACCTAGAGACTCATCTCATTTTGATAAAAATGGGTATGGCATACCTCTTTTAAATAAATAGAAATGAGGGAGTATTCAAAAAGAAATATTTCCTCCATGGAGGTCCTTTGGTTAAGCTTGTCGTTGGTAGTTGATCAAACCATTAATTCGAGTCATCTCAAGCTGAACGGAAATAGTCTCAAACTTTTACATTATTTAGTTTATTCTTCCACTTTAATTGTGGTATAATGGTCAACATGTTCATGTTTAGTGCATGACCATCATAGTCCCTGAGTAATATTTATTTTGGTTAAGGAACTATTGGGTTTTGTTAAGGTTAATGTCCTACCATTTTGTTATCCGACTAACATTCATGTTCTTTTATGTCTCACTTTCTTCTTCTAGCTTTCTTTTCTTTTGAGTTTCCTAAATCAGTCTCCCTTTGATTTGCATGAGCACTTTTTTCGATTTTTGCATGAAAACTTAGTTCAATTGAGGACCGACCTCGCATACAGGGTTAAACAACAATGAATAATATGAAGTTAACAAAACAATAATAATGAAAACAAAGTCAAAAGATTCTTAACAGTCATTGTAAGTTATATAGTAAAACAAAAAAATTTACTGAGTATCAAACATAAACACTGCAAATAATATTGAATAATAGGTTTCTCAACTAGTTGAACAAAAATATTCCATTTTAATGTTTGAACTAATTATATTGAAAATTAACTTAATTGCATGTGATTAATATTTATTGATTAAAGATGTTAGGGATGAGACTGACTTAGGTTTTCTTTAGTATCTTAAGTCAAGCATGTCAATGAACGTAATAACACATGTGATTACCAATTTCATATGTTATTTATCCTTAATACTTTAGTGAATAAACCTTTTAGTTTTAACTTAATCCATAAGGTATCTAATGAATTATGAATAAAACTAAACTATTCGTTTAACAAGAATACAATCAGTTTCAAGGGTCCACCCTAGTCCTAAGTAGTGAAGGGGAAAAAAAATACTTAAATCAAGATTTTAAATTTAAACTTTTATTCTAACTAAGAAGAATAAAATCAATTTAAATATGACCACCCAATAAACATCATTATACACATGTATTAGATCAAGTACACAATGATACACAATGATAATAAAAACCCAATTGACAATTTTTATTAAGAACGCAAGGAAATTCAAGTTCATGAATCCATTCCTATTAATTGAAAAATTAGCTACTTATAATATAAGAGAGATAATTCAAAAATTATGAAAATTACACATGGACATTGGAGATAAAAAGACTGAAGGTGAGAAAAATACAAGAAAGAGGGATTTGAATCGTGTTGATCAATTTTTTTTTTATTTCAAATGAAACTTAAGCTAAACACAAATGCTCAAAGATAATGAGATAAATGAAGAGATATTAACACACAATGTTTATTTTTTCCACCTTTTTAAATCAAATTTATATTCGGTCCCTTCACACTAGGAGATTTTCAGTATAATCAAACTAACTACATATAGGATGTTTTTAAATTGGATCTATTTGTCGCCTAAAAGAATTTTACTAACACTTAGCCCCTTGAGAACAAAAATGTAAATTACAACTATGACTCAATATGAGATGTAAATTACTTTGAATGCAAACAAAAATGATTTAAGGTGAGGCCTAAGCTACCCCTGCAAAATTGGGGAAAATTAACCCTCAAAGACATATACCAGTGAAATTTTACAACATAACATTAATTTTTAAAATCACATATTAACTCAAAATCTTAAAATATTTGGTTTATACCTTTTCTCACTTAAAAAAGTTCAATATCCTCTTTTCCATCCAATATAAGGATCACTACTCACACTTGACATACCAACATCTTACTATTAAAAAATCAAGGTATGTATTATTTTCTTGATTTCATTTTTATTCTTTAAAGTTTAAATTAATATGTGATTTTAAAATTTTATTTTATATAAAAAAATTTGATTGATACACATCATAAGGGATAAATTACCACTAAATTTATAAGGAGTACCTAAGATTTTACCTTCTTAGAATGTTTATTTACTCTTACGAGTTAACGGATGCTCGGAGAGTTTATGAAGCAAGGTGATATATCAGAGTGTAAGTGACTAATTCAAAGCATGAAAGCACAGAGAAAGGAACATAATATGTTGTTAAAACATGCCTTGATGCTAGGATTGACGTCCATATGCTAGGAATGAAATAATATCATCAAATGGTATTTGTCAATAGCGTCCCAACGCCTTGGGTCATGTCCAAAAGTTGAAGCATTGTGTGCATATGCCTAAGGTTGTGTTTAGAAGCCCTTTCATGTAAAATGTACATCGGCCTAAGTTATGTCCAAATGCCCCCACTTGCTACATTAGTTGGTTTAAGACGCCTAGAGTTGTGTACTTACGCTACATTCTACCTAAGAATATGTGTATTTATGGAAAAACATAATGTTTCAGTAATGGATTATAGAAATGGAGATTCTTCATAAATATATTAGAAGAGAAACTTTTGTAGGACTTGAGGAGTTGTCGTTCAACAAATTACTCTCGTCAAAGCTTTGAACAATGAGTGTTGCTTTGGGCTTGATGATAACATAGTGTAAGAGAAAATTGTATTGTATAATGTTTGTTATTTGTGTAAAATGCCCATTATAATCTATTTTCTAGAAAGAGTAAGAAAAGTTCTATAAATGATCATCTTGTTTAATATATGAATTTGGAAGATTTAATCAATATGTTCCTCCATTTTTTAATTTGTGATAATTATTAATTTTCATATATTTGTCGTATTTGGATAAATATTATATTTTTTTTTGTATTTATATTAATGAGTTGAATTTATTTAACTTTTTTTATTAATTGCATAAATTTCAATAATTGAGATAGATTTTAAAATTGTCACATAGGCCCTAATAAAACTAATCACGGTGACCAAGATAAAATGTACTAATAGTTCAAACAAACAAATATTAAAGTACCCTTAAAACTAAATTTAATAGCTAAGTTAAGGAACCGGAAGTTAAACACATACGACACACAACTCGAAGTTCTACAACTTCGAGCAGTAACTTGACCCTCAGAAGTTCTGAATATGAATTATTCTCAACACCATCCCTTAATTCATATTCATCAGAAACTAACAACACTAATTCCATCCTTCAAACAGATGAGGTGTTCAGTCTAGACATCCTTCATCAGAACTTCTGCAAGTTTCTTCTGGTTGCTACGATGTGCACCTTCCAATACTCCATTTAGAAATGCAGATTTCTCCTTGAAAACCCATCTGACGCTGATGGTTTTCTTCTCCTTTAGAAGCTCAATTAACTTCCAAGTCTTGTTTCTTTCTGAAGCCTCAAGTTCTTCTTTCATGGCCTTCAACCACACTTTTTCTTGAGAACTTCTCCAATACCTATTTGTTTAGAATCTCCTTCTGATTCTAGAACGATATCTCCTTCTAGACTTTCTTCAGAAGTTTTACTTCCACCGGAAGTTCCACCTTTGTTAACTTCTAGACCTTGTCCAGAACCATCACCTTCAAAAGTTCCTCCTTCAGAATCATGACCACCACCAGAGGTTGGACTACCTTTAGAAGCTCCTCCTGTAGAAGGTCCACCTTTAGAGTCATGATTACCACCAAACATTTGATCACCTCCATAAGCTTGTCCTCCAGAACCTACGTCTTCAGAGTTTTCCCTTCCAGAAGCATGATCACCACCAGATTCTTGATCATCATCAAAATCTGGATCAAAATCAGATTCACCATCTGACTCATCCTTAGAGTCTCCAGAAGATTATTCATCTTCTGACTCTAACTCTTCTTCAGAACTTTCAAGTCCTGACTCATCTTCGGAACCTTCATGTTCTGACTCATCTTCAGAAGCAGGATCTCCTTGAGATTCTAACTCATCTTCTGATTCTTCTTGGACTCGAATCACCTTGATTCGACTTATCTTGACGAGTCATCTTCTAACTCTAACTCTTCTTCGAAACCTCGGTTCGACTCATCTTGAATCTTCAATGTCATTCGACTTTTGAAGTTTTAACTCGACTCTTCTTGAAGTTTCAACCGACTTTCTTCGAAGTTTCAACTTCTGACTCTTCTTCAGAAGTTTCAACTTCTGACTCTTCTTCAGAAGTTATCTCTACATCAGAAGTTGGTTGGGACTTACTCCAGTCTCAAACTTTTGACTCTTTCACAATAACGTCTTTGCTGATTTCAACTTTGTTGATTTCGGGACAATAGAGCTTATATGCACTTGTACTGTGGTACCCCACCAGTAACATTACCTTGCTTCCATGATCCAGCTTCTCTCTTCTAGCTTCTGGGACGTGTATGTAACATACAAAACCAAACACTCTCAGATGACCAACATTTTGCTTATCTCCAGTCCACTTCTCTAAAGGAACAATTTCCTTCAGCTTCTTCGTTGGACCTTTGAGAATCAGTTTCAAGATTTACTTAATTGAATATGCAATTAATAGACAAATATTCTCAACCTAAATTATATAGTGCTAGTGCAATGGAATGGACATAGAAACAGAGGATGCATAAACTAAATTTCTGAAACTGACTCTCAAACCCAGTAGCAAATTGTCTCACTAAATTTCTTTGAGAACTTTCACCAAACTTAACATGAGCAGCTTCAAAAACACAGAAATGCATACTCTATTTTCTGTTGCTTTTGAATCAAACCCTAAGGAACGGATACCAACAATTGAAACACCAAAAAAAAAAACAGAAATGCACACTCTGTTTTCTATTGCTTTTTAGTCCTTTATGAGAGAAGCATCAGTTATGTGGAACATGAGATTAGAGGGAGCAAAAGTGATGACTAGCAAGAACATCTTATATTTTGATTTTTTGATATCAGTAAGTAACTATGTTCTAATGCATGCTTCAAAATGATATTACACCATAACTATCTAGTGTGGATGTGGCAAGGTGAGTTACTGCTATTGGCTGTACAGAAGTGTGGGAAGGTGAGTTATCAGAAGTGTGGTGAAATGAAAGTTGAAGTTGAACAAGCTCTATATTTGAGAAACATGATAGAAGTGTATTTGAGAGAAAATGAGTCTCATATCGTTTTTTACAAAGAAAAATTAAGTGTTTATAAAACTAACATTTACACATACCAATAAATTGAAAACTGATTGAAAGAATGTGTTGCTAATTAAATAGAAATGGGCTTAGGCCCAAACAAAATATTTTTAAAATTTAAAAAATTAATTCATAAAAATTATTAGTGAAAATAATTTAAGAAAATATAAATAAATATAATATAAAAAAACAGTAATAAATAATAAAAACTAAAGAAATTCCACGTGGATGTATAATAGTGACACATATGAAGATTCCATTGCCCACTAGGAAGATTTTTCACGCTCAATCAGCCAAACTAGAAAGATAAATCAAATCTCGCTAAAAGACATTTATCCCTTTTTTTTAATAGGCTTAAATACACTTTTGGTCCCCTTATATTAATTTTTTTAACATTTTAGTTCCCCTATAAAAAAATAAACTATTAGGTCTCTAATATCATATTTCATGTTTTTTTTAGGTCTCCGTAACAAAATAGTATAATCTGCATAGGTGGCAGGTGATATTTTTTAATTGTTTCACATCACTAAAAATAGGCCCAAAATATATTTTTTAGAATTAAATTTTATAATATATAATTTCTAAATAAATATTTATAAACAAAAAGAACTAAAATAATTAAAAATGTTTAATTATTATAAAGAAAACTTTAAAATAATAAAATAATAAATTTTTAAATATTTTTAATGACGTGACATCAGTTAAAAAATTATCACTTCATAATTTCAACGCCACTTATGCAAATTAGATTATTTTATCTTGAGGGACCACAAAAAAAACATGAAATATGATATTGGGGACCTAATAGTTAGTTTTTTTTTATAGAGAGACTAAAATATTAAAAAAAATTAATATAGGAGGACCAAAAGTGCATTTAAGCGTTTTTAATATTGATGACAAAAACATGAAAATAATTATAATACACTAACAATAACTTTTGCACACTAATTTATTATATTATTTTAAAAAATGATTAATCACTTTTAGTATTTTATTTACATTTAAAATCAAAATCAAAATATTTATAATTTATAATATATTAATTTGAATATATCATGAAAAACATGCACGAAACAAATAATTATTATTCAAAAATTACTTAATTTACTGCATGTTTGGTTTTTGTTTTTTGAAGAGTTAAATCATAATTAAATAACTAAATTTAATAATTTTTATAACTTATTAATAAAAATGAGAATTATCGATAATAATGAGAGGCTTTCGGTTTAGCTAAGTTTTATAGTTGTTTAGCAATTTTCAAATGAAATTAAGAACATACTTCTAATTATAAACAACGATGATATTATTATTATTATTATTATTATTATTATTATTATTATTATTATTATTATTATTATTATTATTATTATTATTATTATTATTATTATTATTATTATTATTATTATTATTATTATTATTATTATTATTATTATTATTATTATTATTATTATTATTATTATTATTATTATTATTATTATTATTATTATTATTATTATTATTATTATTATTATTATTATTATTATTATTATTATTATTATTATTATTATTATTATTATTATTATTATTATTATTATTATTATTATTATTATTATTATTATTATTATTATTATTATTATTATTATTATTATTATTATTATTATTATTATTATTATTATTATTATTATTATTATTATTATTATTATTATTATTATTATTATTATTATTATTATTATTATTATTATTATTATTATTATTATTATTATTATTATTATTATTATTATTATTATTATTATTATTATTATTATTATTATTATTATTATTATTATTATTATTATTATTATTATTATTATTATTATTATTATTATTATTATTATTATTATTATTATTATTATTATTATTATTATTGTTATTATTATTATTATTATTATTATTATTATTATTGTTATTATTATTATTATTATTATTATTGTTATTATTATTATTATTATTATTATTATTATTATTATTATTATTGTTATTATTATTGTTATTATTATTATTATTATTGTTATTATTGTTATTATTATTGTTATTATTATTATTATTATTATTATTATTATTATTATTATTATTATTATTATTATTATTATTATTATTATTATTATTATTATTATTATTATTATTATTATTATTATTATTATTATTATGAAACAAAATGAAACACAGTACTCCATCTAATTTTGATTATAATTAATTTTTAACTTTTTTATTATAATATTACCTCCGATCTTATTTATAATAAAAAATTAATTTTTAGATAAATTAAATAAATAATTTATCTGAACCAGAGGGGTATAAGTTAATTTACATCATGAATAAATAATTATTGTTATTTTTTTACTATACTCTTAAAAGATTATTATTATCTCTCATTTAAATCATTTAAATTTATATTACTCATGTCATTAATGAATAATAATTTAGTAAACTATTTACAGTTTTTTATTTTCTATAACAATTATTAAATTTCTTAGTACGTGTAAAAAGTGAAAATAAACCACTTACAATAAAAAACAGAGGTAGTATATTTTAGAAAAATATGTTTAATTTTGTATACTTAAAAATTTGTGAGATATATAATTCATACACAACATAATTTCTTTTAATTAATAAAATAAACTTCTTCTTTTTTATATTTTATAAATACAATTAAAAATAATTATAACATATGATTTTTTTCCAATATAAAATTAATCAAAATCACACGTAAAACATTGATATATTTTAAAATAATATTTGTTATTAATTAATATTAAAAATAGGACAAATATTTGTTTGTAATACAAAATATAGGATCTATACCTGTCACTAATTAATACAATAAAAAACAAATAACACATATTTATTATTGATACATAAAAAATTACAAGATAAATATTTATGATTGATTAATATATAAAAATATTAAATATTTATCTTTCATACATATAAAAATACAAAAATAGATATCCATTGTAATAATAATTATTTTTGGATGTTTAAAGCTATTCTTAACCAGCAAGATAAAATTAGAGAAATGGGTAATTTAAAAGAAATAATGAAAGAGGAAAAGTTTAACATGGATAATATCTACAGGAAGCTTCGAGATTTTGGGGAGAAGATAGAGTAGAAGACGTTACTATACGGTAATAATGCTAGATCCCGAGCTAACTTTATCCTATGGCTTGTCTGTCATGGTAGATTGGCAACCAAAGATAGATTGATAACTCTGATTGTTGCTTTTGTGGAAAAGACGAATCAGTGAAACATTTATTCTTTGAGTGTCTAACTATGAAGAAAATATCGGAAATATGAACTTTGGAAGATTAGGAGTAATAAAAGTTTCAGGGAAAATGTTTATATCACAGGTATATAGGAAAGATGATTATAGATACTTTGGTGTATAGAGGGTGAAATAAAAAGAAACTCAGACCTTACAATACATTTCTTTTGATGTAGGAGATATAGTTTTTTCTTTTTAGATTGTTGACTTTTATCGGTCATTGGAATTGTAATTGGATTGTTGACTTTGAATAAAAAATATTAAACTCCCAAAAAAATTTACAAAAGTTAAGACAAAATATTCAGTTTAGTCTATTAAAATATGTTTGAATTTTGATTGGTCCTTTAAATTTTTTTTCTAAAAATTAAGGAATAGCCTTAAAACTAATCACAATAATTAAATGTATTTATTCAAAACCAAATTTTGATGATCGCAATCATTTTATTCAATTATCTTTAAAATATTTAAATAATTAATAAAAATTACATCTTTTATAATTTCCTTTATTTAATATTCAATGTCTACTAAATTACATTTTTGTAATTATTAATTTATTATCTTTTATAATTTCCTTTATTTAACGTCTACTATAATACATTTTTGTAATTGATTAATTTATTATTTTTTATATTTTAATAATATTTTACCAACAACCCGTGCGTAGCACACATGTTTATTTAGTTTAAATATATAATTCTGTTAATCATATTTTTGAATACATCTAAATATCATAAGTTTGAAATACTAATTCTTCCATCTTGTTTAATAAATAAAAAAATTTGTTCATATCAAAAAACAATTGGGAAAAGTATATTTCGTTTGGGAAAAAATTTATTTTGTGAAACTTTTTTTAGAGATATTATTTTCTTTTTTGGAAAATTTTTTCAAAATTTTTTTTTTTCACCAGCCAAAGATAATCATTTTTTTCTAAAAATTTGTTTTTCAGAAAAAATAATCATTTTTCACAAAAAAGTATCAAATTTTTTTAAAACAAATTTATTTAAAAAACTGTTTTTGAATTGTTTTAGTTAAATGATTTAGTTTATTAACTATTTAAATAATTTTTTATAGTTTAATTTAAATATACAACTTAATTAATCATATTTTTGAACACTTTTAAATATTATAAGTTTGAAGTATTGATTCTTCCATCTTGTTCAATAAATCAAAAATTTGTTCATATTAAAAAAATTGGGAAAAGTTTTTTTTCTTTTGGGAAAAAAACAATATTTTGGTGAAATTTCAGATATTTTTTGTTCTTTTTAGAGGAGAACTTTTTCTAGAAAAATAATTTGTTTTTCAAAAAATTATTCTTTTACCAGGAAAAAAAACCATTTTTCAAAAATATTTTTTTTTTTTTAGAAATTATTTTCTACAAACATAATCATTTCTCGTAAAAAAAAAAAAAACATTTTTTTTCAAATTCTTTTAAACTATAGTCCAATTAAGTATACAATTCAATTAATCGAATTTTTTTAGCACTTTAAATATCATAAGTTTGAAGTACTAGTTCTTCCATTTTATTTAATAAATCAGAAACACATTCATTCTCTCTCTTTCTCTTCAACTAGTTTTTGTTGAGCTGTTCTACCATGATTCCAATGCCAACATTAACACTTCCTGTCTATTTGAGCCAAGCAAAAAGATTTTTGGATCAAAGAAGATCAACTACTCTTGGTGGTACTGACTATCACTCCCATCACAAACTCAACCAGGTTTGCTATATTATTATTGCATGCAAATATATTATTTTTTGAGATGGAGCTTTGTGATCTGAAAGAAAGCATGTGTCTTATTTTGAATGGATGTAGGAAAGAAAAAAGTCATGCAGAGTTTATGCAGCAAAATCAGAAACTGGGGAATATCATTCTCAGAGATTACCAACCCCACTCCTGGATACTATAAACTATCCAACTCATATGAAGAATCTCTCTACTAAGGTGAAATATTATATATAACTCATAGCATATAAGCAATTTGACATAATATTTTGAAAATTACTTTTTACAATCATTTCAATGGTAAATGAAGTTAAAATATATGGTTAACTATGATTGATGATTAATGATTAATGATGTAACTAACATTGATCCGAGTATTAAGCTATACATGATATTCATTAATCATCTAAATATTTAAATATAGATATTCAATTCTAGCACATGATGATATCAATTTTAATATTTACATATTCACATATGAGATCACATACAATATTGGAAAACGCTCTTAAATTAACAATTACTGCTTAATAACGTGTTTCCATATGAAAAACGATACTGCTTATTATAAAATTGCATAGTGGCCACACATAGTTTACAATTTTCTCAACGCAATGAAGTTTACTTTTAGCTTAATTTAGATTAATAGTTAGTACTACTTAATAAATTACTATATTAAAAAAATGGATTTTTTTTTTTTGAAAAATTTGACATTTTTAAATGTCTTTTTTTATGAAAAAATTAATAAATTTAATTTAGAAATTAAAGTAACGGTTCAGTTCAGGATTAATATAATATTAGTTAATTGTTTAACTGTTCGGTACTATAATCATTAATAAAATACGATTTATTAATCATCTATAATAATTTGATTATTTTAACTCCAATTCGGTTCTGTTCGACAATTCAGTATGGTTCAATAATTCTTTTGAACAATCCTAATAACAAGGATATATGTGCACACTTTTTATTTATATAATTGATAAAGCATAATTCAAGAATTTATTTTACTATTACTAGTGAAAATTCATAATTCAAATATTGATGTAATCAGTTATCACGAAAGGAGAAGAATTGACAAAAACAAGATGTAATTCTTTGTTTGTCAATAGTTTGGTCAATTTGTAAGAGGGTGCAGTGCGAATAAGAAGGAACCTCAAGTAAATGTAGTTAAGGTTGCAAGATCAAAGTTTAACGAAGAGAACACACTTTTGGTCATGATCACATAAGAGAAATGCAATAACAACAAGCTGCAGAACAGTAGCAACAACAGTTTTAGAAACACTGCAGAAGCATGTTGTAATCAGTTACGTAAAAGTTGTAACCAATTACAAGCAAAAGAAAGTGTAATGGTGACTGTGAGAGAAGCAGATCATTGCGGCGAGGAATTGTATTTGGACTTCGAATATGAAAGGGAGGAATGATTGGTTTGCCAAAATCAAATGTCCCATAAAGAACAAAATCAAGTTCACGGATGACACCACTCAAGCGGTAGAAGGGATCCGTGATGTATCAATCGAGAAAAAGGATGGTAAACATTATTTGATGAAGGATGTGTTATATATTCCCGAAATAAAGTGTAACCTTCTAAGTATTGGCCAATTTCTTGAGAATGGTTACAATATTCGTACGAAGAACAATGCACTACATGTTATGACACTATGGTCTTAGGTATCTCAATTTCCGAGATCTCAATGCATTACAAAAGAACATAATGGTAATGTGATGGCCATTGATCATCATATTGTCTGGAATTTGTAAAGAGTGTGTGCTAGCGAAAACACAAGGGTAAATTCGGAAATGATTCGGGTTTTTGAACTAATCATCACCTTGAGGTAATGTATTATGATATGCGTGGACTGATGCAAGTTGATTTGATGGGTGATAATAGATATTTTGACACATTCATCGACGATCATAGTATAAAGCTATAAACATACCTAATCAAGTGAAAGAATGAGGCATTCGAAGTGTTTAAGAAGTTCAAGTCCATGGTTGGGTGGAAAAGCGGTCACAATCAATGTCCCATAAAGAATAAAATCAAGTTCACAGATGACACCACTCAAGTGGTAGAAGAGATCGGTGATTTATCAGTCGAGAAAAAGGATGGTAAACATTATTTGATAAAGGATGTGTTTTATGTTCTCGAAATAAAGTGTAACCTTCTAAGTATTGGCCAATTTCTTGAGAACGGTTACAATATTCGTATGGAGATCAATGCACTACATGTTATGACACTATTGTCTTAGGTATCTCAATTTCTGAGATCTCAATGCATTACAAAAGAACATAATGGTAATGTGATGGCCATTGATCATCATATTGTCTGGAATTTGTAAAGAGTGTGTGCTAGCAAAAACACAAGGGTAAATTCAGAAATGATTCAGGTTTTTGAACTAATCATCACCTTGAGGTAATGTATTATGATATGTGTGGACCGATGAAAGTTGATTTGATGGGTGATAATAGATATTTTGACACATTCATTGACGATCATAGTATAAAGATATAAACATACCTAATCAAGTGAAAGAATGAGGCATTCGAAGTGTTTAAGAAGTTCAAGTCCATGGTTGGGTGGAAAAGTGGTCATAGACTCAAAGTTCTCAAAACGGATGGTGAAGGAAAATACATCTCAAATGACTTTGGAAAGTTTTGTAATCAAGAAGGGATAGTACATTAGGAAGTGTCACCCTATACACCATGGAAAATGGTGTTTCCGAAAGGAAGAATCTATCGATTATGAACATGGTGAAAAACATGTTGAAGAGGAAAAACTTGTCGAAATAGTTAATAGGAGAAACAGTATCCATAGTTGTCTACTTATTGAATAGGTGTCTAACAAAGACGCTTGACAAGTTAACACCGAAAGAAGCTTGGTTAAATTCAAACTGAATCTGAATCACTTGAGATTTTTAGTTTCGTGGTGTATCGACATGTGTTGGGGCAACTTAGAAAGAAGCTTGATGAGAAGGGAGAATTGATGATACTTGTAGGGTATCAATCCACCAGATTTTACAAGTTGTATGATGCATCAAACAGAAGGAATGTGATCAGCCAAGACATTGTTTAGATGAGATAAAGGAGTTGCATCAACCTATAATCGGTTACTAGAAAGATGTAACTAGTTACAACAGTACAAAATCAGTTTATGTTATGTTTGATAGTGTAGAAACTCCGCTCATCGAAGCCCAAATTGAAGAGAATGTGAGGAGATCAACAAGACAAAGATGTTTACCTCCAATATTGTGAGATGTTTCGGGACAACGAAGTCAATAATGGTGATTCATCCATTTTGCACTTATGGCCGAGTCTGACCTGACATGACATAAGAGGTCTTGAGTGATCCAAAATGGATTTGTGCTATGAAGAAGGAGCTGAAACTATTTAAAATAACAAGACTTGGGAGTTAGTGGAACCACCGGAAGAAAAGAAGCCAATTGGTGAAATATCCCAATTAGTGGAACCACCTTAAGTTGGATCTAGAAGGTGAAGGAATATCCCAAGGGTGAAATAATCAAGCATAAGGCTCGATTAGTTGCAAAGTGATTTTTGCAAAGAGAAGGCATGGACTTTGAAGAGGTATTTGCATCGGCTGCTAGAATTGAAATCATTAGGTTAGTTGTTGGTATTGCGAATAACAACAATTAGTTCATCTTTCAAATGGATGCCAAATCTACATTTTTTCTGCTTAAATAAGAGGTATATGTAGAACAACCCCTTGGTTTTACTGTGAAAAACTAAGAGCCAAAGTTCTACAAGTTAAAGAAAGCGTAATACAGTTTGAAATAAGCTCAAAGAGCTTGTAACAAGAGGATATATGGTTTTTTAAAGGAGGTTGGCTTCAAGAAATGTGTCTTCGAACATGGTGTGTATGTGAAGAATGATACAAGTGAAGGAGTGATTATCCTTTGTCTATATGTAGACAATATTTTAAACACGAGCAGCAACAAAAAGTACATTTCTAAGTTCAAGAGTGAGCTTATGAAAGATTTTGAGATGACTGACATTGGCCTCATGACATACTTCCTTGGTATTGAGTTCCACAAGTCCAAGAAGGGACTGCTCATGCACCAAAAAAGGCATGCGCTTGAGATTTTGAAGAAGTTTGAAATGGAGCATTGTAATGTTGACATTACTCCTGATGAAACAGGGTTGTAATTGTCGAGAATGAAGATAAGCAAGATGTCAATCTAACTCAGTATAGGAGGATGATTGGATCCTTGTGTTACTTGTGCAATATGTGGTCGAAATTGGTATTTAGTTTCTATATTATGAGTATATTCATGGAGAGACCGAAGGTGTCTCACCTGGCAGTAGTCAAGAGGATTCTAAGACATGTCAAGGGATTTATTGGGTGCATAATTATGTTTCCCATAGTGGACACAAGAATAAAATGCAACTTTTTTATTTTACCGATTCTAATTGGTGTGGATATATAGATGATCAAAAGTCTATAGCTTGATACATCTTTATGTTCGATGAAACACCAATCTCATGGTGTTCAAAGAAAGAACTGGTAGTAGCACTCTTGTCTTGTGAGATAGAGTACATTGTCTCTTTGTTGTATATGTGTCAAGCTGTGGGGTTATTAAAGGAGTTGGGCAGTGATGAGGATGACGTTGTAACACTCATGATTGATAATATTCCCACTATAAACCTTGCTAAGAACCCAATTGCATATATGAGGAGAAAACATGTTGATATGATGTTTCACTACTTGAGAGAACTTGTTAGTGAAGGAAGATTGAGATTGGGATATTGTAGAAATGAACATCAAGTGACGGATTTGTTGACCAGGGGAGTCACAATTGAAGTGCTCAAGAGATTGAAGATGAACATGGGCATGGAAAACTTGGAGCACTTGCATTAAGGTGGTGTATTATGTGAAAATCTATAATTCAAGTGTTGTAATTGGTTGCCACAAAGGTGTAACCAGTTACAAATGTGTAACAAAGCCAAAGAAGTTGAAAATAAGTTATTTACTCGTGGGTGTAACTGGTTACACATTCGCAGGTTAACCTATTACAACTGTTATATTTTAGTTTTGTTGAAATAGTTGTAATTGGTAACTAGTTTTGTGCAACTGGTTATAAGAAGTTGATTTTTATTTTTATCTTAGCTTACTTGTATCCCAATCTATGGTAAATATAAATATAAAATGGAGCACAATTTTTTTAAGCAAAGAGGGCCACCCAAAATTTCTAAAATAAAGAAGATACAATCAAAGAGGGTCGAGAGGGGGAGGTAAAACAAAACCCTCGAATGAACTTTGAATATAGAATTAGGTAATCCTAGTTTGTTATTAATTATGTTACTTCTAAGGAAACTAGGTATGGTAGACCAAAAATAGAGGCAATGAATTGAGATAACAACTTTGACAAGAGAGTCTGTACAACCACTACCTTCTCTATAGATGTGGCCAAATATTATAAGGTTCATGTTTCTTGCATTAGCCTAAGCAGTTGAACTACCAATTTCTTATAATTTAAGGAATCAAAGCTTGGTTTTTGAAAGGCAACAGGTTGTATTAATGGAGATGTTGAGCTAACTCAATGGCTTGAAGAGCACCAAACACCTTTGTAAAGAAAGCAGAATTCATGCCAACTAGTTCAACAAAAGATTTCAAGAAGTCAGTGTGTGTTTCTAAAAACTCCACCACATGCAGCCATGATTGTAGTGGATGCGCCATCCACATTGGAGTTTATCCAATTGATTATAGGAGGATTCCATTTGACCTCCTTGATAGAAGGTGCCTTAGGAGGGTGATTGGTGACTTTAAAGGATTTAAGAAAACCAAAGTCTTGCATGGATGAGGAAAAGTATGTCACTTTACCTGCTAAAGAGATGAAGGAAGTGATGTGAGAGATTATAGATTTCCAGGTGATGATATTGCTATTAAATTTGATATGGTTTAGAGCAAACTAGATTGTGGCCACTATGTTAACTACAATTGACTTGAAGACAAGTAGACATTGAAGGGATCTCTACTTCTCATAGATGCTCCACATATCCAATACAGTAATTGTGCAATTACCACCTATACATTGACTAAGCTAAGACCAAAGCTTTGTGGCATAGTCATAGTGTAAAAGTAGATGTAATGAGATTTCTTCTTGATTAAGGAAAAGGGAACAATTTGATGAAATACTGCAACCTCTTCTGAGCTGGAGATTGTCATCAATTGGCAACTTATCATGTGAAGGGGGAATGCTCTTGTAACACACAAACTTAGCCTGTTAAAGCCTTTTAAAGTTGTATATTTCTTTTAGGGACAACCATCCATTATCCAAGTTGAACCAAACTAGTTAGTCATGTTGGTTAGCATCGAGAAGCATTATGTGCTCCACCCATTTATGTAAAATATAAGTATGTAGGTTTGTTTTTCTGAAAGTCCAGTTTCTCTTAATCTTTCAAATAAGAACAAAGCAAGAGAGGCGAAAATGTAGAAAAAACCCTTGAATTGTTGAAATATACATATTTGAGAATCGTATTTAATGTTGTTAAAATTGTGATGTAGGAATTGGAACAACTTGTGGATGAGCTGCGTTCAGATATTATATTCAAGGTTTCTGAAACTGGAGGTCATTTGGGATCAAACCTTGGTGTTGTTTAACTCACTGTTGCTCTTCACTATGTTTTCAATGCTCCTAAAGACAAAATCTTGTGGGATGTTGGTCATCAGGTTACTTGTTATATATTACTATCAACATAGTATTTAGTTTTGGTTGATTTCATAAGGTTTTGACACTTGGTTTTATTAATACAAACATGTGTGTGTGTGTGTGTGTGTGAATTTTGCAGTGTTATCCTCATAAAATTCTCACTGGTAGAAGGAATAAGATGCATACTTTGAGGCTGAAAGATGGATTAAGTGGCTTTACAAAAAGGTCTGAGAGTGAATTTGATTGCTTTGGCACTGGTCACAGTTCAACAACAATATCAGCAGGGTTAGGTATTTCTTTCATTCATATCTATATGTATTTCTAGGTACAATTGGTTTTAAAATTTGGCTCATTAAATTTTGATAATTTTACTACACATACAGGAATGGCTGTTGGAATGGATTTGAAGGGAGAAAATAATAAAGTAATTGTTATCGGTGATGGTGTGACCCAAGCTTTTGAAGCCATGAACAATGCCGGTTATCTTCAATCTGACATGATTATTATTCTTAATGACAATAAACAGGTCTCTTTGCCTACAGCTGATCTTGATGGTCCAATACCACCTGTTGGTGCTTTGAGTAGAACTCTTAGTAAGTTACAATCAAAACAACCTATTAAAAAAATCAGAGAGGTTGCCGAGGTAATTTTCAAGTACTCATCCAAACAAATTTTGAAGGACTTGCACAACTGCAAAACTGATTTTGTATAAACAAAACATTTATGCAGGAAGTAACTAAACAAATTTATGGACCTTTGCATAGTGGCATGATTAATGGTTCTGGATCAACACTATTTGATGAGCTTGGACTTTGCTATATTGGTCCTATTGATGGTCATGACATTGATGATCTTGTTTCTATTCTCGACGAAGTTAAGAGTAATGAGAAAATTGGTCCAGTACTAATCCATGTTGTCACTAAAAAAGGTTTTGGATATCCTTATGCAGAAAGAGCAGCAGATAAGTACCATGGTAAGGGAAACACATTTTCTCTATAGAAAGCATGATTAATGTTTATGGTATGTATCTTACATGGTGTAATTTTGCAGGAGTTGCCAAGTTTGATCTTGCTACAGGAAAACAGTTCAAAAGCAAGGCTCTTACCCCGATACTCACATCGTGCTTTGCGGATGCTTTGATTGCAGAAGCAGAAGTTGACAAAGACATTGTTGGAATTCACGCTGCAATGGGAGGAGGAACTGGCATGAATAAATTCCTTCGCCGTTTCCCTACAAGATGCTTCGATGTAGGGATAGCAGAACAACATGCTGTTACATTTGCTGCAGGTCTAGCTTGTGAAGGTCTTAAGCCTTTTTGCACTATTTATTCATCCTTCTTGCAGAGAGCTTATGACCAGGTAGTGTAATTTAATACTATTCATGATAAAGTAACACATGCACCGGATCTCACATAACATTTTGCCTAACATTAACTTTTGTAAATAATGCTTTAAGTTTATATTTCGTGTATGTTCAAAGGTGGTGCATGATGTGGACTTACAAAAGCTGCCAGTAAGATTTGTGGTCGATAAAGGTGGATTTGTCGGAGAAGATGGTGCAACACATTGTGGTGATTTTGATATCACCTATATGGCATGTCTCCCTAACATGGTGGTGATGGCTCCCTCTGACAAAGCAGAGATGATCCACATGGTTGCCACTGCTGTTTCCATTAACGATCGACCTAGTTGTTTTCGATTTCCAAGGGCAAATGGAACTGGTGTTGAACTACCACCAGGGAATAAAGGCATTCCTCTTGAGGTAAGTTGGAATCTTTGCCACATTTATACTTCACAATTATACCTTATGAAGATGACTAGAAAGAATTGTTAGCAACATGTTCTCTAACATGTCACTATCTATCAAAAGTAAATTACATTAGACAATGTACTGTTGTCATTATTTTAAAAAATCAATTTTTGCAAATGAGCTTAACATTGATAATTCGAGATTGGAAAAGGTAGGATATTGATTGAAGGGGAAAGAGTGGCCCTTTTGGGTTTTGGAACAGCAGTACAGAACTGTGTAGCTGCAGCTTCCATGCTGGAACAACATGGCTTACATGTAACGGTGGCAGATGCACGTTTCTGCAAGCCATTAGACCATTCCCTCATTCGCAGGCTAGCCAAATCACATGATGTTTTGATCACTGTGGAAGAAGGATCAGTAGGAGGATTTGGATCTCATGTTGCTCAGTTCATGGCCCTTGATGGTCTTCTTGATGGAAAATTGAAGGTATATATGAATGCTTTTTATTTTTCTAACTTGACCTTAAATATTGAGCTAGTTGCTGAAAACTGAAATGTGTTTGATATTATGCAGTGGAGGCCAATGGTTATTCCTGATGTTTATATTGATCATGCTTCACCTGCTGAGCAATTGGCTGAAGCTGGTCTCACATCATCTCATATAGCAGCAACAGTGTTCAACATTCTTGGACTAACAAGAGATGGTTACTAAGACATGAAATAAACGAAAAGGATTCAGTTTTGTTCATTTCCAATAATAATATTCATGATAATACTTATGAACAATGAAAATTTTATGTTGATGCACTGCTCTAATGCTTAGAACCATAGCACAAATAAGAACCTCTCATTTGAAACTTCACATGTAGTATCAAGTATCACCAATTCATGTACTGATTTAAAGTTATTCTCTATGTGAATCATTGATTCTGGAGCATTAAATAATGTTTGCCAACACATCAAGTGTTTTTCTACCATTAAACTTATCCATCTTATTCGTATCACCTTTCCCAATAGGAATGCCATCACTGCACTATCCACTTTGATAAACAATTCCACTTGCATAGCAATTCCTTTATGAGTAAAAAGACAAATAATGCAAAGAGTAAAAGTTAAATTGAGAATATCTGAAACTGCAAGTTAATGTTCATAAGCAAGGTGCACATGGTACAAGTCAAAGATGATAAATTGGGGGACCACGTGATGCATACATGACCAAGAAACAAAATTGTAAGACAACGTTTCATGCAAAAATGCCATTTCCACACTAGACAATCAGTTGGTCTATATTACAATCGATTGTAATGAGCTTTAAAAGAAAATCTTAGTTCTTTTATTAAAGTTGAAAAGATGATATCCAAACAAATCATAACATATAATATATTAAACACACGTATCTTAAATATTTAACCATAATAGACTAAAATTCTTTGTTAATTCACAAATAGAATTGTGAAATAAAAAAGTGAGTTAGCTACGTGTAACTTTTTGAAGATCAATATTTTGTACGATACATTATATATCTTTTTCATCTAAAATGTCAAGTTCTCGTCTAGTTTTATAGAAAGGATTTTTAGCCAATGGTTTGGTGAAGATATTTGCGAGTTGGTTATGTGTATCCACAAATGTTATTTCAACATCTCCTTGAAGAACATGATCACATAGAAAATGATGTTGTATGTCAGTGTGCTTTGTTCTTGAATGCATGAACGAATTCTTTGTGATGTTGATTGCACTTGTATTATCACATTGTAAAGAAATGCATCCAAGATCGGGTCCATAGTCACGTAGTTGTTTCTTGAGCCATAGAATTTGAGTACAAGAACTTTATGCTGCAATATATTCTTCTTCGGTCGTGCTAAGAGCAACACATGACTATTTCCTACAAGACCATGATACTAATGCATTTCCTAGGATATGACATGTACAACTTGCGCTTTTGCGATCAATTTTACAACTTGCATAATCCAAGTCAGAATAACCAAATAAATCACTTATACTACATTTTGAATACCATAGGCCGATATTTTTTGTTACTTTAAGATACTCCATGATCCTTTTTACGGTAGTGAGATGAGATTCCGTTGGATTTTCTTGAAAGAGTGCATAAAGACAAACACTAAACATAATGTTAGGACGACTTGCTGTCAAATATAGTAATAAACCAATCATACATTGATACTTTGTAATATCAATTAAACCACTGAATTCATCTTGATTTACTTACGCTTAGGAGTCCATTAGAGTAGACATTGCTTTGCAATTGTCCGTATCAAATCTTTTCAACAATTCTTTGCAATACTTGGATTGGTTGATGAAGATGACATTCTTTAATTGCTTAATTTGTAGTCCAAGAAAGTAGTTCATCTTACCCATCATAGACATCTTAAATTCTCCTTGCATCATCAATGAAAATTCTTCATATAGATCTTTGTTTGTTGATCTGAATATGATATCGTCAGCATAGAATTGAGCCAATAAAGCATGAACTTTGATTTTATTTATAAATAAAGTATTATCAACTTTACCTTTTTTAAATCCTCTTTCACATATAAAGTTGCTAAATCTATCCTACCATGCTCTTGATCCTTGCTTTAAGTCATAAGGAGCTTTCTTCAACTTGAAGACATGTGAATGATTCTTGAAGTCTTAAAAAAGGGGAGTTATTTGACATAGACTTCCTCATTGATGTATCCATTGAAGAATACGCTCTTGACATCCATTTGGAAAAGTTGAAAATTTAATAAACATGCATAAGCAAGTAATAAACTAATAGCTTCTAACCATACAATCAGAGTGAATGTTTCTTCAAAGTTCCTTCTTCTTGATTTGAGCCACCAATCTTGATTTGTTTGGAACAATTATACCATTCTTGTCAAGTTTGTTCTTAAACACACATCTAATACTTATTTTGTGTTTATCACTTAGCCTAGGAACAAGTTCCCAAACTTGATTTCTCTCTAATTGACTTAATTCCTCTTGAATAGCAATTATCCATTGATCGTCTCCTAAGGCTTCATCAATCTTGGAATTTGATAAACAAATGCCATATTCAAGCAAGCATCTTTGAGATTAAGCCTTGATGAAACTCATTTGCTTATGTCACCAATTAATTTGTCAATTGGATGATCATGATGGGTTATCCATTCTTGAGGAAGATCACTTTGATTTGACTCTTGTTGTGAAACTTCTCTTTGGTGTTCCAGTTAATCAACATTGGTATCTTTGGCAACATCTTCTGAAGGAAATTCTAATGTATCATCATCATCACATACAACTATATCTTTCTTAGAGGTGTTAGATTCATCAAAGGAATCATGAATTGATTCTTCAATACTTAAAGTCATTTTATTATAAATTTGATAAGCTTTACTAGTGAGGGTGTAACCAAAAAATATACCTTCCTTTGGCTTTGTCATTGTTGAGGAGAAAAACACTTGCATATAAATATATGAAAGTGAGTAATATTTGGCTTTCTTCCTTTGAAGAGTTTGTATGGAGTCTTCTTCAATATTGGTCTTATAATAACCTGATTAGTTACATAACATGCCGTGTTAACTGCATCCGCCCAAAAATACTTTGGTATACTTGAATCACTAAGCATTGTTCTTGTAAGTTCTACTATAGATCGATTATTTCTTTCCACCACTCCATTCTGTCGTGGAATCCTTGGTGCTGAAAAATTATGGAAGATACCATGTTCTTCACATAATTCTTCAAATTGTGCATTTTGGAACTCCCCACCATGGTACTTCTAATTGATACAATTTTTAATGATTTTTCATTTTGAATTTGCTTTGCATACTTCTTAAATGTTTTGAAAGCATCACTTTTTTGCACAAGAAACAAAGTTCACGAATATCTAGAAATATTATCAACAATAACTAAGACATATACATTACCTTTGGAGCTTCTTCTTCTTGACGGACCAAACAAGTTCATGTGCAACAATTGAAGTGACCTTGTTGTTGATACCATATTCTTTGGCTTGAAAGTTGATTTGGTCTATTTTACTTTTCGACAAGCATCATATAATTTATTTTTGACTAACTTTATCTTTGGTAAACTAATGACTAAATCATGTTTGACTAATTTATTTAAATGTTCCATATGAATATGAGTTGCCCTTTTATGCCAAAGCCACGAGTCATTGTTGTTTACCAGGATACATTTTACTTTTAAAGATAAATTATCTAAAGACATCATAAAAATATTATTGATTCTTTTACCTTTGAGTTTTACCTCATGAGTGGCTTCATCTTCAATCAAGCATTCATCTTTGGTGATCTTAATTTTGAAACCTTTGTCACGAAGTTGGCTTATGCTTAGAAGATCTTGCTTTAGTCCTTCAACATAAAGTATATCTTCAATGATTGTGAAAGGTGGTGCTCCAATTTTATTAATGCCACGAATTTTTCCTCTGTTGTTGTCCTAAGGGACATAACCCTTGGCATTAAGCACTAGATTTGAAAATTTGCTTATATCTCCTATCATATGTTTCAAACAACCACTAATGGTAAGTATGTAGTACAACTAAGAGGGAGGATTAATTATGTCTGTTGAAATTTTCTTGTATTTAGAGTTGGTGTTCACTTTTATCTTGGTTAATGAATAGGTGATGAAAGCGGTAAAGTGCAAAAATAAAGAACATCAAAGATTTATACTAGTTTCCCTCACAATCCGAGAGTATGTCTAGTCCCCTTACCACATGTAAGAGATTTTATTATTGTTAGATATTAATGGATAAGATAATCCTAGTATTCCTATGCAAGATTCAAACAAAATCACCAAGAACAATTCTCTTGTGATTTAACACACTTATTTCAAACAATCATGGATAATAAATAAAGGCCTCTATAAATAGATACAATCCACCTTTTTATAGATCCCTCCTTGTACCAAATAATCCTTGATACTTGGGTAAAACAATGAGTCGAATAATATGAAGACTAAAATCTTCTTCCCTTTCAAATATTAAATTGAAGAACAAAATACTATCTTAAGTGTTCAATGATACTTTGTTGAATGTGATATCAAAGTATGATTCAAAAAGTATCTAAGTATGAAAATTCTATTAAAGAAATAATGCAGAGATATTTTTACAAGTATTTTGAAAGAGGTAACAGTAAAATGAAATTTGAAAATAAATTCATAGAGTACATACAAGTATACAACCATTCAAAGTTTATGGCAATGGTTGGAATAAATACTGAAAAAGGCTAAACCAGTGGCGGAGCCAGGAGCAAAATTTTGAGGGGGCCATAAATATAAATCAAATATGTAGATAATTTTAAATTGTAATCTATAATAGTAATTTCCTTCTTAATTATTGTTAATGTCGTACCATCCACAATCACATCAATCCACAATTGTAGTGTAAGTAATTGCACATTACGCTGCCATTAATTTTGCTTTTGATTATTCAAGTATTTTCATAGAAACACAAAATTTAAAATTTTAACATTTAATTTATCTTCTATGTAATGAAAAATTTGAACATTAAATATTTTAAACAATATATTTTAAACATTTCCCAATCAAAATTTACGTCGCAAAAGACACAATGCAAACATCAACGACCGAAATTATAATACTCACAAGTCATAAATAATATATGTAATTTTAATGCATTTCTACTAAAAACATTACAATAGTATAGGCTTTTGAGTTTAAACTGAAATTATAACAAATAAGTAAAAAAAGTTTAAACTGAAATTATAACAAATAAGTAAAAAAAACTGAAATTATAAGAAATAAGTAAAAAAAGTTTAAACTAAAATTATAACAAATAAGTAATAAAAATGGCCACATTGAGGGTTGAACCAAAGACCTCTTAAGCTTTTGAAGAAGACCTTGAACATTTAACTAACTCATTAAATTTGACTATATACTTTATATAAATATAACATATTTGGAAACATGTTGGGGTGGCCATGGCCACTCCCTGTCCCAACGTGGCTCCGCCACTGGGCTAAACATTGAATGGAAGAGATGCATGCAACATGTATAATGAACTGGTGCTTTGAAACAATGTGTTTTTCTGAGGCAAGCTAGGTACAACCGATTGAACAAATGAGCGACTGATTGTCTGAGTGTAACATAAATAATTTTTTTTAAAACAATGCTAGAGACAACTGATTGTAGTTTTTGACAACAAATTGACATAGTTGAAATATTTTTTTTTAAATATGAATCAGTGACAACCAATTGGTGCCACCCAACAACCGATTGACATAGTAAAGAAAAATAATAATTTTTTGATAAGCTTCAGTAGCAATAGGTTGAGGCATATAACAACTGATTATTATCCCTTGAATTGGTCTTTCCAAAAAGGCAAAGGCAAAAACAAACTTGTGTCAATAGATTGCAAATGTTGACAGCTAATTGTCATACTATAAAAATTGAAAATAATTTTAAGTGTTTGATCCAACCTTATGCAACATTTATTTAAACAACCCTATTATATATGTTAAGAGTTTCATATACCTTAAAATTTGATGAATGAAGGTCTTGAATAATTTCATGATATAATCCTCTTTTATTATTCTTCTTTTTGATATGGAAGTAACTTAAGATTATGTATTCATTAAAAAAAAGTTGGAAGCTTAACTTCACACGATAACCTTATGGGTCCTATAGTGTTAGTTAGGAAGACTTTCATTTATTTTGAGCCTTTTCCTTATTGTAGGGTTTATACGTATTCCAAACATTTTGTTTATAAAGGTTTTGTCCTGGATAAGTCTTGACTTTGGCTTATAAACCCTTTAGAACCTTTGGTAAAAAAAGTATTGGGTTATGGTTTCTTCTGAATCTCTAACTTAGGAGTCTTGGGTCCTGGTTTCTTCAGAACCTTTGAATTTTGAGTCTTAAGTTTTGCTTTATTCATAATCTTTGATTTAGAATCTTAGGTTCTTATTTCTTCAGAACCTTTTACCCTTATGATCTTATATAAGTGATATGATATTCAAATGCGAAAAATTCATAAATAATTTTTTTGTGATAAAATTTCTAATATTTAGTGATAAAAATATTAGTATAATTTACGAGATAATGTTAAAAAAAAACGAGTTCACTTAATTTGAATTAGAACTCTCTGACACAAATTAAAATATATGTTGATAACAACTTTTAAATCTTGATGAATCATCTGATAAAACAAATACATAAAATAACTTATTATTAAATATTAATGGTTTAAATTTTTTAATAAAATAAATAAAAAAATTTAAAATTTGATATAAAAGAAAATTTCATATGATACATAATAAAATCAGAAGAAAAAACCGAATATAAATAAAACATAAAAACTTATTTAAAAGTGCAATAATTATAATTTATACTAAGTACAAAAATTCAAAAATAATTTAAACACGGAGAATAATTATAATAAGTTGATGGAAACAATTGAGAAAAATCACACAAAGGAGAAGCAGTAAAACGAAAGAAAATATATAATTTTGAAATGATAAAGTTATACCGAGGATATTTTAGTAAATAGAGTAATTTTTATATTAAAAATTATATTTTCTCCCCTCTCCTTCAAATCCCTCTAATTTGAAAGGATGCAAGAAATGTGTTTTGGAGAGATTTTGCTCCCCTCACCTTTCCTCTCCCCTCTTAAAATTTAAACAAACACATTAAATTAGAATTTCTCCTCCCCACTCCTCCACTCCATCTACCTCGAACCAAAACTCATCCTAAATATTTTGATGTCATTTTATAAAAACTCTCCGAATTGAATTGAATTTTCAAATATACTGCATTAATTCAAATAATATCCTGAATTTTCAAATATCCTAAATATACTGCATTAATTCGTTTTATTAGTTGACTTGATTTGTTTTAATAAAAGTTAGTATTAGTTTTTCTTATTTATTTTTACTATTTAATTTTATTAATTCAAATAATATATCTACTATTTTGTACTATATGTTTTTTTTTTAAGAAGTTATCATTTTACCATATTTTTACAATATTATTATCAACTAAAAATTATAAATTATAAATTTGAATATTAAAAAGGCTCAATCCAAAATAAACTGCATTAAATTAAATAAATTTAAATAAGGCTAAATTATAATTTTGGTCTCTTATCCCTACTTTAGCTAAAAAATAATATTTATATGTCATTTTTAAAATACGTGGCATATAATAAAATATTATTTAGGTATTATACAATTATAAAGAAGAAAAAACATGTATTTTAAAAAAATAAAATATACTTGTTTTTTTTAGTCAAATAGAAATGAGAGCATTAAATATTTAAAAATAAAATAAAAAGACTAAAATCATAAAAATAATAAAATAAGAAAAACAAAAATATAATTGAGCCTTTAAATAATGTTTTTTTAAATATTATTATTCGTTGAATTGAATTATGTAAACTTTTGTCTAGAAGCGATATCGCACATTTCATCTGATATGTGACGACATATCATGAATTGAATAATACACAAGCGCGTGTAATGAAAATGATAAACAGCGCGTGGGGAGTAGAAGAAAGAAAACTTGAAAATGTCGCCACGATGACCCTACTGTAGGCATGGAAAACAAACCCCAACAACCAGGACCAGCCACCACCGTATCGTAACTTCTCCGCCAAATATCCAACCACTCTCCAACAACCGCACTTTCCTTCAAACAATTTCATCTCAATGGAACCCCAATCTCAACCAACTTCACCTCCGATGGACGCTCCCGACGATCTCTCCTCCGTTTGGGACCTCAGCTACCTCCTCGACTTCAATCTCGACGACGACGCCTCACTTCCCTTAAACCTCCACAACGAACCTCCACTTCCAATTCCCGCTCCAATTCCAAACCCTAACCCTAATCCTTCGGAGAATGACAAGATCCGGAAACGCGACCCGAGACTTACTTGCTCCAACTTTCTCGCGGGTCATGTACCGTGTGCATGTCCTGAACTAGATGCGCTGCTTGAAGATAACGGTTTACCAGGGAAAAAACGCGCTCGTGCTGCACGTGCTTCTGCATCGGCGCGGTGTCAGGTTCCGACTTGTGAAGCTGATATCTCTGAACTTAAAGGCTATCATCGACGGCATAGGGTTTGTTTGCGATGTGCTAATGCTGTTACTGTTCTTATTGACGCCGAGGAGAAAAGATACTGTCAGCAGTGTGGAAAGTAAGATTTGAACTTAATTAGTTTATGTTCATGATTTCAATTAGATTGTGTTTATGTCGATCCATGATGATATTGATTTGTTGATGCTGCAGATTTCATGTTTTACCGGATTTTGATGAAGGGAAAAGGAGTTGTAGAAGGAAATTGGAGCGGCATAATACTAGGAGGCGGAGAAAGCCTGCTGATTCTGTAGCAGCAGTTGATCATGAAGTTCAAACTGTTACTCAGAATGATGATTCCAATTGTGATGGAGAAGCAGGGATAGGTTGGTTGGTTTATTTCTGGATCAGCATCACATTATCACTTTGTCAACTGTTGAGTCAATGGTGGAATAATTGTTTTTTTTTTCTTTTGCTTAGGATGGCATGTTGTAATTTGATTGGATGTGGTTTTTATTCACTGGATGTGTATGGATCTTGCAGATTATTCGAATTTGAGTAGTGAGAATATTGAAAAAAGAGTGTCTCTGGATCGTGAAGAAGAACCGGTTGCTATTGGGTCCTCAACTCCGGAGACCCTGAATATTAATGGGGAGAGTGGTGTGTCATTTGTTGCTTCTACTGAAACACAAGCAAATATTGGAAATGATGTTTCCAATCTTTCCAAATCGCCTTCATATTGTGACAATAAGAATGATTATTTATCTATGGTGGGTTGTCCTGCTTGTTTATTGCTTTTTATTTCATGTGTTTATTTTTTGCGCGAAATTGTGATTGGTGTTTTCTGATTGAATGTTTGCTTGTAGTGCCAAACAGGCCGGGTTTCTTTTAAGCTTTACGATTGGAATCCTGCGGAATTTCCTAGAAGGCTACGGCTCCAAGTATTTAAAGCATTTTTAATACAGTTTAGTATTTTGATTGTGGCATGGTTTTCTGCCATCTACATGTCATTCACTGATTAACAAGCTGTCAAATGTTTTTGCAGATATTCCAATGGTTGGCAAGTATGCCTGTGGAGCTAGAGGGATATATCCGCCCTGGCTGTACAATCCTGACAATATTTATTGCAATGCCAAATATTATGTGGGTAAATGTAAGTCCTACTTGATGTTCTTGACATTATAGTTCTAGTACCTTTTCTTAAGTGGTTGTCAGATGTAAAATGAATGCTTTCTTATTACCGGTTAAGTGCCCCGTATTGGACTCTATGGCTCTTTGTTATGCTCATTCCAACGGTTGCTAGTTTTGCTATATTGAGATGTTTGTTTGTGTTCTAATAAATTATGTGCTACCTTTAACATTTCTCTCTCCCCCTCACTCTACAAATTGGGAATTCCATTGATCAACTAACAGAAAGAATTGAAGCCCCATTATCAAGTTTTAGCTTAATTTGACTGGTTAATATTTTCCCCTTTGATTTATGACTTCATTTTGTCTCTTATGGATCAACCAGCTACTCAAAGACCCTATGTATTACGTATGTGATCTTGTTGCTCCCAAAAGATGCTATCTGGAAGAGGCACCGCTCTTATTCATCTGAATGACATGATCTTCCGTGTTATGAAAGGTTTTTTTCTTCTTCTGTTTCATTTGTTTCCTTCTAATTTTTGGTTCACTCTTCTCCTAAATTATTTGAGTTGTTTTTCTTGAAGAGTATTTTAGAACTTGATAGTTACGAGTTATGATTACCTTTATTGCGTGTTGATGCTCCATCTCAGAGATATGGAGCATTGTGTTTCTGATTTTTATGAAACAAATTGAACAGTTGATTCTTCAATTGTATTTTGTAATTAATACAATTTTTTGTTATTTTGAGTTATATGCTTTAAATTCCGAGTCTGGAAGCTTTCAATTTGTCTAAATTAGCTAGTACGTTTCAATGATTACAGATGGAAGTTCTGTGACAAAAGTCGAGGTAAACGTGCAGGCACCTAAGCTTCATTACATTCACCCCACATGCTTTGAAGCAGGAAAACCCATGGAATTTTTTGCTTGTGGAAGTAACTTGCTGCAGCCTAAGTTTCGGTATGTAGTTTCACCTCCTTCCAAACATCAGATAAAGTAGATTTTTGCCATATTCATTTGACAGATGAAAGCGTATATATTTGCATTTGTGCATTATATATAGTTTTGGCTGGGAAAACACGCTTATGTCATAAGGAGAGTGATAGAAACTAGAGCCACCCAAAGGTGATTAATAGAAAAAACAACTTAGTAATGAAATTGTGTTTGTATTATTCCTGAAATGAAAATATTAGTGGAATGAATCCATATTGCCTATAACTGAGCTCCTAGTCTGTCCATATCTAACTGATCTTTCAAGATACCTTTCTCAATCCTTCATATAATAGAACCCGCATGCGATTTCCCCTCTATCATTTCCCTGCCGGTGGATGTTCCCATTCTCTCCTTAATTATTCCAGCATAAATCTGCAAGTCCCTGGACTTGGGCAGCTGCTAAGATAACAGTCTATTTGGAATCCAATTGTCACTTGAAGTCCCAAGTTCACAACAGAAAGGGATGGAAGGTGATGTTGAGTGTTATGACCGAGTAGTGAGATTGCAGCATTTGAAGCTCTCACCGAATCTAAAGTACAAACCATTCTATTAACTTTGAAAAGAACTCTAGGCTCCCATATAATTGATCGATGGAAAAAAAGTAATTAACATGATACATAGTTTTGTGATTGATTGGGTTTTAGATTCATAATTTCATACTGAATGCATTGTCTTGAGGTTATCTAACACTTTGTAAGTTTTACCAAATTTGCTGCACCTGTGTAAAAATTGCGATTTAGGATGCACATTCTAGTTACGCTACTTCTGTTTCTAAGATCACTTCAAAACATACTTTGGGACTATATTTTAAGGAAAAAAGAGAGGGCAGCGATTATTCTCATAAGCATGCCATGGCTCTAATCTGTTCAAAAGAAAAGAGTGAGGCAAAGACTTCTAACAATAGACAAGAGGCAACAGGATTTTACCATGGGATGGAAAGGGAAAGAGGGAGGGGCTTAGATTCTTTTCTCCCAATACACAAAAAAGGGGAGAAATGAATTTACCATGGGAAAGAGAAGAGGATAGAATCAGGTTTTTTTGGTGAAAGAGGGGGGAGAGCAAGTGATACTTTCCTTCTGCAAGCAAATGGGGACGGAGGATAAACATTTAAAAGTTATAATAGTTGTATTTAAATGTAATTAATCATTGTTAGAAAGAGGCTTTGATATGAATGCATTGAGAAGAACAAGCAACTGATAATAAATGTAGCTTTAAAAGCGGAAGAATATGAGATATAAAATCTTATTCATAATCATTGCTTCATAATCTTTTCTCTTGATGTTTTATCATTTTGATTTTGCTTACATCAGGACTAAGACTTAATTGTTTTCCGTAGCAGTCGTTCATCATTTCTTTCCAAGTACGCAATAAGGACTGTTAGGCTACATAGTCTATTAGTTAGTATATGAATGTAGATCCTACCTATATTACATTAATGAAGCGTAACATCTAATTAACATGTCATTTTTAAACTCGGTCCGCCACAGGACCTACTAATCCTAATCCAGGGACAAATCACATTTAAGTAATACCCTTATGTACTACATACTTGATATGGTAAAACACTGCATTACTGCTTCCTGAAGAGAACTAGATACTACAATTGGATAGGAATTGAATATCCTTAATAGGGTTGTATCCCCATACTAGCTGCAAAGTTTAGTTGGTGCTACCTTTGTTATTAATCTTTTTGATGCCATTCCGATTTTTTAGTCCACACATGTTTATGCTCATTTTCAAATGTATCATATTTGTTTAGCTAGTTTATATTTTGGTTCACTTATCTAATGTACTGCTGACTGTAATGAGGTTATAATAATGGCAGGCTTCTTGTATCTTTTTATGGAAAATATATGAAGTACGAGTATTGCATTCCGTCTCCACATAACTGGACTGAAGACAATATTTCTTGTGCTTTTGACAATCAGTTATATAAGATATGTGTCCCTCATATTGAGGAAAATCTCATGGGCCCTGCATTTATTGAGGTAGTTATTTACATCTATTTGTTCCTTATCTATGCATTGGCCTTAATTTTTTATTTCCTGTTTGCTATGTTGCACAGCATGTCGAGATCACTTGATGCTGGCCAATACTTACTTTTGGCATGCTTTCTTTTAGATTTGTTAATTTCATATGCATTATTTGCAATTAAATTGCCTATATGACATAATACTTTAGCATGTTGTTCTAGAAAATAATTTAACAAATTGGGGAATATTGGAGTTTTAATGGGTGCAATTGAGTACTTTGAGCTTTAAGTATTTGGTTTAATTTGGAAGTGTCATATTTTTTGCTGGCAATTTCCTTTCTATATTTTGTTCTTGTTTTTTTTTTTTTTTAAAATTTCTGATAGAGAAGTTAAAGTGTTAAACAACTAGAGTTAGAGAAAGATCTAGAAAAACTATTAAGAGAAATTATCAAGAAGGATCTCGAGATTAACGATTTGAATGAAGCATGGTTTTGGATTGAACATTATGGTTGAAGTTGATCTAGGTAACCGGTTCCACTTAGTGGGACAAGGCTTGGTTGTTGTTGTTCTGATAAATTAATTTCAATGCATCAATAGATTATCATATTCCAATATGCAAAATTTTAGCATATCCATAAAAGTCTTACCAGCATTGAATTCTGCACTGAAATTTTATTGGTTCTTTTCATTTACTAATTTCATGCAAAATTTACTGTACCACTTCATATTTTTTTACCTGTGTTTAATCTTTTTTTTTTCCTTTCCTTTTTATAGGTTGAGAATGAGTCTGGTTTATCAAACTTTATTCCTGTACTTATTGGTGATAAAGAAATTTGCACTGCAATGAAGTTATTGCAACAAAAACAAGATGTATCTCTCTCTAAACAATTTCGGTCTGCATCCCGTGGCTCTATTTGTAGCTCATGCAAAGCTTTTGTACATATTCATACATCATCATCTGACTTGCTTGTAGATATAGCATGGTTACTTAAGGATCCTACTTCAGAAATTTTTGACAGAATGGTATCTGCTTCACAGATTCAAAGATATTGCCATTTGTTGGATTTTTTAATTAGCAATGATTCAACTATCATTTTGGGAAAAATATTGCCAAATTTGATAATTTTAACAGAAAGCATAAAATCCAATACAAATGATGTTGACATTGACGAGCTACTAAAGTGCATGCATGATGCCAGAGATGCTATTTGTCAGAAAGGTGGAAGTATAGTTTTGCACTCCAAAAGGGAAGGCTTTAAACCTGCCCAGTGCTGTTCTCAAGACGACAAGTTATCAGTTGATGTTAATAGTCAGGTAGAGCTATTAATTTTGTTTGTTTTATTCCCTTGGCAATGACATGAATTAGTTTTTAGCTTTAAGGTTAAGGCACTCTAATGCTTTTATCATAATTAACATGTATCTTGTCTTATACATTGATTATTTTTGCTATCCAGGGTATCCTGTTTAATGCGGATCCAGAGTTGGGAGTTCAGAGAAGTCTTGCTTTTGATAAAAAATATCATAAGGTACCACTTTTGGAAAGGGATATTATTATGAATATGGAAGACTTGCCTAATAGACATGACCGTCGAAATCTTACTCGGGGATTCTCGACCTCTCGACCGACTGTTTTTGTACTTGTTTCGGTTGTTGTTTGTCTCGCTGTATGTGTATCCATCTTTCATCGTGGAAGGGTTACAGAGTTAGCAGTATCCATTAGAAGGTGTTTGTACCATTAGCAATCTTTTCAATTTATTTGAATTGTATTTTGTAGCTGGTACATATTTGTTGTAACACTAAATAAACAGGTGTCATTAGAACAAAAGTAGGTAGGTATTTGATTACATTGGAACTTGGAAGCTCTGTCCAACCGTGTTGATTTATGGATTTTCATCAATTTTGATATCCTGGAAAATTGCGGGTCATAGGTGCTAATTATGAACCCAAAATTATGGGTAGAAGGTATAATTAGGCATACTATACTATTATTACAAGATAATAATAATAATACATTTTGTTCATTTTCGTTTCACCTTGTTGTAGTAAAACTTAGCAATGTAATTATTCTAATTTGTACTAAACTTTGGTTAAAAGGTTAAAAAGAGTAATTATTCAAAGTTGTGATTATCTTGCTGGCATTCTGCAAGTAGCTTGTCATGATAAGAAATTCATAGAAAAATAATACATTTTGTTCATTTTCGTTTCACCATGTTGTAGTAAAACTTAGTAATGTAATTATTCTAATTTGTACCAAAGTTTGGTTAAAAGATTAAAAAGGGTAAGATAAACATTCAAAGTTTGTGATTATCTTGCTGGCATTCTGCAAGTAGCATGTCATGATAAGAAATTCATAGAAAAATAATTTATTGCTAAAGAAGTATGCAAGTAGCATGTCGTGATTGGACTGCATTTAGTTAGTTGGACTTATTATTTTTTTGCACCAAACATGAGTTGAACCAAAGCCCCCTTTGTCAATGGTAAATTTCTACCACTAGATCAATATATTTTGTTTGCTTCAACTTTACAAATAGCAATTATATTAATATATTTCTTATTATTTTTTAATTATTAGAAAATTTTTATACATTTGATCTGTAACAAAAAAAAATTCTTTTTAATTCCTTACAAAATTTAATTGAGTCATGTTAATCACATATATTCTATAATCTATCATACATTATAATAATATCACATTGAAATCAGACAATAAAAATTCTATATTTTTATCACATATGTTATAAATGTATTATCAAATTTAAAATAGTATAGTACCATCAAATTTCAAAACACCCATCATGACCTATCAATATCCTACAACTAGTTTTAAAATCTCTCTTGCAAGCATCCAAACAAACATAAATCTCTGAAATAATAAAGGAGATGATAATGTTTTGGTACAATATTTTGGAATTTTCATCCACTATCTTATAGTTTAAGTAGCGGCTGACAATATTTTTTTTTGCACCTGCTTCTTCAGTATCATATTTCTTTTGTAGAGCTTCCCATACCTGATTAGCAATCTTATAATTACTATAGTAATCGTACAAATGGTCAACAAGATTGTTCAAAGTGTGATTTTTACAAAGATAATCATTATCTTTCTAGATGGAAATCTCTTTTATGAGCTATAAATCATCTGCTGCAGCTTTTACATCATCTTCTTTAGTTTTTATAGTCTATAGTCTAATTCAGTTGAGTTAGAAACAAAGATATCTTCAGTCAGAACCTAGTCACACTTCTTTAAAGTTAAGAAAAATTTCATCTTAACTTCTCAACATTTGAAGTGAGAATCCTCAAACTTAAATGGTTTGCCAAAGACAACAGCGACTATAGTAGTACCAATAATTTTCTAAGTAGCCATGGCAGTTAAAGAAATGTCTTAATATTGTAGTTTTTCGTTTTGAAAAACTTGATACAAAGAAAATTATCGGGTCTAGTCGTGGATCACTACGCTCTCTTTAAGACATTTCGCCGTACTACCAATAATTATGCGAAGCAGTCGAGTTTCGAAGACTTCTCCAGGATAAAACAACTCGTTCGAAAATACGATTATCACTTGCACCGTAATGAACTATTCTAAGAGAAACACCTTCAAATGGTATTTAAACCACTTGTAGTATTTGGAAATGATCCAGTTCTTGATGGCACAATAAGCCACTTGATAACAGAAAAGAAAAATTTCAGATGAAGCGGAGCATGGAGAGAAGAGAGAATTCGAATATCGAATTTTGGAATAAAGAACAAGTGATGGGATGGTCGGTATTTATAGTCGAGAATCTGACTCAAATGAAGAGAAAATTGTGGGGAAACTTGAGCAGATCTAGTCCATTACTGGCCATTACAAACTTGGTCAGCAAGGAGACCAAAGACTTGGTACACACAAAAAACCGAACCGAGCCGGTCAGACGGGTGGCAACCGCGCGTGTAATGTTCCATGGTAATGTGTTCTCACTCAACTACGGAATTGAATATCCCTTGGGGTCCAACCCAATTTATCCACTTGAAATATATAAACACTACTAAAGTGTGTTCTCCCTTCTACGCAGGACTTTAATGAATCTATTCAAATTCAAAAACCCTATGCAGTTCATAGTTGTACTCATTTATTGTCAATTTAATACCATTAATTTGTTCCAAATCTCCACTCAAATAATCATCATACCAAGATTTCCAACAAGATGAGACAAACATCTAAGTTTTGTTTCATTAAAACGATTGATCTACCACATGATATTGAAATAATGCAACCTTTTAAAAAACCTTTATGTCTTTCTCACTTTTTGAAATAATTTAGCTATCTCAATCCATTTTCTGACCAGTCATTTGATTAAACTAGAAAACTGCCACTACACCAATTTTATCGTATGCGACCACTTGCATGAAAATACTTTGAATAATGCATATATCCACATATATGTGCATCCACATATATGTGCTCAATCATTGTAATTCTTTTAATGGCAAATATTATGTATTGAAGAAAGATTGTAAACTAGAAACTAAGATTGTAACATATAGTTAGCAATAAGTTGATTCCTACTCTACAAATGTGTTGATTCAATTATGCTGCTAGTGTAAGATTTTATATTTTTTTTAATAAGTAGATATTCTCTAAACTTGAGGTCTGCATCAACAAATCTTGAAAGCCAACTCATATGATTTTATTCCTTAAACGTCACTATCAGTTAGGCATGAAACATTCTCATTCACACTTCTATACTATAGTTTTACATCTTAATAAAAAGTTATTTAGTTGTTATAATATATCACTATTCACCGTATTATTGAACAGTAAAATATGGTGTACGTTATTATATATGATTTAGTGTAAAAATAACAATTTTGTTCCTGAAACTACAAAAAATAAACAATACCAATCATGCATTCACCAGAGAATACACATGCAAATCTGTTAACAAAATAATCACAACTTGCATTGTAGCTTTTCCAAAAGATAGGGGTATTGATTAAGTGGAATGCCATGTCATTGACAGCTTCATTTCACACACTTGTCATTTTGTTACCTTGACGTGCCCTTTCCTCTAGCTATATTTTCCAATGCAAATATGAGGACCAAATTGTCATCATGTAAAAATAATGTTGCACACTTGCACTTATACATGCAGTATAAATGTCATGCTTTTGCATATGGTATTTCACAACTCTCAACTTTTAGAAAATAGTGTTATTATTATTGCTACTAGTTAGAAAATGAGAAATGAAGATGTTGAGAATGGAGAAATTAATGTGGTAAAGAATATGCAAGAACCATTCATTCAAAAAGGGAGTGATGCATGTGAAGAAGTTGAATCAGATAAAAGTGTGGAAAATGGATCCATTGGAATGGTTTTGCTCAGCACATTTGTAGCTGTTTGTGGCTCTTTTTCTTTTGGAACTTGTGTAACTACTCTTTCCTATTAGACTAAACAACTTAACTAAATTTATAGGTTATTATGTTAAGCTCAAGTTACTAATTTTGTTATTAGGTTGGTTATTCAGCACCTACTCAAGCTGCTATAAGGGAAGATCTTAATCTATCCCTTGCTCAGGTAATTACTACTACCATTCTTGGTTTTCGATTAACTTTACATTTTTAATAATTGAAATTTTTGGATTTGCAGTTTTCAATGTTTGGTTCTTTGGTGACAATTGGTGCAATGCTTGGAGCTATAACAAGTGGTAGAATTACTGATTTCATTGGTAGAAAAGGGGTATGTATGTGACACTTAACCCTGTCGTTTAAGATTTTGACACACGAATGAATAAAGTTGCGTAACAAACAAACAGGCTATGAGAATTTCAACAGGATTTTGCATTATAGGATGGTTAGCTGTCTTCTTCTCTAAGGTATGTATGTGTTCATCATCTTGTAATTAAAAAATTGTGGCAAAAAAGATAAGAGAAACTTATTACTTGTATTGCAATGCAGGGTTCTTCCACACTTGACTTGGGAAGGTTATTCACTGGATATGGAATCGGAGTCATCTCATATGTGGTAATTAATTCATAATCAACTTCAACTTATTTTCATTCAAAAAAGTTTTAACTTATTTATATATGTTTCTAACAAAAATCAGCAAAATGGATCAGGTTCCTGTATATATAGCAGAAATAGCACCCAAAAATCTTAGAGGAATGCTTGCAACAACGAATCAGGTGAAAAAGTGTATATCTTTTGGCCTAATTAAGTATCATTGAATTGGATTTTAGCAGTGACTATATGATTGTTTTGCAGCTTATGATTTGTATTGGATCATCAGTGTCATTTTTAATAGGAAGTGTAATAAATTGGAAAACTAGCACTAGCAGGTAGTAATTCATAACACTAGTTTTGAATTTTTGAGTCAAGGATATAACTGATTGTTCATTGGTTTGGTTTGGCTTGAACTTTTGAAGGACTAGTGCCTTGTATTTGCTTGTTGGTTGGTTCGTGCTTCATTCCGAGTCTCCTAGATGGCTGGTAAGCATTAAGCTATAACATCTGTTTGGATTAGCTTTTGAATTTATCTACTAATATAAGCACTTAAAGACTATTTGAGAGAGCTTAGGAAAACATGTTACGACATGTTAATAATTTTTCAGGCAAAGGTTGGTCGCGACAAAGAGTTTGAACTAGCTTTAAAGAAACTCCGGGTAAAGAAGTTGATATTTCTAATGAAGCTATTGAAATTATGGTACATTCACAGTTTTCTTAAGTGATCAAACACCATAAAAAAAGTTCAAATTCACTTGTCATGTTTGATGACACAAGGTGAATTAAATTTTGCTTGCAGGATAATATTCAAACTCTTCAAAGCCTTCCAAAGACTAAGATGTTTGATTTGTTCCAAAGTAGATATATTCGGTCTGTAGTAGTAAGTAACGGACTTTACTTATAGCAATTAAGCTCATTCAAGAATCTGTGGGTATAATTAATATACTGTTTGTAACAATTTCAGATTGGTGTTGGACTAATGGCATTTCAACAATCTGTTGGAATTAATGGCATAGGATTCTATACAGCTGAGATTTTTGTAGCAGCAGGTAACTAAGACGAAAATGGATGCTGATTGTAAAATGATTGGTTTAGTGGTGAATTTGGCGTGATTCCAAACATGTTTCGTTCGTCATAGTTTTCATTGATTCTATTTTAACTTGATTTTCAGGGCTTTCTTCAGGAAAAGCTGGTACTATAGCTTATGCTTGTATACAAGTAATTGATTTCTTTATAATTTATCATAAATTAACCATATAATTAATAATGATCTTGTCTAATCTGTATTTGTTACATTGAATTATGACAGGTTCCATTTACCATGTTGGGAGCCATTTTGATGGATAAATCTGGAAGAAAGCCTCTTATAACTGTAAATCTATTTGCAAACACTTACTAATCAACTACATGTAAATGAAAAGGAAATAAGAACTTTAGGTTTAACTAAATTAATTCTTGTATATATATTCAGGTTTCTGCTAGTGGAACATTCTTAGGCTGCTTTATTACAGGAATTGCTTTCTTTTTCAAGGCAAGTCTTTACTAAAACTGTTGCTTGTGTCATAAGAAACATTCAAATACTCTTCTCGTCTGTTAGTATTTTTATGTATCAGTTCTAAATTCATCTATATGACTTCTTCATATGGATCAGGATCAAAGCTTATTGGTTAAGTGGGTGCCAACATTGGCAGTTGCGGGCGTGTTGGTGAGTTTTCTTCCTCTTTGCTTTTCTATTCAATTCCTTGGGGTGATTGAAGTTCTGTCATTTTTGTTCTTGTAATCAGATCTATATAGCATCATTTTCAATTGGGTTGGGATCAGTTCCTTGGGTGATGATGTCTGAGGTATGTATGTATCATTTGACACAACACCAACATTTATAATGGTTTAGCTACACTCTTAGCATGTGATTAAAGTAAAGCTAATGAAAATGAAATAGATAAAAACTAGTGCGTCAAGAAGATCGATGACTCGATCTGCACCGAGCATAATACTAACATTTTCCATTAAAAAAAAACAAATTTTGATATTGCAGGTGTTTCCTATAAATGTGAAGGGAATTGGTGGAAGTTTGGTGGTTTTGGTAGCCTGGCTAGGAGCTTGGGCGGTTTCGTATACTTTCAATTTCCTTATGAGTTGGAGTTCTCCCGGTAAGCACAGCATACTATATAGATTACTAATACTTATGCCAACTATCTGATTGTGATAACATTGTATTGTTTTTGGACACAGGTACTATGTTTTTGTATGCTGGATGTTCTCTCTTAACAATTCTATTTGTTGCAAAAGTAGTTCCAGAAACCAAAGGAAAAACATTGGAAGATATTCAAGCTTGCATTAGTTCTTAGAGAATGAGCTATAAAATGATATAAGCGTTGGATACATTATGGACATTGTATCACTTTTGATTTGCATTAAGTTCAAGTCATAAAGCAGACCAAGACACTGTCCAGTTATTGCAATCATTTTATCAAATTCTTTTGGATCCGTTTAGGACCAGCAAAGCATAGCTAGGAAGAATAACATCATGTCTCAAAAAAGAAAAGAAAAATGAAAAGCAGGATGTTAATTTAATTAGTCCATTTTTTGGTACGAAATTATGACATTGAGTTCGTATTAATCAGATCATTGAGAACGGAAAAGTGGTTACTTTGGTGGACTAGTACTTCCTCTTTTTTTTGACAAAGATGAATTTGCTTAAACAAGCAATTCAACAATTATCGTACTTCAATTTTCAAGTATATAGAGTGAGATAAAAAATCCGCAACCCTTATTGGGAAGCGCACTACAAAGATATCCAATAAATCAACCGGCATGACCCCACAACATCTGCAAAAAAATCAAGGACAATGGTCCCAAAACAAGAACAATGAGGATGATGGGAAATCAAGAATCTTAATACGACAAGAAAGAAAAACATTCCATTACTTGTAAGTACTCTAACAAATACGATAAAAGGTGAAAACAACACAAGGCAACCACTTGACAATAAAAAAAACTTGTAGCTAGCTAGTGTTAAAATAAATAAATATAGGTTGAGGCACATATGAGGACAAAATTGTCGACATGTAATTAGAAGTAATGTTGCACTTGTACATGCTTTTGTAAGTTGTCTTTCACAAAACTCTACTTACTGCATTATTCCATCTAATGCAGGGTTCTTTCATTCTTGACTTGGGTAGGTTATTTACAGGATATGGAATTGGAATTAATCGATAATCAACTTCAACTTATTTTCATTCAAGAAAGGTTAAATGCATGTATTGTTGCTTAACTGATAATTTTACTGACAAAAATCAGAAAAATTCAAATAGATCTTTCAAACATACCATAGCATGTTTCGGTGTATGCATATATCAATTCTAAATACATATTTTTGGGTTCATATTGATCAAGACCAAAGCTTATTGCTTGAGTGGTTGCCAACATTGGCAGTTGCAGGTGTATTGGAAGTTTGGTGGTTTTGGTAGCCTGGATAGGAGCTTGGGTGGTTTCGTATACTTTCAATTTCCTTATGAGTTGGAGTTTATAAAATCTTATGTTCCTTGTCTGATTGTGATAACAATTGTATTGTTTTTTGACACAGGTACAGGTACTATGTTTTTGTATGCTGGATGTTCCCTTTTAACCATTCTATTTGTTACAAAAGTAGTCCCAGAAACCAAAGGAAAAACATTGGAAGAAATACAAGCTGGCATCACTTCTTAGAGAATAAGCAAAACATATATATGAATCGGATACGTTATCGTGCATCACGGTCCATATAAGCTAACTCGTTACACACACAACATATAGTAACTTGTGTAACAAGAAACAACATTCTAAGTAAATGCCAACAAGAATTTAACTAATTCCTTGAGATTAGCACTAACTAACAAATTCCTAACTATCTAATTTGAATCATCTTCATTTTGAGTAGGTCTATCTAATATTCTTCTACAAATTGAAGGTAGGTTGGTAGATATTAACCATGTTCGACTTGAACATAAGAAATGCAAAAGACTTAGGTAGTAATGACTTGGTGAAGAAGTTTAATAATTTTCTTGTGAAATGAGAGGCCAACTTGGAGTTTTTCATGAACAAGTATATCAAGTGCACTTTGGTTATCACAAAAATTCACACATGATTTTAAGTCGGGTGGTAATGTAATCTACTAATTCATATATGGTTTCAAAATCACTCAGACCGCACCACAAGTACAATTAAAAACAATGTAAATCCAAACTTTTTAGTCTAGCTTATAACAAAATTGATTATTTACACAATTTTATATTTATGTTATTAAAATAATTTTTAAATTTTTTTAATAAATAATATCTTTTTACAAAAAAATTTTAAAAAGAAAACTTCTCAGTCAGATTTTGTTAAAAAAAAAAAAAACACATAATTTTATAAGTATAAAAATCCTAGTGTATCAAATGCACCACGTGTACACTAGCATAGCACTTATGCAAAATGAGAACATATGGAAACAAAAACATACACACTGTGTCTTTGACAAATCCAACACTCGATTCGATAGTGTTTCAATCTTCACAAACACTCACAATAACACAACACTCTCAAACATGTTGGTCGATGAAAGCTGTTGCAACTGAATCAAGATTCTCGTGTGTCTTCATTTTCCAATCACAGGTTTCATTCATCACTCATCTCTAAACCTTTTTTTCCTTCTTCTTCATTTCTCAATTCACTTTCAATTCCTACCTACCCACTTATTCATTTTCCTTTTCTTTCTCATAATTCCATCAAAGTTCCGTTCTTTTTCAATAATCTATTCCATTTCTTCTTTTTCTCACCGACCCTTTTCTTACATCAATCAAAAGTCAACTTATTTTGCATTTTTTTGTGTATTTATATGATTTAGAATTTCTTTTGCTAAGGATTTGTTTGTTTTGATATGATATGATGCAGTTTTGTAGGATATAGAAATTATGAGTAGTCGGCTGAACAAAGATACAAGTGACTGTACGGATGATGGAAGTGGGAGTAATGAATCTAGTGAAAGTGGAATCTTTGGAGAAGGGACAGGTTATCTTGTTCATGAAATTTCACAGATCACTAAACTTAGGTCAAGTCCAAATGAGAATTTGAGTCATGTTGTTCCTGGTAGGATGAGAAGATTACCTGCTTCAACTGTGAGAATGTTGGTAGGTAGAGAAGGTAATTATTCTGGAAGAGGGAAATTTTCGGCTGCCGATGGATGTCATATGTTAAGCCGCTATTTGCCTACCAAAGGTCCTTGGCTTGTTGATCGGATGGGAAGTCGTGCTTATGTTTCGCAGTTTTCGGATGATGGTTCACTTTTTATAGCTGGATTTCAGGTTAATATTGATATCATCAATGTCATTGTGGTTGTTGTTTTATATAATTATGTGTGAAGTGAAACTGAAATATGAAGCACTATGGTAGACATGGGACACTGACACGTCAACACTGATAATAATTTGAAAAGTGAAAGAAAGTCTTGTGTTAGACATGCCTTTAATCTGAAGTGTTGGTGCTACACATGAAGATGATTTTGTTAAGAGAAAGTCTTGTGTTTGTGAAACTATAATTATGGGACAAAAGTGTCTTTAAGTCCTCATTTGTGGTTGTTTGTGATTTGTTATGAAACAGGGAAGCCACATCAGGATCTATGATGTTGACAAGGACTGGAAAGTTAAGAAAGACATCTCTGCTAGAAACTTAAGGTGGACGATTACAGATACATCTCTTTCACCTGATAGACAATACCTTGTAAGTTGGACTTGTGAATTCATCTAAGCTTGAGCTATCATTTACTACTTTGTCTCTTTTAACTTCTTGCATTTTGACATAATGTTAATTTATCATTGCAGGTTTATGCTAGTATGTCACCGATCATCCATATTGTCAATGCAGGATCGGCTACAACAGAGTCAGTAGCAAATGTGACAGTATGTGCTTGAAATTTCTCACCTTTGTTCAGTTATCAAATTGTGTTAGGCGTCACTTTTAAGTCTGATTAATCACCAGGCTAACAATTTTTTTCTTCATGATTTGGGTTTTCTGTCGTCAACTTAAATATTTATACAAGCTAATAAATCAATATTTACGATATTATGTATGTATTTGTGTCTCTACAAATAATTGTTTACTTTACATTCATAAACCGCTCTTTTGTTGCAGGAAATTCATTATGGATTGAATTTTGCTTCTGACAATGATGGTGATGAATTTGGAATTTTCTCTATCAAATTTTCAACGGATGGGCGAGAGCTAGTGGCTGGAACTAGTGATAGTTCGATATGTGTATATGATCTTGGAGCAGATAAGCTAAGCCTTAGAATTCCTGCTCACCTGGTATTGAATTAAAGCCATATCTTGTCCTGTACGTTGTATTCTCGTGTTTGTGCCATATCATAGTTGGCTGTGTCTCGTGTTCTCTCCGTGCTTTCTTAGGGAACATAGGTCGTAAAGCATCTAACTTTTGGGCTTGAGAATAATTTTTCCTGTTCATTCTTGTAGCAACTTTTTTTATATAATTGTCAATCTTTTTGTTCATCACTTTAAAGTGGCATTACGACTTCAGCTGGAGTTTTATTTGTCAGTATTGACAGTGTATCATATCTGATATTCCATTTTTACGTCGCAGTCTGATGTTAACACTGTATGCTTTGCCGATGAATCTGGTCATCTCATATATTCTGGAAGTGATGATAGTTTCTGCAAGGTACACAAAACATTATAACTACACGAGACTTTGTTATGCCTGTTTCGATTTTGATGTTTTCATTGACTGCATGACATTATTCTGTGCAGGTGTGGGATAGGCGATGCTTTGTCTCAAAAGAACAACCAGCCGGTATCTTAATGGGACACTTAGAAGGCATTACATTCATCAATAGTCGCGGAGATGGCCGCTATTTAATTTCTAACGGGAAAGATCAAACTACCAAATTATGGGACATAAGGAAGATGTCTTCCAATGCCGCCATGAAGTAAAACTTTTCTATCCCTCATTTTGTTCGGTTTATAGACATACACGCAATTGAATAGTCTATTTTTTTCCCTCTCAATCTTTGATGGATTATTTAATGATGATGCTTATTACTTAAACCGGCAGTCTTGGCCTCGGAGATGACGAGTGGGACTACCGATGGATGGACTATCCTAGATATGCAAGAAATTTAAGGCATCCCCAAGACCAGTCACTGGCAACATATCAAGGCCACTCAGTGTTGCGTACTCTTGTTCGCTGTTATTTCTCGCCATCATATAGGTAACTTGTATTTTCGGCACATTCTTGCTCTGGTATATCAGTCATACGATGATTTGAAGAATGCAATTGTGAATAACACATATCGGGTATTTCTTTTTGCAGCACCGGTCAAAAATACATTTACACCGGATCTAGTGACGCCTGTGTCTATATATACGACCTGGTAAAAACACCTCATAAATTTCATATCATCTTCGCAAACTTTAGAACTAGTTACAAACTTACGATTATAATCCAACGTTCTTAATGATCTCTCGATTGTCTCACATTGTTTTATAGGTGAGCGGAGAACAAGTTGTGAAACTTGATCATCATGAAGCACCTGTTAGAGATTGCAGTTGGCATCCGTTCTATCCGATGCTGGTAAGTTCGGCATGGGATGGTGACATTGTTAGGTGGGAGTTTCCTGGAAATGGTGAACCATCTGCTCCTCCTCCAAATAGAAGATCAGGTGGAGTTCGTATTAGAGGATTGTATTATACGTAAGTGCATGTTTTTTGTACATATATCTGGATTCATACATTTAGGTAGCATAATTTTTTATGCATCTTACTACACCTATAGAAAGGGTTTCAAAAGTTTGTTACATTTATTTATACCTTGTTTCTGTAAGCCTAAAATAAATACTTGGATTAAGTTTTGTATATTACTATCATCAGATTCTCAAATTAAATAATAATAATAACAGCAAAGTTAATATTATTTTCTTTTAATATTAAACACACTCTAAATTATGTCATTTTAGGAAAATATGTATTTATTTAATAAATAAAAAAAAGAAAGACAAACTCTTACCATGATTTGTGTAAAATTGAGATGGAGGGGCATTGAACTTGCATGGAGATTGTCATCTAAAGGAAAAATAAAAAGGGGATTGTTAGTTGTTATGTCAAAATTGAACTTGCATGGAGGCAATATTCATCTAAAGTAAAAATAAAAGGGATTACACTTTATCTCTTTAAAAGTTATATTTCAGATTCTTATGGTAACTTTCATATCATAACGTTTTAGACATGATTGGTTTCTTAAAAATAGATGTAGGCGCTATATAAGATGGCGCATGCAGTGACCTCACGCCAAGTGAGATAGCACATACGCTCTAATTTTAAGAGGAGGCGTTATTTCATTTGACTCTTATATGCAATTTTAGAAAATACAAATACACGTAGGAGTCAAATGAGCGATGATTCCTCCTCTAAAAGTTAAAGTGCATGTGCCATCTCACTTGGCGTGAAGGCACTGCATGCGCCATCTCATATGACGTCTACATATAATTTTAGGTACATGTGCCATTTGAGATGACTGAACCACTTAACCAATTTCTGAAACATGATTATTTGAGTATTTTTTTTTTCCTGAAACGTGATTATTTGTGTATTTTTTTATACTTTGTTATTCCAAAAAAATTCAATTTATGAAATTGCCTTTTGTTTTTCTTCATTTCGATAGAATTTTATGTGTTGCGATTCAAATTTATAATCTTTACAAACCGACAATCGTTCTACTTAAATCTTAAATCTGTGTTGCATGTTATAACATTTTAATTCTCAAGTGTTTATTTGATGTTTAGAATTTTTGCAAGCATTAGTAGAATATTTAGAATTTGAAAATGACGGTTCGTTTGCTAGTTTGAAATATCTTCAAACCATAATGATTGTATTTATTTTACTTCAAATTTTGCCTAAAAACAGCCATACAGAATCAATAAATCTCTTTCAGAAGTTCCAGAAAATTAGGACTCTCACTATCCAAATGTAATTCTTTCAATGTACACCACAGATACATAAATTTTTATAGAAATGGCAACCAATTGAGTACAACAAAATATTTGAATCTTCTTAGCCATTCAAATCACAACTCATCATTTTAGGACTGATTTTCCACAGTTTAATTATTTAATAAATTTTCTTTTTTTATGGTCAACATTTTAATTAATTCCCCTTTTATTTGTCAAAGGACTCAGAAAAAATGAAAAATAAAAATAACAATATGCACTACAAAAAACACTTCTCTCTTTCACCCATGGAGATTATAAACTAGGGATGGCAAAATGGATGGATTGGATTATTAATGGATGGATCAAAACAATCCATCAATCAAATACAATCCATTAAAACTTTTTTAAATATATCCAATCCAATTCATCCATTTAGAAATAAAATTCATCCAATCCATCCATTAACAACATTTTAATGGATGGATATCCATCCATCCAAAAAAAATATAAATAAAAAAAGTTGCAGTTTAAAAAAAAAAATCAATTTTCAGTTTTTTTTGGAAAAAAAAAATTCAGTTTATAAAAAAGTTTTAAAAAAACAAATTCAGTTTTTTTTTAAAAAGAAAAAATTTAGTTTTTTTTTCAAAAAAAAAATTCAGTTTTTTTTGGAAAAAAATAAATTTCAGCTTAAAAAAAATCAGTATTTTTTTTCAAAAAAATAAAAAATATTTTATAAAAAAATAAAAAAAATATTTTTTAAAAAAAAAGTTTCAGTTTTTATAAAAAAAATAAATCAATTTTTTTTAAAAGATTTTTTTCCAGTTTTACTTCGACAAACTTTTTTTTTCCAATTTTATAAAAAAAGTTTCAGCCTTTTTAAAGAAAAAAACTGTTTTTTTCAAAAAAACAAATCATTTTTTTTGGAAAAGAAAAAAGAAATTCAGTTTTAAAAAAGAAATTCAGTTTTGAAATAAAAGAATAACACTTATTCTTTTATAAAAATTTCATCTTTTTTCCGAAAAAAATAAAATTTCCATTATTTAAAAAAAGATATCAGTTTTTTAAAAAAAAAAGTTTTCTTTTTCAAAAAAATTTTCAGTTTTTTTTTTTCCAAAAAAAAGATTTCAGTTTTTTCGGAAAAAACTAAACTATTTTGGTTTTTAAAATAAAAAAAAGTTTCATTTTAAAAAAAAAGTCAGTTTTGTTTCTTAAAAAGTTCATTTTTCTGAATTGGATGGATTTTACTTTAATAGATTCAGTTGACACCCCTATTATAAACCGTCTTCTTTGCATGGTTTTTCATGTTTTTGATCGCTTTATGTATTGATCAAAGAATGTTTTCAATGATGTTTTGGCTAGCCTTTGTGTTGATCATTATATCAGGAGCTTGTTTGAGTAATGTTGAAGGAAAACCACATAGGATTCTTTTGGATACAGATGTTGATACTGATGATTTATTTGCTCTTCTATATCTTTTGAAGCTCAATACATCAGAGTTTCATCTAGAGGTTACTTAATTCACTGTCTTTTCTTCTTTTCATTCAGAATCACTAGTACTAAGTATATTTTTTTTAACTTTGTTATTGGTGCAAGGTTTATGTTTTTTTATGCAAATCTTACTGGTGGGGATTGAGTGATTGAATACTGTTTCTAATGGCATAATCAAGAAACCAACATATTGAAAAGAAAGTGGTCTGCTTTTTCCTTTTGGTGATTAAAGTTATCAATGTTCAATAGTAGTATTCTGTTTGCCTCAATATGTCCTAAAAAAAACCAGAATATTATCTTCTGATGTTGGCATTGCATATTTGGTGCTTGATTATGTTATGGATTTTTTGTTGTTCAAGGATTGGATTATAGTATTGAATTTTCGAGCATGGTTAACTATGTTCGTCCGCAGGGAGTGACTCTGAATGCAAATGCTTGGACTAATGCCGGTCATTCTGTGAATCATGTTTATGACATACTTTACATGATGGGGAGAGATGATATAGCAGTTGGAGTGGGAGGTGAAGGGGGAATACTCCCTAATGGTACCATACTTCAAGATGTTGGTGGATATCTTCCAATTATAGAACAGGTATGTTTGGATTATGTAGAATGCAAAAATGAGTTTTTAAAATAAGTGCTTATGTTTGTTTGTGTTTATGATTGTTGATCGATATGTTAAATGGCATTTGATTGAATCAGGGAATGACAACAGCAGGAAATTGCAGATATAGGCAAGCCATACCTGTTGGTTTTGGAGGTCGCTTGGATATCGATACTAACCTCGGCATTCGTAAAGCTTTTCTTCCGCAAGGAAAAAGGAGATATATTCCGCTGCGACAACCAACTTCTCAGAAAGTGCTGATTGATAAAATATCTGCAGGTCCTATAACTCTGATTGTGATTGGAGCACATACAAATATAGCCATTTTTCTCGAAAATAATCCGCACCTAAAGAAGAATGTAGAACATATCTATATCATGGGTGGCGGTGTAAGATCAAAAAATCCCACTGGTTGTTGCGCCGAAAATGCTTCCTTTTCTTGTTTACCAAGCCAGTGTGGTGACATTGGCAATTTGTTCACAAATTATAAAGCTAACCCTTATGCAGAGTTCAACATGTTTGGAGACCCTTTTGCAGCATATCAGGTTAGCAAAACTATCTGATACAACGGTCGATAAAATTCAATATAGTTTTGGTTATTGACGAAAAAGTAACATGTAGGTGATTCATTCTGGTATTCCTATTACTCTTGTTCCTCTTGATGCAACAAAGACAATCCCCATCAATGAGCAATTCTTCGACGAATTTGAAAAGAGTCAAGCCACATACGAAGCACAATACTGTTTCAAGTCATTGAAAATGATATGCAATACTTGGTTTGACAGTAATTTTTATATGAGTTATTTTATGTGGGACACTTTCACAGTTGGTATAGCTGCTTCAATCATGAGTAACTCTAATAGAAACAAAGGAGAAAATGAATTTGCTGAAATGGAGTATATGAATATAACTGTAATTACTTCAAACAAACCTTATGGTGTATCAGATGGCTCCAATCCATTATTTGATGGCCTCAAAGTTCCTAAATTCAATCTCAAGAAAGGTAGTGTCCATAGTGGTCATATTCAACAAGAACTAACAGATCCATTTTGCGTTGTTAAGAATGGCACAGGGAGATGTCAGGTATGCACACTATTACTGTAAAAAAAAAAAAAAAATTACACACGCATAGAATAACGCCGCACCGTTATTCCACGTTGTATAGGATGGTTACACAAAGGAGGTGGACAGTCAAGACTCGGTGAAGGTGCTTGTTGCCACAAAAGCAAAGCCTAACAAAGATAAAAAGAGCTTACTTGACAGAGAATTCTTCATAAGCTTCTTAAATGTATGTCTATTTTTTGTATTTTACTCAAACTTCTTCAAGATCGGTCACTGAATTACGCGTGATCTAATTGTTGTCGGGGTCTTAAAAACAATATCATAAACTGGGAGGTTCAATTTTGTTTTCTGGTTTCTTTCGTAGATTCTAAATCAGCCACAACAGACTGGGAGATTCAATTTCACTTCATGGTTTCCTTACTACAAAGAAATAAATTATAAGCCTGATTTCAAAAACAAAGTACTAGGGAAACCTGTTGTGTTTGACATGGACATGAGTGCAGGAGATTTTCTTGCACTATTTTACCTCCTTAAAGTTCCTGTTGAACTCATCGACCTTAAGGTATTTTGGTTTTTCATGCTTATTTGCATCATCTGAGTTTTTTATCCTTAAAACTCATTATGATATTTTTTGGATTAGGCAATCATTGTAAGCCCAACAGGGTGGGCAAATGCAGCAACAATAGATGTAATCTACGACTTACTGCACATGATGGGTCGCGATGATATCAAAGTTGGTATCGGCGAATTTTTCGCAACAAACCAATCAAACCCGAATTTCCCAGCTGTTGGAGGTTGCAACTATGTTAAAGCCATACCTCAAGGAAATGGTGGGCTTCTTGATTCTGACACTCTATTTGGACTAGCTCGTGATTTGCCTCGTAGCCCTAGAAGGTTGGTGCTTTCTAGTACAGAAGTTACTTTAGTTTCATGGCTTATAAGTCTCGTCAACTTTAGGTTGCATGGGACATTATTGATCCCATTATAGTTTTGTGGGGAATGAAACCTAACATTACTATCAAAGAAATAATGGTACTATATGTTATCTATAAACTGTGTGACATGACAATATGAATTAAATATAAATAGTATCACCATGTGAACAATATTGGAAATGATTGAAACTCGGCGCAAAATAATTTGGATATGTAAGTCAGGTATACAGCAGAAAACTCGGTGAAGTCTGGAGCTCCTAGAGATACTGATCATCCTGAACTCAGACAACCACTAGCTATGGAAATCTGGGAGTCGATATTGCAAACGTTGGAGCCCGGTTCTAAGATTACAATATTAACTAATGGACCTTTGACTAATTTGGCAAAGGTTGTATCCGTTAAAACCATAAGCTCCAGAATTCAGGTAAATTATCAAATGAGCAGCAATATTCAGCTGAATAGAAATTTTGCCATTCGATTAAAGTTAGATTTTAGTTAAGAACTTAAAATGGTTATAACTTGTGGTAATTAGGCATAATAGGTTCAACATGTTTCAGGAAGTTTATGTAGTGGGAGGACATATCGGCGAGAGTGGCAATGACAAAGGGAATCTCTTTTCTGTTCCTTCCAACAAGTATGCAGAATTCAATATGTTCCTGGATCCTTTAGCAGCAAAGACAGTGTTCGAATCAGAAGTTAACATCACACTCATTCCACTCAGTATCCAGCGCAAAGCAAGTTCTTTTTCGAGTACTTTAAACTTGTTTAGAAGGACACAAAAAACACCCGAGGCAGTATTTTCCAAGCGTCTGCTTTCAAGGATACTCCGTTTAAAGAAATCCCACCACAGATATCAACATATGGTAAATGTTCATATCGCCCCATAATTTGAATATTGAAATTTACACGTTGCTTGTGATGGGAACAACCGAACGAATTCAAGTTTCATCGTTCGTTCTAATAGGACAAACTCTAGCGTAGATGTTGAAATTTCTATATTGTTTTGGTTTGTGTTTGATGTTTATATCTTAAACAGGATACATTCTTGGGAGAAATTCTAGGTGCTGCTGTTCTAGCAAACGGTCATTCACGCGTTCTAGACGCAAAATTTGAGTCGAAATCTGTGAAACTATTTGCAGAAGGGGTTGAATCTACCGACGGAAAAATAGTGGTGGATGATAAATATGGAAAACCAGTGAGAATATTAACTCATGTTGATGCTAAAACTTATCATGAGATATATGTAAAGAGACTAGGTGATTCAAACCAATCAGCTATAGTAGGAAGCTTAAAAGAACAGAAGAAAAAATGGAGTTATCCACATGGGACATGACACATGACGTTAATTATGAAGCTGTTCCAATCCAAAACACATACTAAGTGTGTACATCAACAGAAAACTACAAATCATTCACAGCATGATGTTTGGTGAGGTTGACTCTACTACTGTGGGTTAACATGTCTTATCCGGCTGAAAGGCATCCTATGATAAGAACATTACAAAAAAACAAAATTGAAATAAAAACTGAACATTGTTGCTACACAAAAGGGAAATAAAATAATTGTATAACTTCAGCATTTACTTCTTCCTATGTGATTTGCTCCATTAAGGAGTAGACAAAGGGGGACAATGACACCACATCATGATTTGTTTTCTAAAGAATCATATCTCCTCAAGATTCTTCTTATCTTACTAATCAATTTTAAATTATTATTAGCTGTCCTTAATTAGTTTCTTATTCCATAATAAAGTGACTTTACATCTCCCATTAGCTTATACAACTTTAATTTTCGACCACAAGGATTGCCAACTAATGACCTATAAGATGTTGCCATGTAGCCATAACGATCGAGTCGTTAAAATGACTTCAACTAGTCTACTATCAATGAAATTCTACGGTTGGAAAAACCGAGTTCAATTCTGACTAAAAGAACCTTTGACTAATTTGAACTCCGAATAAAGACTTAAGACGGAAGTCGAGTAGAAGACTAATCTATCTTATATTGGTGCCATTAAACCTTCATTAAAGCATGAAAAATATTACAGATTATGAAAGTGTTTTCTTGTGAAGAACAAGGTACATTGGATGAAAACTTCTATCCACATAAAAATTCATACATTCACAAGAAACATAGGAGAAATAGATGATCCTCGTCAGACAAGAGGATCATAATACATGCATTTTTACATATCACTCACTTTAAAAACCCAGTTCCATTATAGGGATCGAGCCGCCAGCTGCAACTATCTGCTGCTCAAGCTGCAATTAACATTCACACAAGAAACATAAATTGCAAATCCAGAAGTGTACTATAATAAAATGTTCTATGGATGAATTTCGTTATATAGTTACTTACCCTCAACAATGTTTCAAGCTTATTCTTAACAACAAAGTACACTTGTTTCACTTGCTGCAAACATCTGCGGCAACTGCAAGAATAAGAAATTATACATGATCGGAACACGGAATTAGTAAAAAAAATTATGAAACTTTGTCCATCAAACTTTTGCACATTAGAAGTTAAAATTATGAAACAACTATAGTATGAAGATTGACAACTTACGCATCTATGTTTTGTTCCTCACAGAAGTTGCGGAAAGCAATGCAGGCATTTTTCACCCCTTGTGCACCTATGCTGTTAAACAAACATACAAATTTATCTTAGCACACTAAAAATATACAGTAGCACCTATGAAGCACGGACACCAGACACAACACTGGATACACCTTTTTTCAGAGGTTTCAGTACTACATAGGATAGTTCCCTTAAACAAGTGAAAAAGCATGGTTAGTCTATTGCGAGTTTCAGATGATCGTTACTCATTTACAAACTAATAGCTACCCGAGGATTGCAGGTAGAGGCCAAATAGGACTTTACGGAACTAAAAGTTCTCCTATTTACTCATATTCTACATGTTTGTACATTTTCTAACTGTCTTTATTAAAACTGTATACCTTGCACTGCTACCCTTAAACTGATGCACATGAGCATCAACTTTTTTGAAGTCAACACTTTGCTGCTCCCTGCACAGGTAAAATCCAATGAAAATCAAAGATCATGCACTTGTCCAAATCATCATGTTCTCTAAAAACCAACATGAAAAAAGGAAAAAGAGAGTACTCACAGAGCAAAAGACAGATCTTTGAGAATCCTCTCAGAGTCATCAAAGAAAAGAGAAACAACTTCAAAAACAAATTCAGGGTTATTCTCATCTTGTAGCTGTTGAAGTTGCAGAAACTGACCATCTAAGAACCCCTTTTATCCACCATAAACAAAACAGGAAAAAAAGAAACAATCAAAAATCAAAAACAAAACATTCTAAATAACATCAAACAACAAAAACAAAAAACAAACATCCCATAAGAGACAACAAATTTAAGACAGTGTATGCTTTATGGTCTAATCTAACTAACCTCCACGAACAGGGATTTGATGTAGTCCATCCATTGTCTCCGCATCTGACCCACATCCATGTTTCTAAACAAACAACTCACTTGTTATTGTTATGTCACAAATCACATAAGAAACAAGTGACCCAGTTGAATTAAAGTGTTCAAGTTTTGATCTTTAAGAGAAGGGTATGTATACCTTGAAATTGAAGAAGAACCCACCTAAGTTTTCTCTCTCTTGTTTGCAAAGTTGTGATCTTTGTTTATAGTATGAATCAGTTGGAGTAGGAATTTGTTGTGTTGTGAAGTATAAACAGGTCACAACAACAAACACCACAGTGGTCGCGTGGGAAATGAAATACAATGTATTTCCCCTTCTTTTTAGGGTTGTGGCATATGAGTCATATAATTTAAAGGGTTGTTTCAGAGACACTTTTTTTAAGACATTATTGTCTTTTATTGATGAGATTCATACGTGTAAATCGAATTATGTGATCCCATATATATTTGATATGGTACTTATAAATTTTAATCAAACTATTTGATTTTTGAAAAGTTTTGATTTTTTGAAAAGTTTAAAGCAGGGCTTTTAAGATAAATATTTTGTATTTAAGTTTTTAAATTGCGTCCTAAGTTATCATTAATTATTCAAAATATATGTTAATAAATATACTATTATTTATTACTATTATTTTTGTTTGGAGATAAACATTATGTGTTTTTGTTTTTTTTTTTATAAAAGAAGAGCCGAAGCCTCGAAAAAAAAATTTACAAAGGACACAAACGGCGACACTAACACCCATTAAATCATTATCAAACAAAACTTTCAAGAAAAAGGGGCATTCTTGAAAGATACAAAACTTCAGTTCGCTTGATACTATGACACCACTAATTCAATTATTAGATAATTAAAATTTTAATTATTAATTTAATTAAAAGTTTAATTATTGGTATTTTTGGATTATTTGATTTAATTAATTAATTAAATAAATGAAAGTGTTGGGGGTGTGAAGTTGAATTAGAGGGTGTGTGGAGTAAAACACTCTAATTACTCTAATTATTTTATTTTTATTATTTGGAATAATAAAAGGAATAAATAAAGGAAAAAGGGAAAAAGAGAATTAGAGGGTTTTCATTCTATGTACATTGGAGAAGAGAAAGAGGAGAAAAAGTCAAATCGTCTGAATTTGAAGAATCATCGCAAGGTAAAGGGTGATTTTGTCTGGTTAATATGCCTTATAGGTTTTGATAATCAATAGGATGGAATAATACGTTAGGAATCTCGAATTAGGATTTCTAGGTTATGCCCTAATGATGTGATTCGACATAAGAAACCCCAATTGGGGTTCATAGGAATGGTTACTATGTGTAGGTTGATTTGTAGATTAATTAAAAGTGTAATTACGTTAATTGGATGTGAAAATACATAACAATTACTGCTTTACATTATCTGTGGTTGTTGGTGATGAATGGTATCCATTGGAACTGCATAACAGTGGAAAAATCAGGTATTTGGTGGAAAATACGCAACATGAGTCGACACATAGGGCTATGCATCGACACAAGCTGCGTTGGTTTAAGAAAATGTGGGCTTTGTCGACACATGACCATGCATCGACTCATGTGGCATTTTGGGAGTCTTGTATCGACACGAGCGGTATGGATCGACTCATCGAAAAACAGAAAAATGGAATTTTGTAGAACGTATGTGTCGACTCATACGAAGCTTGTGTCGACCTGTGGTTTTGTATTGACACGTGAGGTTTTGTATCGACCAAGTGGCGAAATGAACATATACTTTTGAAAACTGCTTTTGGTCATATCTTTGCATTTAACTCCGATTTAGTCGTAGTTGGTACCATTGGAAAGCTGGAAGCATGTGCTTTCCTGTAAAAACATTCTTAACACCTAGTAATTGAATCTTGTTGGATTAATATGACTTTCCGTATAAGGGATTCGTTGTTATTCGTGGTTGTTCGTCGTTGATATTGTATATACTTGATAGATGTTAATACCATGTGTTGTGATTAACGTTGTATATGCATGATTATGTTGTGTTGTTTGATGGTGTTAACCATGTATAGAATGATGTTGTGATATCATATTCCTTATTTGAATGTTGCATGCTTTATGTTGCACATGCATGTGCATTATGGTGGTGGTTAATTCCCATTATGTGGAATTGGACCTGCAGAGCCAATACCCGTACCCAATGGTTTAGTGGTGGTGAAGCTGAATTCGTGTCCCAGTGGTGTATGGGCGAATCGTTGATTAACGATGTTTCGGGTGTAAGCGGACGGTGTGAATTGAGTTCACGTTTGGTACCACATGCATAGAGTCTGCATTACATATGGAATTATAACATGTTAGGATGACTTCCAGTGTTATAACTTCATTGATTATTGTTATACGCATAATGAACTGTGTGATTTGTATTTGTGAACTGTAATCTGATTATGCTAATGAAGGTGAAATGATGTATTAAACTGTTTATTATTTTAGAAACGTATAATGCATTTTAATTGTTGATGAAATCTCACCCTTAATTTAATGATTTGATTAAAGTTAGCATTCGAAATTGGTGAGAGTGACTTATAGAGTTGTGCTAGTTAGTTACCCGCGTGTCAGTGTCATGCTCTGATAGTTGTAACACTGGGGAACGTTTGGCTGAGAATTTTGTTTTGTACTCATTGTTCTTTGATTATTTTTGGGAATACTTATGAATTGAAGTTTATTCCGTTTTGGTTGCTATTTTCCGCTGTGTAGACATAATTATTGGTTTTTGAATTATATTTTAATAAAGTACTCAGTGAAGCATGACATGTTGATGAGATTTTCTGTTTTTAACAAATTGTGACGCCCTTTCATTTATGTTAACTCTGATTTAATTATAAATTCGCAGGGTATTTTAGAAGGGGTGTTACAGATACCATTCTTTACAAGCATATCCGCACAAAGATTTGCCTCCCTGAAAATATTGTCATAAACCACCTCAATATTATTTTGACCCATCTGCCTGATCTCTTGAATCAGAGTCTCGCTAAGACCCACATGAATTTTCCATATTGTCTTCCAAATTGGGTCTATTTGCACATTCTCATCCTGAACAAGCAGACTATACATACCGCTAACAAAAAAGCTTTGTCCATCACCTATGCCAATACGCATATCCGTCCAAAGATCAAAACTCGACGGAGGTATACTCTCGTCTAACCATATCCTCCGGTAGCCAATCAGTAAGCAAATCTCATCTCCAACCATTACCATATATGCATAAATCCGCAGCATTGACATGCTGGATATTACTAGGAATATTAACGCCAAGATCAATAATCCTAATGTTTGGATTAATCCATCTATCTTCCCAAGCACCAATAAAGTTACCATTTCGATCAAAGTCACCTTGTCCATACTTCCCAATGCCGCACAAGGAATTTCTAGAAGTGGAATCATGTCCTTTCAAAATAGGGTGCACCCTATTATTGCCTCTATCATATTTCCCCAACACTTCACTCCATAATTCTAGTATTCTTGAAGATTCCAAGCCATTTTAAGCAAGCAAGCCGGTTCATAACATCTAATCTTCTCAACCCTAGGCCTCCATCTCGTTTTACCCGCGTAACGATATTCCAATTAACGACATGAAACTTCCTACTAGTATCCGTCTCTCCCCAAATAAATCTTCGCTGGATTTTATGAATCTACTCCAGCCATGTTTTAGGGATTTTTGCAAGCGTAACTCGCCCAACAAAAGTTAATTGCTGACCTTTCCAGTTTGCCAACTTAGCGCTAACTTGGTCAATGATATACTGATAATCCGCTTGCTTAGGAGATTTACCTGTCAACGACACCCCTAGGTATTTGCCTAACGTATTTGTCTCCAAGAATCGAGAACAGTTAATGATGTATCTCCTCTGGTTATTGCTAACATTCTTGGAGAAATAGATATGCGCCTTCTCATTACTAACTTGCTGCCCAGACATACCACATAACTTGTTTAGAATGTTCATGACACAATTGATTTGCTTATTATTCGCTTCGCCAAATAGGAGCAAATCATTTGCAAACATTAGATGAGAGACCACATGGTCGTTTCTTCCAACTGCCTTCATCGACCGCTTTTGATATAACGTGAGAAAGTTTATTAATGCACATCACAAACAAGTATTGAGAAATGGGATCGCCTTGGCGAATTCCTCTACCCGGACGAAAAAATTCAAAAATTTGTGTCATTCCATTTAATGTTGGTTTCCATGCTTCCAACACCATGCATAATTATGTTCACCATGCATAATTATGTTAATGATGGGCTTAGGGAGCTTAATCTCTTCAAGAGTCTTCCAAATGAAATACCATTAAGCCATCATACGCCTTAGACAAATCGACTTTAATGGCGAAATAACCTTTCTTATCTCGCACTTATTCATAGTGTGAACAACCTCCGAGCCACAATGATATTTTCGTGTATACTACGACCAAGAACAAAACCGGATTGGAAGAGTCAATTAGAAATTTTTAAGGAATTTGTAACTAAGCTTTTCAAATATTCTTTAAGAGAGTCTGTTTGGATGAGTCAATTAGAAATTTTTAAGGAATTTAAAATTCTAAGCAATTCAAATGATCCAATTGAAATTCATTTAATTTATTTTATTTTTGTTTAGATGGAGTATTAAAATGATTCATTGTTAAATTTTTTAGGATCATTTTCATAAATTTTAATTTTTTTGAGCCAAATTCTAATTATGGAACAATCTCAAATTCTTTATTTTTTGGTGTCATTTGAAATTTCTTAAATTTGACTTGAATAAAACGCTTCATATATTTACATCATTTTAACAATTCTCCCTATTTTTTATCCAAATAATAGATTTTGATCAAATTATTTTAAATTTCCTCAAAACATTACTTTTCATCATTAAAATACTTTATCCAAATACAATGTTTTATATTTTTGTAAAATGGTGATATTTTAAATTTTGTTCAAGAGTTTAGATAAAAAGAGTTTTTTTTTTCCATAAAAAGTAAAAATTAAATGAGTTAAATTTCAAGTACTTGCAAAAAGTAAACTACAAATGTTTATACTTTATACAAAAGTACTTATAAATTATATATTTATTTCGACAAATGTATAAATTATCGATTTCTTATCAACTAAGTGAATATTTATTAGAATGTATAAAGAAATAAAAGAAAGAAAAAAAAACTTTGAATATTAAAAATATGTTGTAACTTTTCAACTTGCATTAAATTTTAATTATTTTTAAAAATAGGGACCTAAAGAAACGAGCTCTGGAGAATTCGAGTGGATTTTTAAATTTTTCCACTATATTTTTTTAAAAAATATTAATTTTTAAATATCAATAAATATGATAAAAAATATAAATAAATATGTATGTACTAAGAGTTCTTACTAATTTAATTTCATTAATATTTACTGAATGAATTGTCCCACTCACCTAAATACTTCTCTTAATAAATTTTTATTAAATAAAAATATCATTTATCTGTTTTTTGGTTCCATGTTTTTAAAAATATTTTATAAAATTTATAAAAAAGTAGTTTACAAAAGTAAGAATTTATCATTCGCTTTTTCTCTTAACTTTTAAATAGAGTTTAAATAGAGTTTAGAGTTTGTTTGATTATGCTATAAAAAACATTTTCTCCTATAAAAAAAATCAAAACATTTAAGTCTTTGAGTAAACCATCATCTAAAAAATGATTTTTAGTTTATGTGCAACTTTCATCCACCATGATATGCCACAGTGTCATCATACAATCTCCCTGTGTCCTATGACATAATTAAAGGCCAGTTAAGTTTCTAATAGTAATACTAGTTTAAACACAATAATCACTTAACTTTTAAATCATATGTGAGATTTTTTTTAACAAGAGTCACTCAAATTTAGTACTAATATATTCATAACATGTTCAAGTTTTAAACTCAACAATAATATGATGTAATATATTCATAACATGTTCAAGTTTTAAACTCAACAATAATATGATGTGATTTGAGAAAAAATTATTGAAGTTATAGGATAGGACAAACAAGATAAATCTTTTGGGAACAAAAATTATTGAGCATCTTATATTGGAACACAAGGACCACAAAACATGGGCATCTTTCTCATTCATGTGATTTGACGTGATTCTATGTGATCCTTACTATCCTTTGGCCTCTTTGCTCTTCCAAGTTCCACCATATCCATTATATATAATTAGACAAAATGTCTCATTGAAGTTTTGAAGGCTCCGATAGCACCAAGTGTCCACATCAATAGTTCAACGTTGGCTTTTGTATTTTTCTCTTATTATTGGGATAACGGTTTTGTCTTGCCTTCACTAGTTGTAGAACTACTTAAGGGATAGGTTGGAATTGGAAGACCTGAAATATGACATAATAATTTCTACAAATGTGTAAAATAGTACTTAATAGTTTATGATTTACTGTTGAGGTTTCTTTTTTCTTATTTAAAATAGAATAGAAATCATGTATATATTATAGACTAGCATGTCATTTTTCTTTTTAATTTGTGAAGTTTGCGTGACAAAATTATAGGCTAAAATTCAACTTTTTGTTGAGTACACACTTAATTCTTTGAATTCAAAAATCAAATTAAAAGTTTTTTCTTTTTCTTGAAACCCGTTTTTGTTTCTCTCAAACTTTTCTTTAAAATACATTTTCTAAATCAATTTTTTGAGTTATTGTTTGTGGTGATGGTGAATGAGAGAGAAAAATGCAAAGAAGGAAAGATGTGATTTTATGAGAAAAATGAAAAGTAATTTACTAGGTTATGATTGAAGCTGATAAGTTGGTCGTGAGTCGATAAATTGATAGAGGTGATCATGAATTTTAAATTTATCTAATTAATAAAGATGTGACTTTATGAGGAAAATGAAAAGTAATTTACTAGGTTATAACTGAAGCTCATAAATTGGTCGTGAGTCGATAAATTGATAGAGGTGATTATGAATTTTAAATTTATCTAATTAATAAAGATGAAAATTTATAGAGGTGATCATGAGTTTTAGATTTATCAAATTATTGAAGATGAAAATGTATTTTCTCAATTTGTTGATGAAAAGAAATGAGTATGAAGTTTTTTTTTTTTTATTTTTATAAGAGGGAGGGGCTAAGCCCAAATGAGTATGAAGTTAAAGTATGAATAGTTGAGATTTCTAATTAAAACATTTATGCATTATTTAATATAGTATGACGAAAAATATATAACTTCAATGTGAAAAATATACACATTAATTACAAATGAAAAATTAGAATACAAGTAATATACATGGTTCATAATACATTTTCTTTGTTTCTGCATAGAAATTCGTAATTTCACATAAAGCAAGTTTCTTTTTCATTTTCTTGGTTCATATATCTAACCACTAACCACAAGTAAGCTTTTGATTTTGGATTCATAAATCACATATTCCCATTCCACGAAAGTGACAACCGACTGATATAATAAACTGTGAACTAAGAAATTTAACTTATACTTTCTTTTTTTATGTCGTTTTACAAATTAAGAAATGAAAAAATTTCGAATCACCTACGATACAGATTCAGAATGTACCTCCTGAAGTGTGACCATGACACTAGAACACTATCAAAGAGCTAAGATATATAATAAGCCATAAATACACTACAAATCCACAAGAGTAACATAAACATAATACATAATACATATCGATAATCAATGGACTTGGAAAGTAAGCAAAATCACTACCTGGAATCAGGAAAGTATTCAGTAACACTTTTAACATGTTTTGCAACTTTTTCTACAGTAACCAGGAAGGCCAGTAGATCCAACCATATATTCAGGATTCTTAGTGCATTCTCCAAGGGCAGCCCATCTTTCACAACTTTCATGCTGATCAGTGCAGTCCCCTCCAGCTCCCACCACCTTATCAAATGAGTCCACATGAATCCACTTTGTTGCCGAATATTTCTCTCCTTCGATTACAGGGCATCCTGCATGAAGACTGAGAGTGTCTGGGATAGCATTTGGGTGGAGACTAAAGAATAAAAGTGCATCTCCTCTTCGGGGTCTCACTGTGTATTGTCCCAGGGAGAAAAGAAAGAAAAAGACAATTATTGAACATAATTTGACTGGGAGCAAATGTAGAGTTACAGAATAATGCAGAAGAAAAACCATAAAGCAACTAAATGTCTGGTTGCCCCACCTGCGACTCCCTTTTTGCCACACTCAGAGAGATCTTCATTTGTTTCAGACAATTTATGATGGGGAGATTCTTGTAACTAGTATTATAAAAATATCAAAGTTAGCTTCAAGAAGGGAAAAGAAAGGCAAAAACAATTTCCCTTGCCAAGAAACTCCCAACTATTTGGTATGGGAATATTGAAGAAAATATGGCATCGCCTCAATCTATACCCCTCATGAATTATCAGTGTTCTTAGTGTCTGTTATTTGCAAGTACAATCAAAATATTTGAGCATTTGAAAAACTGGTCCCAATCAAATACAAACATTTCAACTTCTCCAAATTTGTAGGTGAGTTACTATCAGAATGATTATGAGCAACTACAAAAAGATGAGATGCTCCGACATGAAGTCATAAACACTATCCCTAGACAGTCAGACAAGACAGTTTGGCTCACTCAACAATAGAATCATTGTTAAGGATAGATTCAGTTTGTATGGAAAATTGCAGCAAACAAGGATCCATTATAAATACTCAAGGCCATTTAAGGATATGCCAAACACAGTACGTAATTAATTGGAAGATCATAAAGGCAATGATTTATCAATATTATGTTTTTGATTTTATGTAAACATGTGTATTAGATACTAGACAAACCTCTGCATTAGGGAACACAGTTTCACCGCCTTTGGTCACATTTGTGAGATACATGAGAACAGTGGCAACCCGGTGTCCACCCCGAGCTATATTAACTTTATCAGAAAAGTAATCATAATGTGGGTCATATTTCTGCCCGTGTTCATATCTCAATACTTGTATGTCTTCGCCATTATCTGAAATTCAATAATCAAATACTTTAAGCAATAGATTAGTGTCTCTATGTTCTTATTTTTTCTGTTTTAGCGAAAGGGGAGGAAGGAGGGAAGATAAGCTTGAAATTATTTAATTGATCATGCTAGTATATGAAGACTTTTTTTGGTACATGATATTATGAAGATTATTTGCATAGAAGAACTAGTGAATACCAATTTAAGGTCATTTTGAAAACTAAATTCAATGCTAAAATTACCACAGAAAACAATTTAATGGAGTTTGTTTAAAACTTTCAAAACTGATATTTAAGTAAATATGTAGATAGCAATGCATATAAGACGTCATTAAATGCAATAGACAAAAATAGTTTCCTTGTTTAAAAAACTACATGTTAATAACTTCATTTAGTGTAGCTTTCTCATATAATTGATACGAGTTCAAAGTTCATAGTAACATTTTATTGGAAGCTTAGATGAATATAGAATTGCAATAACAATTCCAAACTTTATACAGCAGATTCTTCCCATCGTAAGAAGCTCAACCATTTCCAATTAATCATACACTTCTGTTACCCGTAAACTCTGGATTGTATCAGATGCCATGGATTTTAATCATGATTTTGTATACAACATACCTTTTGGAAGAAAAGTCCAGGATGCAATCTTGTCCTCAATACCAGAAACAATGGCATCCTATAAAATAACAAAACAGAATAAGCAAAAATGTCACAGAACTCAGAAAGTAAATCAACAAAAATAGAAAAAGAAGAATGGAAAGCAAATGAACCTTGTTCTTAGAAATGAACATCCCAGAGCTTGTTCTAACTTCACTCAATTTACTCTCACCGGACAAATTATCCGCCACGGCAGATCTCTTAAGTTCGGATTTCGCAATGGAAATCAAATGATCACATTCCAAATCCGTCAAGAAACCTTCATAAACAAAAGCTCTGCATCAAATCAAAATCAAAATCATTAAAATTCAAATTTCAGTGGCAAATTAAGAATTAGAGAGGCGAATTGAGAAACAGACCTTGGCTTCCATGAAACCTGTCTCACTTTAGTTGGATCGGTGATCGCATCGCCATGGAAATTGCAGATTAACAAAAATGGAATTATGAAACACCAAACCCTAAAAATCTCAATCATTCTTCAATTTCTCCCCTTTTTGTAATTCTAACTACATTCAAACATTGCTTTATAGTTATACAACTTATTAATGCTTCACTTTATCTCATCTGAATCTTTGACTTTTTTTAATGCTTACTGGAGTAATTACTTTATATTTTTAATTTCATACTAATTGGTTAACTAGATTATGTGGGTGAAAAATATTACTTATAGAGTTAATTAATTCCTTTTTTTTTTTTTTTTTTGTATTTGCTTGGTTTGTGAATTTATTAATTTTTCTTAGCTCATAAATAATTTTGAATATTAATAGTTTTTTTATTATTCAAAATTAACAAATTTATTTAAATTACTTATGAATCTTATTATTGTACTAAAGGCAGCCAATCCTGCCCCATCTACTGCATCTGGAATGCCAGGAATCTCACCCTGTTTTCAAAACAGTTTCAAGCATTGGAGTCTTGTGCTTCCATTATCTCTCATACTTCTCTGTTCGGGGAAAAATCTCACTACCAAGACTTCATGGTGCTCAAAATCTTCATGGTCAAAACACATCCCCTAGAGCACAAATACTAAAAGAAGTGTTGTGGTGTCCTCCCCTCTGAAATGGGTCAAGACCAATACAGATGGGGCTTCAAGAGAATGCGCTTTGGCAGCATGTGGAGGATATTTTAGAAATCATTGGGGACCATTTTGGTAGTTTTGCTTGTAATCTTGGTCGAGAGAATGCGCTTAATGCAGAGCTTATGGGAGCAATTAGCTATAGAGCATGTCATTAATCAACATTGGAGTAGATTGTGGTTGCAGACGGATTCTAATCTAGTCATGCTTGTTTTCAGTAAACCATCTTTGGTGCCTTGCAAATTAAGGAACATACGAGACAATCAAGCGTTGTAATAAGTTTATTTTTTAACACCTCACAATTACATGAAAAAGAATCACCGACAATGAGGTCTAAAGGTCTCCTGTAACCACGAAAGTTTGGACCATTGACACTTCCGGGCCTTGGTCTCCGGACTTCCCTCACAATGGGCTTAAGTCCTTTTTTTGATGAAAAAAAATTGCCTCACAAATATATAATAATCACAAATAAAAAGGCAGCATTTATTTCCTATTGAACTAAAGGTAAATAATAATGAAAATCAAATATAAATCACTTGACAGAATTTAAAGATTTCATGAACTTTTCTTCAATACATCTGTTTAAATAGTTCAAATATAATGATCAAACAACTTGCTAAACAAGGCATGTCCAAATGATAATAATCACTGCAGCTCTTTGAATAAGATGAAAAAGTACAGTCCCCATTTATGCAAAAGGGTTAATCAAGGTTCACAAATTACACCTTAAACCACTTTGATTAAATAAAATACATGCTACATACATGCACATGAGGTTGGTTCTGTCTCCTTATCTTACTTTTTTGTGTCTGTTGTTAGCCTCTTCAACATATGTTCAGTCCAACTAAATTCACAAGTGGAATCAGCTCAAATTTCTACATATAAATCACTTCCCTTAAAGTTTTTAATGTAAAGTTTTGTAGTTCTATGTATGTGAATCATCGCAGACCGAACATAGTCTAATTTGGATTGCTGGTGCCTAAAATAGTCTCCATATGTCGATCACGGTCGCTCAAAAACTTTGTCGAGTTATAATCTTCTGCATCATATAGTTCTTCAGAGTATGTTCTATGAAGTTTAGACTTCTGTCTTTCTTTCAACATTTTCAAGCTCTCTTCTTCTCCCCTTAGTATCCGCAAGACCTGCATTCGTTCGATAAAAAAAAAGTTTCTGTAAGTTTCAACAATATATTTAATTGATTTTTCTGTTATGATTGCTTCGCGTGTAAAAGAACATGCCTGACTCATATGTGGTCGTTGTATTGAGGACTGGTCTATACACATAGAAGCATTTAAGACTACAAGTTTCATCTGTTCTTCATCATATGCATCGCCTAAAATCGGATCAACGAGTTCTTTGATGTTATTACTAGATAGCAAAGGTTTTGCCTGTTACAATTATTTTCCATGAAGTTGATTAGAATTAACGATTTTAAGATCGAATTCAAGATGATCGATAAACAGAATTCGCATGCGCGATAGAAGAAACTTACCCACATCACCAGACTTTTTTGTGAACTATCCAAAGCTTGTCGCCCGGTGATGAGTTCCAGTAATAGCACACCATAAGCATATACATCAGTTTTTTCATCTACTATACCATGCATGAAGAATTCAGGAGGAAGATAGCTGTTGTGACATCATCACCAAAAGAAAAAAGATTGTAATTACTGAAAATGTGAAGAACTTGTGTTGTGTAGGTGTTTAAAGATACAAACCCAAATGTGCCTTCCACTTTGGAGACGGTATGGTGAGTCCATTGATCAGGTAACCACTTCGCGAGCCCAAAATCAGATATCTGGTTTAAGATTGGAGTTAAAAGTGTAACAAGAAACTTAGATGAAACAATTAAGTGCATATTTGGATTCACAGTGAGTTTGACAGAATCAAGTGTGCTAAATTCATTGTGATTCTAAACTTGCGCAAAGACTTTCATTGATTTAGAACATAAAAACTTAATACTAATTGCTGAAAAATGCATGTTTGGTAGATAGTTAGGTTTGTGAGGCATAAGAGGAACCTGAGGCTCAAAATCCTCTGAGAGAAGAATGTTAGAAGCTTTGATATCTTTGTGAATAATCCTTCTTTGACATCCTTCGTGCAGATAGCGAAGACCCTCAGCAGTCCCCAAAATGATCTTAAATCTAAGGCTCCAATTCAGTTTCTCTCTTGGCCCTGAAATTCAGAAAAGGAATGAAACCAATGTGCTTGCATAAATAGCATAGTTAAGCACTTATAGCCTAAACACTCATGCATTTAGACATGTACCGTAAAGTATGGATGACAAGCTTCCATGAGGAGACAATTGAAGAACAAGAAACATTCCACCTTCAACACCATATCCTATCAATCTAGCAATATTGGGGTGATCCACATGCACTATAATGCCAAGCTCAGACAAGAAATCTGCAGTCATTTCTTCCTGGCAACCTCTTGTCAACCGTTTAATGGCAACAAAGTTTCCATCTTCCAGTTTCCCTAAGTAAACCTCAGCATAGCCTCCCTCCCCAATCAAATTATCTTCAAACAAAAACAAAAAGTAGCTTAAAAGCCTAACAAGCTATAAAACATTTACACAATAATATACACACATATATCAGACACACGATACTAACACAAACACATAGACAAATAAATAACTTAATGTAATCAGATGAGTAGTATCCTACTGTGACATTTGCTAACAAGCATGATGTAAACATGAAAATAAAGGTTCATCTATATTTTCATACCATGGCTAAAGTCATCGGTCGCAGCCTGAATCTCAGCTAGAGAAAAATTCTTCCATGAAGATTTGAAGCAGCAAAACTCGGCATCAAAAGAAGACTGAAGAGCCGGTGAATTTAGAGATGGGATGAGATCCTCCCTAATTCTTTTGCTTTTTCTTCTAGTAAGTTTTGGAACACTTTTCAACGGATGAAAGGTTTGAAATGGCATTTGTGATCCTTTCTTTAGCAATTTAAAGAAACCTCGCCACTGATTATTATTAAGATTGCCTCTTAAACCTCCCTCAGAATCAGAAGTGCTTGCCCTTGAACTTGGTGTATCAGATTCTTGACTTCTAGGAGAATAATCAGATTGGTTTCCTTCCTCAATCTCTAAACCTGCCAAGTCTATAATAACAACATATATGGTATATTCATTCCACCATATTAGCACAATTACACAAATAACCAAACAAACATATCAAAAAAATGGAGAATGATTTATTACCAATACTAGAAAACGAATCAGAAAATCCCGGCCGGGGTCGTCGGCTTCTTAAGGATGGACTCTCCTTTTTATCTATTTGTTTTCTACCTGACTTGTGGCCCTCATTACTGTCAATATAATCAATCTTAATTATCAGCATACAACAAAAAAGAGAATATAATCTGATAAATCATATATATGATCAAACATCACGTTCAAACATGCATGCATATGGAATATTAAGATGAACGTGGTTGTGTGTAGATTATGAAAGAATGGATCAATGAACAATGCATGCATGCATGCATGCGTGTGGATGGATGAAGAAAGGAAGAGAAAGTGATGGTACCACAAGGAAGGTTGAGGTGGTTCTCGTGGTTCATCGCTCATGATGGCGATGTAAAAAGGTTAAGAGAAGGGTGCGAGAACCAAAAAAGGGAGAGTAGCCACGGGAATGACGCGCATGAGGATAGAGAGAGTCAGGAAGGAAGACAAGAGAAAGAGAGATGGAAGAAAGACATGAAAATGAAAGTAGCGGTTGGCATCGTTTCTCTGTGCTGTCCTTTTTCTTAGGTGCCATAATGCTTCTAACTTCTTATTTTACACACCCCGCTTTTTTATCCACAAATTACGTTCCACTTTACAACGAAATATTAAATGCCAAAATATCTATTTTGCTTTATGTTATGGTATACTTGTGTTGGACATCAACATAAATAATTTAAATACCAATATTAAAAAATAAATTGAGAGTCTTATATCAATATAAAGAATTTAAAGAAAATTCTATGGCGCACATTAAAATGACTTTTTTTTAGTAAAGTCATTAATTTGATCAATGAAAAATAAATACTAACCTAATCAATGCCACATTTGATTATAGTGTACATTTATTAATATTGCAATTAAATCTCTATCAAATTTAAAATGATAAAGTTAATAATTTGAAAATCAATAATTTTAAATTTTAATTGTTAAATTGAAAATCAATTAAAAGTGTCAAATATTTGGATGAACGAAACTTCATCTTTCTCAACTAAACTTCATCTTTTTTTTTTTCTCTTCCGATAATTTCATAGTCAACTCAACCTCAACTCTTTTCATACTCAATTTTTCATTGTTGGACGAATTCATCTTGTCACCTTTCTGCTCATGCTCAGTTCATACACAAATTTATATTTGTCTGTCATTGTTGAATGAATTGGACTATGTTATTCTTCCTAACACTGCATTCAATCAGTCTTCAAACAAAACACTACCAAAATCTAGAAATCGCATTATGTTTGTCTTCGTATTGAGAATAGAGTTGCTAAGGCAAATCTGTAAAACTGAGCTTTTCGGTCATCAGACAAAACACCACCAAAAATCGCAGTTTGGTTGTGTTCGTATTGAGAACAGAGTTGCCAAGATAAATACGAAAATGTTTGTTATATTTATTTGAAATTAGTTTCTAAGATTTAATGATACCGAATTGGAGTATTACATTTGATTTCAATTTGGAAATTATGGTTTATGTTTGAATTTGTTTTCTGTATATGGGTATTTCAATTTGGAAATTAAGGATTATGCCTGGATTTTTTCATATATATGAGTTTCAAATTTAATGATTTCAATTTTCAATTTCTTAGTTACATTTGATTTTAGTTATGGAATTAGATATTGTGATTGATGTGTTAAAAGTTGTTTAATTCAGACTTACGATGGAAAACTCAGATGATTCATTTGAGGTTGATTCCAATGAAGTTCATTCCACTGATGGTGATACATCTGATGTTAAATTGAATGATGTTGAGGGTGAAAGTTATCAAAGCTCAAGTGCTGATAATGACGATGAAGATGATTTAGTTGAATTGTATGCAGTTATAGGCGATAAATTGATAAGTATTAATTTTATGACTTCCGATGAAGTTCGTGCTATGGAATTCAGTTTTGTTAATGAAGCTTATGATTTTTATTATAAGTATGGTAAATGAAAAGGTTTCACCATTAAGAAAAATGATATTATGAGAAGAGGGCCTGAAGGTAATAAAATAACAGTAATGAGGCAGCTTGTATGCGACAAGCATGGTTCAAGAGAGAATAAACACTTATGTAGGTTAGATAGGCAAAGAGATCACATACATTTGGCCCATGCTAAATGCGAAACTAGGCTTCGTTTGTACTACAAAGCCAAAAAAGGCATATATGTAGTGATAATTTTTTAAGAGACTCATAACCAAGAATTAATCTCGTCTAGGTTTGTGCACTTACACCCTATTTATCATCAAATTTCTAAAGCAGATAGAGCTCACATTGATGGTCTTCAATCACATGGAATTATAACTTGTCATATAATGGGGTACTTGGTTGCTTAGAAGGGTGGATACGCTGGTGTTGTGTTTACAAAGAAATATTTGTACAATTTTTTGGATAAAAAATGTGTGATATTATTAAAGATGGTGACGTTGTCGCTTCTTTAAATTATCTAAATGTAAAGTCATCTACTGATCCTATGTTATATGCAAAATATGTTGTCAACGGTGATGTATGACTAATGTCTCTTTTTTGGGCTGGTGGGAGCAGTAAATATGACTATTTTTGTTTTGGCGATGTGGTTGCATTCAACACAACTTACAAGAAGAACAAATACAATTGCATTGATATCAGATGAAACAACAGAGACCTATAAGGTTGTTGAGTTGTTTTTTAGAGTGCATAAATGATCAATACCCATAAGTAGTGGTAATAGATGGAGATGAAGCTATGAGGGAGGCTATAAAACATATTTTTCCCGATGCGACCCATCAGTTATGTCCTTGGCATTTGAATAAGAATGCACTTGAAAATGTAAAGAGCTCATAATTTTTGGAAGGCTTTAAAAAAAATCCATGCACACAGATTTTTCAAAGGATCAATTTGAAAAGTTTTGGTCAGGGCTAATTAAAGAAAGTTAAAGATTAAATTATGAAGGCTGATACATTGACCGTTAATAACCTAATAAGAAGTGGTGATGTGAAGATTTACACATTGACAAAATATTGTCAAGAAAAATACGAAGAGAAGTTTTTTATGATGGTACAAACATTCAATGTTCATGTAGGTTATTTAATTCTCGTGGGCTTCCATGCTCTCGTATTTTTTATGTCATGAAGGAAGAACATGTTGATCATATTCTTAGCAGTATAGTTTTGTCGCATTGGACAAATGATGCCAAAATTGAATATTTCGACATGGGTGCTAATAGTACAATTGATTCAAATTCGATAGAGGTTTCTCGTTTAGGTGCATATTGTTATGTTTTTACTAATTTTTGTAAATAAGCCTAAAAAAAGAACGGTGTTTAAGGGGGAATAATGGAGGGAATAATGAAGTTACAAAAAAAATATTGCAGTATTGACGGTCCTATTAGGACACAAAGGTCAGCTGTAGGTGATCCAATAACGGTTAAGAGTAAAAGTTCTCCTAAGATAAAATAGAATGGCACAAAAGTTGCTTGGCAGTATTCAAAATGCAATAGTACAACTCATAGTACGAGGAATTATTCGATAATTTCAATAACGTGTGATCTGATTGTTAGAGTCAATGTCTTTTTTTATATTAACTCCCAAAATTTATTTATTTCAAATTGACCAAGTTCTTCTTGTATGATATTTATCTACTATTCATCCTTGAGAGGTTCTTTGACATTATTTGGTTCAATTTTAGAGATAAAAAACTTATTATGTATAACTTCCTTAGATTTGGTGATGATCCCTTCATTTAAATCCCCAATTATATTTTCTATGGGATGATTCTTCTGAATTTTTATGAATGACCCTTTGTGTAGACGAACATTTTCCTCTACACGTTCTGATTTTTCATCTTCAGGTTGCAGAATAATGTTTGTACCTTTGTTTAGTACATCAAGTGTGACATTATGCTCAAGAAAATTAAACTCCTCGTATTCTTCATTGGCATCATCATGTTTCATATCATAAACAATAACATACATAGAATTCATCATGAACCTTGTATAATTATTGAACACTTGGTATATTCTACTATTTGTAGAGAATCCTAAAAAGATCTTTTCATCAATTTTAGGATCCAACTTGCATCTTTGATCTCTATCTAAAAGGATATAATATTTTAAAAAAACATGGAAGTATTTTACACTGGCTTTCTTCCTCTCCATAACTCATAGTGAGTAGCTTTGGTACCCGGTCGAGTGGTTACACGATTGTGAATGTGACATGTCGTGTTCATGGATTTTGACCAAAAGTGATAGGGTAGATTTTTGGCATGGAGCATGAACCTATACATTTCCTGAATATCTCCTTACGTTTGACATCCCCATTTTGTTATGGAGTTATGATACTCAAAACTCATGAGATATACCTTCAAATGAGCAGAATTTAGAGAAACTAGAGTTCTCAAATTCCCTTCCATGATCTACGAACTTGAACAATCTTATCCATTTCTTTTCCTCCTAGGCTTTTCACTTGCATGAGTCCCGTGAGATCCATGTGTAGTAACTCGAGTACTCTAAAGGCGGTAAGATGTGGAACCTTATTGTGTGAAATCTTGATATGTTTTCCTATTTGACAGTCTCTATAAATATTCATCTCTTGGATCTTGAGATTAGGAAAACCAATAATGGCATTTTATGGGGTTATCTTCCTCATACTTCTAAGATTTAAATGGCCAAGTTTCATGTGCCATACATTTGTTTCATCCATCTTGGATATCATAAATGATTTAATTTAATATTTTGCTTGAGAATACCACATAGAACGATTATCAGATGATTTAGTACCCTTCATTATTTGTTCTAGAGATTTGTTAATGACCGTGCATTCATAACGATTGAAATTGACACACAATTCTTAATCACACAGTTGGCTAATGCTAATGAGGGCCGCAGTGACACCATAAACAATGAGAACATTGTATAAACTTGGGATACTTGGGTAACCCAACTTTCCATATCCAACGATTTTTCCTTTAACCCCGTCACCGAAGGTAACATAGTTATTGGAGTAATACTTCTTTCAAGTAGTTCTTTTCCCCTGTCACGTGTTTAGAGTAGTCGCCTTCAAAATACTAGTCTTCACAAGAAAAACTTATTAAAGAAGTGTAGGCTATGTTACTTGTAGTTTATTATTTAGTTTTCCACACTTATTAAGGGAGGACATCTTTTGAGGTGTTCCAGATTGGACAGGGCTGATAATGGTAGTATGTTTTACCATACAATTTGTAGTAAAAGGTCTTATAAGTACATGTTGACTATAATAGGGATATACCAACGAAGTTATGATGTAGACATTAGAATTTAGGTAATGATTTCAAACATGGTGTTGAGAATTATAGTTCGACATGATGAACTAAATCTTTTAAACATGCGGAAAAACTTAGATTTTGCATTTAAAGATTCATAGTTGAACCCAATTCCTTTCATATCTCTTGTTGTCTTGACTACTAGGATTCATCAAGGGTTTCACAACTAGGACTTAACATACGCACATATTTGGTCATACCTTCAAGTTTGGAGTTTAAGTGGTCAACTTATTCCGTCAATTCATAAACTTTAGCTGTGAGATGTGCTTTATCTAGAAGCATAACATTAATTTTTTCTTTCTGTTTTTCACTAGCCAAACATTCTATTTTCCACTTGAGGTATAACAACTTGTAAGCTTCAGTAAGATCATCATTAGATAGATATTCATCACTTAACTCTCAATCAGTATGCAAAATAGATTTGGATATGAAACCAATATGAAGGCAACCACACATTTTGCTTGTTCATTTTCACTTTCTTCATCTGATTCATCAAATGAAAAAGTAGTAGTGTAACCCTTCTTTTGTTTCCTAAGAAATTTGGTATATTCTACTTGAATGTGCCCAAGCATTCTCATTCACGACATTAAATTCCCTTACCTTTGTTTTGTTTATCCTCTTCTTTTACTGTCCACTGAAGATTGAAGCCTTTAGTATTTTGAGGAGGGTTATCTTTGACATTATTTATGATATTATTCCTAGATCCCGTGTCTAGTTTTCTCATGATTTTTCCAAATCTTTTTGAAAGAAGAGAAATAGACTTAGTTAGACTATCATCAATATTCTCTTCTACCTACTCATGATCATCTTCAACATCATCTTTGAATACCAGGTTTGTGTTCCTTTTCTCATATTCTTGATTAATTTCAATTTTAAAGGTAAGGAGAGAGACAATTAACTCATCAATTTTAATATTAATTAAATCTTGTGCTTCTTCAAGTGGTTGTGACTTTCATATCAAACCTCTTAGGAAGAGATATGAGAATTTTTCTAGTCATCTTCTCATCTATTATTTTTTCACCAAGGAAAAAGAGCTATTAAAAACTCCATAAAGACGAACATTAAATTCAGAAATGGTTTCATCCTCTTTAATTCTTAGATTATCAATTTTTTGTGAAAAGTTTGAGTCTTGACATGTGAATTTTAGAGGTGCCTTCATGTGCAGTTTGGATAGTTTCCCAAGCTTCCTTGGCGCTGTAACACATGTTGATGAGTCCGAAGATATTCTTGTTATTTTTATTGTGAGTAGAGTTGAGGGACGAGAGTTACCATACTCTTCTCCATCATCTTCTTTCGACCAGTCCTTCTCAAGTTTCAAAAATTCAGTGTCATCTTCAACTGTAACTTTTGGAGGTTTTCATCCATTTATGCATATTTTCCAAATCTTACTATCCATAGACTTGATGAAATCAACCATACTAGATTTCCAATAATCATATTTCATTCCATAAATAATAGGTGTCTGATTTATAGATCCTTTTTCTTTAACATTGTCCATTTTGAACAGGATAAATAGAAATCATGGAGCTCACCCAACTAGATCAGGGAGTCTACTCTGATGCTAATTGAAATTCTATTCTATGGATAACTACATGTCTGACACAAAGTTGGAACATTGTGTATGACAAGTAGCATGCATAACAAACAAAATCAAAGACATAATATAAATAACACAAAAATTAGTAACTTAGTTTCATACAAAATCACCTACGTTTGGAGGACATTAACCCAATAAAATAAAATTTACTCCTAATAGTCAAAAGTACAAATTAGTATGATTTGAACTCTTCTAGTTCAATTCCTTTTTTTCTAATACTACCCGTGAACTTCTATCCAGGCTCCCTTTAAATCTCATATCCTTCTCACTTTTACTCATACTCTCTCTCAAGTATTTAGACAAATACAAAAACATATAAATGATAAAATAATATTATAACTCAAAAACTCTATATTCTCCTAACTTGGAATTAAGATACATGAATCAAGTATTACACAACAAACACAAGACTCGAGAACAATTAAACACGCCAATCCTAATAGTGCAAGATTTGAGTCTCACAAAGGAGAGCTATTCCTTAAATAACAACAAAAGTCGAGCTTCAAAGCTCAATATGGTTTGGATCTTGAAAACGACTGAAACTTTAAAAGTGTAAGACATCAATCTTTAATTATTCTTTAATAATAATTGTTGATTTCAAATCTTGATTGACCACATTTTGATGAATATTTTGAATCTCTTAAAAAATACAAAATCATCGTTTCTAAAACCGATTTAGATTAAATCCTTCCTTAATCCAAAAACATGCAAAATCAAATAGGTCTCTGATTGTAAATAAAAGACAACAAATGAAACATGCGCGAGAATTATTACAAACATTATGCTTAACATGTTAGTTTCAAATAGGTTTAATAATTTGTCTGAAGATCTTGCTTCACATGTTGCATATAAAATATTGACAATCATATCTAATATCTAATAACATTTAGGTAAGAATTCCAAGTACTTTATCGCACGTTTCAATTCTTATGCTACTATATTTTCTTTGTATATTTGAGATCCTCTCACAAAAATCTCAAGTATGCATTATAAAGAGTTTGTTAAATTCTAAATATTCTTTTTAAAAAAATGCTGAATGTAGAGAAATAGCAGTCTATGTTATACATAACAAGCTAGGAATCATTTTATATGATTAAACATTCTCAAGAATAATAAATTATTGAACATTACGACTAATCAATCCTTCAAATATAGTATAGAGATCCTTGTTTTCAGGCCCAAATATCTCATCAGCTTTCTTTAGAGTCTCCTGCAATTTCACACACACACACATCATAGGAATGAAATTAACATAAATTCATATACAAATGCTACCATAACAAAAAGGAAGGAATAAGCTGCATGAAGATTCACCTCTTTTGTTTGTTTATGAGAATTCAGTTCCTTAACATTTGCTAAAAATGCACCAAACTGCTCATATGACAAACGGCTCCTAATGGTAACATAGAAGGAGAAATCAATAAAAGTTTCAACTTATAACTATGAAATCAGTATAACTTAAGTGCTTAATTAAGCTGTTTGTTCGTACCTGACTTGACGAAAGAACTCCTTTCCATCCACCCGAGTTCGTGCTGAGAAATAAAAAAAGTAAAACTTATGATTATATGATCAATTAATTAAGCATCTCTTTCTGAATTCATGAAAGTGATCAACAATGAGCTTGAGCTAGCAAAAACTCACTAGTTTGTGAACCTGTGCCTGTATAGCTAGACATTGAACCATGAGATGAGAACACAGAAGAAGTCCTGTCAATTGAAAGGGAAACTGCATGGCGCCGCGGAGACGCGGGTTTAGATGTTCTTGTTGGTGATGCAGATGATGAAACACTAGGAGGTGAACCAGGAGGAGTAAAACGAGGAGTAGTTGTTTGGGATGTTAACAGAAAGCTATGTGATGGTATTGATGATACTTGAGATTTTCCACCACCTATAATTTTTGGAAAACAAAAACATAAGTGATGCTAGAAACAATGATCAATAATCAAGATAGACACGTAAATATGTGGAATATTAAGGTTTTAAAAAACGGTGCGCGACGGTAAATACCGCCGCGACAAAACGGTTTTGACATTTACCGATACCGATACGTTAACACAGTTTTTTATATTGAAGAATAAAATTGTGGTTAATTCACACGACCACGATACACCTAACCAAAATCACAAAAACTTTTACGCAACCGCCACGTTTTTTTAAACCTTGAGTACATATATACCATCAGATTCGCGGTCGTCTGTAGAAGAATTTGCTGCATCAGAAGTATTGAATCGCCTTGAAGAAGATCTAGGCGGCAATGAAGCATCTTCATCTGCAATGAAATGAGGACTAATTTAATTATCGAAAGTGTTGTATTGTTTTGGAACATGAATGATGAAAGAGTTGAAAGTACCTCCAAGGTGAGATGTTGAAGTGATACTTGCTTGACTGTGTAGCATAGCCGCAACTTTGGGTGATCCTCCCTGGCCCTGCACACGTGACAAAGCTTACATCAAGCAATAACTATGCAAATTTGTTTGTCCATTCCTTTTTTTAACGGGCTTT